>CM041631.1:17950505-17998319 GCA_023333625.1 Bothriochloa decipiens | reverse complement strand
TCTCCTTCTTCTTCTTCCTCCTCCTCCTTCTCTTTCTCCTTCTTCTTTCTCCTTCTTCTTCTTCCTCCTCCCCTTCTTTATCTTCCTCCTTCCTTCTCTTTTCTTCCCCTTCCTCCTCCTTCTCTTCTCTTTTCTTCCCCTTCCTCCACCTTCTCTTCTCTCCACTTTACACGCGGGGCCAGGGGCGGGGTGGGGCGTGTGGCCGCCGGCGGGCAGCAGCGCAAGGGCGGGGAGGGGCCAGGACGGTAGCGTCGGGCCAGGCTCCTGGCCGGTAGCGGAGCCCGCTGAAGCTGGAGACATGGCGGGCAGCGGCGACGACGATAGACGCGGGCTCCGGGGCGCGGGACGGGGCGGGGGTGCGGGGCTCCGGGGTGGGACTCGGCGGGGATGGGGACGGGGCTGGTGGCGCGTGGCTCTAGGCGGCTGCAGAAATGGCGGTGGTGGCGCTTGGCGGCGGCAGGGGCGCGGGGCGCGGTGTGTGCATAAGTGTGTGTGGTGTGTGTGCGTGTGTGGGCCGGCCCGTTAGAGTTAAGCCCCTGTTTCAATTTTATTTTTTTAGCGAAATAAATCTTTGCCGAGTGCCAGCTTGGGTACTCGGCA
This sequence comes from Bothriochloa decipiens, assembly GCA_023333625.1. Classification (NCBI taxonomy): domain Eukaryota; kingdom Viridiplantae; phylum Streptophyta; class Magnoliopsida; order Poales; family Poaceae; genus Bothriochloa; species Bothriochloa decipiens. Next base: position 17,997,719 of record CM041631.1, on the reverse strand, counting down.
AAGAGGGCTTCTTTGCCGAGTGCCACATCAACGACACTCGGCGAAGAGCCTGTTTGCCGAGTGTTAAACTTGGCACACGGTAAAGATTTGGTTTTTTAAAAAATTTGTCGGTGTTTCGACCCCGGGGGTCAACACCAATGAGTAAATTCGTAATTGCATGCTCCCTTAATCTAGTGGGTGATGCAAGAAGGACACGGTGATTTATCCTGATTCGGGCAAAGAAGGCCCTACGTCCAGTGGGGGGATAGTTCGTGTTATCTTGCACCGAAGTGCTAGTACAGGGGTGAATACAAGCGGGTGTGAGCAGTGTGAGCTGGAGCTCGAGCGCTTCGGGTGCTTAGCTCTCTACTTCACACTGTCTCACGGTGTTGTTCTGTGATCTAAAGCTGTTGACACCATTTTTTGACACGTGTCAATATAAGTCAAAAACTGTGCCTATCGGCAAGGGAGTGGTTGTGCTTTTAAGCTTACTTTGCTTTAAAGTATGGCTAACAGGTGGTTGCCGATGAGGGTTAATATGATCTTGCCGATGAGAGCAAAAGGCTGTTGCCGACGGAGAGAGAGGCATGGTTGCCGATGGAAAACAAAGCTGAATCATTATCAATGGGTTTTGCCGATGGAATCTAAAGAGATGAGGAATATGCCGATAGAGGTTTCATCGTAAGCAATGGATAAGGAAACTGACAATATTTATGCCAATATTTTAATAGTTTACTTTTGAGTCCGACCTTGGTACGAGTCATTATTTTTATTCCTTAGAGATAAGACTTGTTTAGGAAATACTTTGTCATATCTGTTTAGGACTCATAGTACCAGGGTATAAATATGTACCGAAAGACAATGTAGAGGGAGGTCAATCAATCAAATACAACAAATCTATTACTTTTATTTACTTTTCAAGCAATCTACTTTTCGACAACTTCGTCACCAGTTTTCTTCGTTTTCAACGAGTTCTTTCAAGAATCGGCGGGCTGCATCAACTTGATCTCCAACGAGCTTGCAAGTTCTGCTTTCTGAGCAATCTGAGCCTTGGCGTCCAGGCGTATCACTGTCGTCTCGTTCAGCTCTTGTTCAAGTTATCTTTCCTTGTCGATTAACAGGTCAAATCGACTGGCACACCTTGATATCGAACTTGGGTATTAGCCCGGTGTGTTTGCAGATCCAACGCCTTTTTTTGCATCAACAAAAGCCTTAGCCTATGATGCTCTGGATCTCTCGATCCCCTCTCTAGCTAAAGCCTTGGCACCTCCTTTTATAAGCGAAGGAGGGGCACAGGAGTACATGTCTTCAGGGCTCACATGGTTGGCGACGTATGACGTTGATGCCGATCATGTCAGTGCCGCTGTAGAGGTGTACGTCGGCATGGGAGGTCCTGCAGCCGTCGTGTCAAAAGTTGTTGAAGTGTTGATCAGAGTTGTTGAAGTCCCGCTTGAGGGTCAACATGACGGAGTCGAGGGCGTGACGGTCGAGGCCTCAGGTCGAGTCAAGGAGGTCAAGTCGAGGGTTTGAGGCCCATCGAATAAGGCCAAATCCTGAGAAATGCAAGGAATGTGCTGACTTACGTGTCTTGAGGGGGTGCCGGTCGAGGCACAGTGCTCGGTGTGGCATAACAGTGAGGTACGATCTGTGGGATTTTGGGGTATGGGCGGTAAAAAGGGATTCGAGTGGCATACTTGCAACTGTTACTGTAACTGTGACCATACGGTTAGGCGGGAGCAGGTAAAATGCATTGAATGCGCCTGGATCCGTACGGGGAGTAGGTAGCCGAGGGGTATAGTGTGCTCGAGGGCTGCCTATTCGCACGGGCGAAGTTCCATCCTCAAGGACGGGCTTGTACGCTCGGGCGAAGCTCCGTCCTCGAGGGTTAGCTCATTCACTAGGCAAAGTTCCATCTTCAAGGCCGGCCCTTTCGCTCGAGCGAAGTTCCGTCCTCAAGGGGTCACCCAAATCGTACCCTCGAGCGTACAGTCTTGGTCCGCGTGGTAGCCCGTCGAGCAGGCTGTGGCTCTGGGCTGTCGATGCCCGTTCGTGGGCCGACCCAGTATGCCTTAGCCTGTGGGCTTTCGAGCGATAGTGAAGGATGTCAATGGAGGGTTTGCGTTGCTGATTTCGGAGATTAGTCCGGTTAATCGAGGGTTTGGGGTACCCCTTTCCCGGGTACTCGACAGTAGCCCCCGAGCCCCTGCACGAGTGCTGGCACTCGGGCAGGGGGTTAGGAGTCAGGAGTGAGATGTGGCTTGGATTTTTCTATGGGGGGCGCATGAGCGTCCCCCACGGGGGTAGCCCCCGAGGCCTCAGAGGAGTCAAAAGACTCCTTCGAAGGCTTTATTTGTCTTTGGTCGAGGGGTGCTCGTCCAATCGGGTAAGGACCTGAACTGGAGTCGTGGCGCTTTACCAAGGGGTATGTCAGAACGTCGAGCCCCTGGGGGATTTTTGACCCTCTCTTGTCGAGTGGTGCTGGGCATGATCAGACATGAGGCGAGAAACATCGGACTACCCTCGATAGGGCGAGCCTCGAAGTTCTCAGTGTGCTGGTAACGGGAAAATCCAAGTGAGAGCCTGTTCCTCATTCGATAGAGGTCGGCTGGTGGCCCAGAGGCGGTCTCGTTAAAGAAAAACTCATGGACCTACGAATACCGAATCCATTCAATAGGTCTCGGCAGCTCGATGCCTCCCTTCGGGGATTCCATAAAAGTCCATAGCATTTTGCCTTGGATATGTCCAAAGGGGTCTCGAGAGTTTGTTCTCGAGTGGGGCCTCATGTTGGCTCCCCCTTGTCAGCCCTGACTTAGGTGCTTGAGGGCGACTGTCGAACCCTGGTCGAGGACCAGCCTTCACTCCCTCGAGGCTTGTTGTGGGGCCAGAGCCCATTTACCTTCTCCTAGAGGAATCCGTCGGTAAATAACATTTATTTTTCTTACTATTGGATGTGTCTTTTGAGGAGGAGGCTTATGCGGTGCAGTGGTGGAGATCATGGCAGGCCCAGGCAATGGCTAATTGCCTAAGGTGTGATGCATGTATCCGGCCAAGAATCAAGGGGGAACAGTTAGGTAAACGCATTAATTGTGAGAGTTACCTTTTTCTGTCGTCGGATTCTATCCGTTGCTCCTCCTGGGTATAAAGCCAGGGGAGATAGGCACTGTTCGCCCCTACCTCTGCCATCCTGCCTTCACCACCGCTAGTGCTCCTGAGTTTCTGCTTTCCTACACACAAGGGTAGGAACTTAGAGCAAGAAGCCACGATTGGGAACCTTCCCGGCCGCCGGTCCACCGAGGAGATTCGCGTTGTTGCCGTCGCCACCACGTCCACCGAACAGATCCGTGCCGCCGCCGCCGCCATGGCCCCCAACCTCCAGCCTGCCGAACCCTAGCGCCCGTCGACCATAACGCGGCAGAGGTTGACCAAGCTGGTGAGAGAAGGACTTCTCCGCCCCATCACCGATCTGACTCTACCAGAGTGGATCGCGCCGCCGAGGAGCCACCTGGAGCCAAACCCGCCGGAGGGCTACGTGGTGAGCTTCCTCAAGTACCACCGTCATGGGTTCAGAGCGCCCCCGAGCGAGTTTATGCGGGGGCTAATGAATTTCTATGGCGTCGAGCTCCAACACTTCTCCCCCAACGCCATCTCCAATGCCGCCATCTTTGCGGCCATCTGAGAGGGCTACTTAGGGATGGTGCCACATTGGGAGCTGTGGCTCCATCTCTACAAGGGGGAGTGGTTCGCCTCTCTGGTGGGACCAGGCGTGAGGCGGATCGTTAGAGCGGCTGCCTCAACTTTGCGTGAAGACAGGAAAGTCAGAGGTGCCACGCGAGTACATCCCCACTGGGTTGATGTCCAACCATGCCCGGTGGGACGAGCAATGGTTCTACCTCCACAATGACGGAGGCTACCTCCCGTTGTACACTGGGCGGCTCATCACCGAGCAGCCATTCAACTGGCCACACGGTGTGACGGGGGATCTTCAACATTGACTTCGACCCCTCGCCACCGTGATGAGGACCCTTCAAGAGGCGGGCCTGATGGTGGGTGTGGTGGTCTCAACCTTCCACAATCGATGGGTGCTCCCCCTTGATGGAGTGCCCACTGCGGATGGACGAGATGCTCCCCATGGTGGCGCCCGAGGTGCTCGAGAGGTGTCGGATGTCCAGCGAGGAGATATCCACCGCGGAGATCGTCATGTTGGTGAAGGGGATGGTTGCAGGCTCATTCAGGGCAGAGGACATCAACCACCTCCCCATGTGGCTGGAGGAGGGGTACCTCAACCTGGTGAGTGCCTGGACCTATGCTTTTTGCGTTTATGTTTTGTCCCTTTTTTCCTTACTCTTGTCCTTGCGACTGAGTGCCTTTGTGCAAGGGGGATTGACTACCGGAGATCGAGGCCCCCATTGAGGGAGGATGCTCTTGATTGTCAGGTAAGACACTTTGATGCCTAGCAGGAAAAGAGGTGCAAGGATGAGGAGAAGAAGAAAAAGGACAAGAAGCTCCGGGAGCGCAAAAAGCGCGAGAAGCACCATGCGCACCAGAGGCGCGACAAGCTCCCATAGGAGGAGTCTCCCTCAGAGGATGAGGGAGAAGAGGATGATGATGATGATGTCAATGTCAAAGGGGTGGCGGGACATCTCGAGCTCCTTCTGTCTGGTCCCTCCCGCACTGATGGTCTTTCGGTGCAGGAGGATGCACCAGAACAGCGTGCCCCTCAGCCGGCATCGTCAGCCTCGGAGCGCCTGCGAGGGAAAAGGTTGACTGACCCCTTGACTTGGGGAGGTTCATCCTCCTCCTGTCATACTCACGGTGGGACCCCGCCCACTTCGACCCGGGAGACCCGGTCCCGGTCATCGGCGCGGGTGGAGCAGAGTCGTGCCCAGGAGACCTCGTCGGAGCAGGGGGCATGGCGACCCCACCGGAAGCCTCTAGCAGCCCTAGCCCTGGGAAGATCTCAGCTTTGGGTGGGGCCTTGAGGTCTGCTGGTGGCTCAAGAGGGACCCGAAAGGCCTCTATCCCCTTCGGGTAAGTGTTGTTGATTTAAATTTCTTCTCGTTGCTTCCCTATTCTGTGGTTCATTAAGTTCTCTGCTAACCTGCTTTCCATCCAGGCCAAAGCGCTGTATCGAGGAGGCGACCCTTGTGTCGGTTAAGCAGCTCAGGGTGGACGTGGCCACAAAGATGATGGCCTCGGTCACAGGTGTGACATTGAGGCCCTTGGCACCGTGGGAGGCGAAGTGGCTTTCCTTAGCCCTCAGGGCTATGGCTCATGGTAAGCTGACGGGTTCTGCCCTTGCTGCAGGGTCGAGAGACTCAGGGACCATGACGGGTAGTGACTTCGAGCCGGGGAAGATGCAGGAGGGAAGGAGTGCTCCCTTGACGTCGACTTCCGTGGTCCCCGAGCTCAGCCTGGCGCCAGGGAGCGGAACCACGGTGTCGGGAGCTCCTGACTTAGGCCAACCCGAGGTCTCCATTTCCATGCTCGACGCGGGAGCTTCCAAGGGCCACGAGCTGAGAATGGAGGCAGCCCTCATTGAGTTCGAGGGTGAGGAGGCCATCGCCCCTCCCTCCTCGATGGGAGAGCAGAAGCCATGGCCAATGGGGCTACACGAGCTGGAGGCCCTGTGAAAGGAGCAGGAGGCCCTACCGGAAGAGGAGCTACCACAGACGCAGCAGAAGGAGAAGAAGTCACAGGAGCGGCAAGAAGAGGAGGAGCTGACCGGGGGCCAGTCCCAGCATCAGCAGGTGCAGTAGACGTCACCGGGGGATGCGATGCTGCTGGACCTGTCGGCGTAGTAGCTGCCCAAGCTATTGGAGGGGGAGGAGACCTCAGGACTCCCAAAGCAATGGGTGTCTGTGATCACCCTCGATGAGCTGTTGACGGAGCAAGAAGTGGCGTTGAAAGCGTCGACGGTTCCACGCCCGTCGGGGGCGCAGCTCGAGGAGAAGACCTCAGCACCGAACCCGCCGGAAGAGATGTTGATGGTGGACCTGCTGGTGCCACAAGATGTGGCATTAGGGGAAGCGACAGCCTCGACCCCTCCACCACCTCTGAAGGCACCTGAGCCAGTGTCGAGCCAGCCACCACAACCGTCGACGGCGCCACTGGAAGAGCCAGTGGTTTCTGGTCCATAGGCGAAGCAGCCAGAGGAGACGGTGGCCAAGAGTCCTGCTTTTCAACATCATAAGGAAGGAGAGGATCCCCCCGCATGCTGGAGTAGTCATCGCGTTGGGGGCTCCTGGCCCGTTGAGGAGGTCAACTTCCAACCCCGAGCTAGGAGACACCAGCATCGCGTCAGAGTTCCCCACCCTGGCTGAGTTGGCAGAGCGCCATGGCGCTTCACGCGACATGGCGGATAAGATCGAGTCCTTGGGGAGAACCAAGGTCAAGACGGTCCTCCTGCTTTGGGGCAAGAAGCGCATCATGCTCTGGGAGCTCGGTGACTCCAGCGCTCTCGGGATCGTGATGGATGACCCGACGGAGGTCAAGCGTTGGGAGGACATGGAGCAGTCCCGGGCATGGCTGCAGCACATCCTCAAGCTAGGCATCGAGCTCGTTGGAGGTCTCGACCAGAGTCTCACGGTAAGTCCCTGTTTAGATCACATACGGTTTTTGGCTTTCTCCGTATGGATCACCTTAACCCTCGATTTCCTATTTCTAGGATGTGCGGAGGCGTTCCCACTCCAAGTCGTACTTCCTCCATGAAACGCATAATAGCCGAGAGGAAGTGCTTCGCCAACTTGAGGCCGGCCGATCTGCGCAGAGCAAGGTGGCCGAGGTCGAGGAGGAGATGAAGCAGGCCAAGGAGGAGGCTGCCCGGGCGAAGGAGGATGCCGAGGCAGCTCAGGGCGAAGTCACGCAAGTCAAAGAGGAACTCCGGGGGGCAAGGAGGAGGTCAACGCGGCCAAGGGCGAAGTGGAGAAGGCCAAAAGTGAAGGCACTCGCGCCCAAGATCACGTCAAGCTACTCACGGAGGAGGCTCGAGGCTCCGTGGAGTGTATCCACTCGCTCGAGGCCAGTCTGGCTCAAGTCTCCATGGCGCATGACACCTTCTCCACCTTGGTCAAGGAGGAGAAGTGTCGAGCTGATAGCCTGGAGGCCAAGCTCGAGGTGATGAAGGCTACCCTTCGAGAGAAGGAGCAAGCCATCATCTTGGCTGGTGGCGTCCTTGAGACCCTCCGGTGCGAGAAGACAGACGTGATCTGGGCTTTCAAGAAGGCCCAGTGGGAGCAAGACGAGGTTTGAGAGGAGCGCGATGCCGTGCTGGAGGACCAAGCTGCTTTCCACTCGGGCCGCCGCCAAGGCACTGCAGAAGAGCCTCATGGCGGAGGGGGCGCTTCTCGGCAGGTTCTGGGTCACCGTCAACAGGCTCTGCACCTCCTGGGAGGTTGAGCCTGTCGAGGAGGCTAGAGAAGATATCTCGGGGGCCACGCTCGTCGACCGGCTCTACCACCTCGATGCCATCCTTCGGTGTCATGTGCGGGGGGGCGCTTCACACTGGCGTGAAGCGCGCGCTGGCGGTGGTTTCCTCCGACTTCGTCTTTGACATGGACGTCATCGCCCAAGGTTTCGTCCCTGACATCTCAAAGACCGATGCCGAGAATGAGGAGTGATGCCGAGGGCTAATCCAAGATGCCGAAAGGCCAGGGGAAGCGCTGGCGAAGCTGTTCGAGGATGAAGTCCTCCCCCCGAAGATGAAGGGTACACCGTCGAGGAGGGCGGCGATGGAAATGGCAGAGCGGGCCTGTAGGGCAAAACTGGGTGAAGGTGCCCGTGTAAATATGTTAGTTTTTGTAACTTATATTCAGTGTGGCTTCAAGGGCCTTTAAAACATCTATGCATCTATCGTAATGCATTTGGATATTTTAAGTTTGAGCCTTCTCTGTTTTCTTTCGCCTAGATTTTGCTTTTTTGACTAAGTGTTTGACGCGTGCTCGTATCCCTCGAGGGGGGAGCAAGTGGAGGTACCATAGCCCTGAGGAGTAGGAGAGCTCCCGGCTTGACAGCCCTTGACTCTTAGGGAATTCGAGGTGTTTTCTACTTAGTTGTGAAGCGTATTGAGGCATAGGAAAGAAGAGACGTCGAGTTTCGATCACCTGACTTTTGCTTTTTGACTAAGTGTTTGAGGCATGTTCGTATCCCTCGAGGGAGGGGGAGGAAGTGGGGGTACCGTAGCCCTGAGGCGTAGGAGAGCCCCAGGCTCGACAACCCTCGACCCTTAGGGAGTTTGAGGCGTTTTCTACTTAGTTGCGAAGCAAAAGGAGACGCTCAAATTTTGAAAAATCGTTCGTGTTTTTAGGAACTTAGGGGGTTGCCCCCCGTTAGCCCCCGAGGGAGGCTTGACTCTGGTGAGACAGGGTCAAGGCTACATCTTGCATGTACAATAATGAGTTTGAACTTATAATTGAAAGTACTTCTTATATTCGTCATGCGAAAATGTACGAGGCCATCGGCGCCCTAGGGGTAGAAATGAAGTAGCTATTCGATGTTCCATGCGTTGGTGAAGGTTTTTCCCTTGTTGTTTGCTAGCTTGTACGTTCTGGGCTTCAACACCTCAGCTATGGTGTATGGGCCTTCCCATTGTGGAGTCAGCTTGTGACGCCCCTTGTTGCTCTGTCGTCGATGTAGGACGAGGTCTCCAACTTGGAAGTCCCTCGAGCGCACGTGCTTGTCGTGGTAGCGTCGAAGTTTCTGCTGATATCTCATAGAGTGACTCAGCATCATGTCCCGAGCCTCCTCGAGCTGGTCAACGGCATTTGCGAGGGCTTCTTCATTGGTTTGCTCGTTGTAGGCCTTTAGTCGAGGGGAACCATACTTGAGATCAATGGGGAGGACGGCCTTGGACCCATAGACCAAGAAGAATGGTGTGAACCCCGTGGCTCGACTAGGTGTTGTCCTTAAGCTCCACAGGACCGAAGGCAGCTCTGTGGCCCATTTCTTTTCATGCTTGTTAAGGTGGTTGAAGATTCTCGGCTTGAGGCCCTGCAAAATCATGCCATTGGCGCGCTCGACCTGGCCGTTAGTTCGAGGATGAGCCACCGTGGACCAGTTTACATGGATGTGATGGCGATTGTAGAAATCCAAGAACTTCTTGCTAGTGAACTATGTGCCGTTGTCAGCGATGATGACATTCGGGACCCCGAAGCGATGGATGATGTCGGTGAAGAACTCGACCGCCCGCTCAGAGCGGATGTTGTCGATAGGCCGGGCCTCGATCCACTTGGTAAACTTGTCGACAACAACGAGTAGGTGTGTGTACCCCTTGGTTGTCCTCTTGAGAGGCCCCATGATGTCGAGCCCCCAGACCATGAATGACCAGGTAATGGGGATCATCTGTAGGGCGTGAGCTGGGAGGTGCGTCCGCTTGGCGTAGAATTGACACCCCTTGCACGAGCAGACAATGTTGATGGCGTCGAAAATGGCGGTTGGCCAGTAGAAACCCTATCAGAAGGCATTGCCGATGAGGGTCCTCGGTGCTGCATGGTGGCCACAAGCCCCCGAGTGTATGTCCTCGAGGAGCCTCCTGCCTTCTTCGATAGTGATGCTGTTGGGAATATGCCCTAGAGCTAATCATGAGATGATGATATTCCGATTGTATCCATGATTAATAAAGTGTTCATTGAATATCCATTATAGACAACTTGTATTGATTGGCAATTATGTGAATTGTTTGTGGAACTCAATTACTTAAATGGTTATTCTAAAGTTGTCCCTGGTCGGCGTTCTTATGAGAACACACTTGAATATTAGACTAGCACATGGATTAGTTGATGGCTATGTTTCACAAGTCATGGACATGGAGATGTGAAACTAAGAATGTGGGCACATGTGAGACATGTAGGCTGGACTGACCCAACATGAGAAAGTCTCTATTCACATCATATACATTATGTCCTTAGACCTGATGTGGTATGTACTCAAGATGTGAAACGGCCTACTTAGGGACTGTCAAACGCTACTTCGTAACTGGGTAGTTATAAAGTTGGTCTTTGGGTGGTCGGGAAGCATGCTATGAGACATAGACAATCAAGATGGAATTTGCCCCTCTCTACTCGAGAGAGATATCACTGCATCACTCAAGTGATTGGATCAACAAATGCATGGCCATGCTTGGGTTAAGTGTTAACCCACGAGTTGAACCATATATCGAGTGGCAGAGGGAATAACTTGTATATGGTCGTAGTGGTTCTTCTGATATGATCTTTGCGTGCACGTAGGAGTTGTCATGCCTTGCTAGAGGCCACTGTCAACTATTGGGCAAGTAGGAGTACTCGGCCCATGTCAATGTGTGCGTGAACCCATAGGCTGGCACGCTTAAGGTGCTGGAAGCCTAATTCAGGTTGGACCCAAATTAGACAAGGCTTAGGGTTACTAATGGGCCTCCAACTCATGAGCTCATTGGGGACGCCTATATAAGCAAGGGTTAGGGCGCGTGGTTAGGGTTGGACGCCTTGAACAACCACCATTGCCCTCCCCAAGCTTGCGCCTTCTGCTCCTCGCGAACCTAGCAGTCCGGAGGCGCATCGCTTCTTCCCTGTACATGTGGGATACCTCAGAGGTGCTGCATCTGGAGCACTGGGATGAACCGCGTGAGGGGATTGACGTGACGGATGACCACGCAACTGCACTACCTGCTGCGACGCATACGACTACATCGAGTCATCTTCCGCTGCATCCGCGTGTCTAGTGGTAATCCCGTGACCTGTAACTAGCAGTAGATCCTGGTTTATGAGATAGAAAAGTTTTATTTTCTAGCTAGCGTAGCACCCTCATAACCCTTCAGATGTAGTGCTGAAGGATACCTGATGGGCTTCGCCTGTAGAGTTCCTTGCCATCACCATAGATGACATAGGACTTGGCCCGTCGCGCGATCCGGTGAGCCTCGGTCCAGTCTTCTGGGAGTTCCCCTCAAATGAGGCAGTCGAGGAAAGGGACTCGCCAATCTGGATGTGGGCTCGATGGAGGAGGTGTCACCTCGATCTCCATGACTTCGGCCCCGATCGAGGGGACCTCGGTCGAGGCCATGGGGTCGAGTTTTGACGGTGTGGTGCCAGCCCCCGAGCCCAAGTCGACGGAGGGCTCGAAGAGGTCTCTGAGAATACATCCGGAGGGACAGTACCTCGAGTTGTGATCTTTGCGAGCTCATCCGTAGCTTCATTGTAGCGTCGAGCAATATGATTGAGCTCGAGGCCATGGAACTTGTCTTCCAGCTTGCGCACTTCATTGCAGTAGGCTTCCATCTTGGTGTCATAGCAGCACGAGGCCTTCATCACTTGGTCGACAATGAGTTGTGAGTCACCTCGAACGTCAAGGCATCGGACCCTGAGTTCGAGGGCAATACACAACCCATTGACAAGAGCCTCGTACTCGACAATGTTATTAGAAGTGGCAAAGTGGATGTGAATGACGTAGCGCATGTGAACTCCGAGGGGTGAGATGAAAAGCAAGCTTGCAACTGCTCCTATCCTCATGAGCGACCCATCGAAGTACATTGTCCATAGCTCAGCTTGGATTTGAACTGGCAGCAACTGGGTGTTGGTCCACTCAGTGATGAAATCTGCCAGCACCTAAGATTTGATGGCCTTCCGTGGTGCGTAGGTGATGGTCTCGCCCATGAGCTCGACCGACCACTTAGCAATCCTTCCAGCAGCCTCCCGGTTTTGGATGATTTCCCCAAGGGGAAAGAAGACACCACGATAACCGGGTGGCTAAGGAAGTAATGCTGGAGCTTGCGACGCGTAAGGACGATGGCATAGAGCAGCTTTTGCACCTACAGGTAGCAGGTCTTGGCTTCTGAAAGCACTTCATTAACAAACTAAACTGGCCACTGGGCAGGCAGGGCGCGCCCTTCCTCTTGCCTCTCGACCACTATGGCCTCGCTGACAACCTGAGTGGTCGTGGTGACATAGAGGAGGAGAGGCTCAGGGGGTTCAGTCGATGTCGCCGGTCGAGGAGGGATGAGGATTGGGGTGGAGGTCAGCATGCTCTTGAGCTTGTCAAGGGCCTCCTCAGCCTCCGCGGTCCATGCGAAGCGTTTGGATTTTTTCAAGAGACGATACAGGGGCAGGGCCTTTTCCCCCAAACATGAGATGAAATGGCTGAGAGCCATGAGGCACCCCGTGACCCTCTGTATGCCCTTGAGATCTCGAATCGGCCCCATTCGTGTGATGGTTGTGACCTTCTCGGGGTTGGCCTTGATCCCGCACTGGGAGACGATGTATCTAAGGAGCATGCCCCGAGGCACTCTAAAGATACATTTCTCGGGGTTAAGTTTGATATTCTTGGCTCAAAGGCACCCGAATGTGATTTTGAGGTCATGAATGAGGTTGTCGACTTTTTTGGACTTGACCACGATGTCATCGACATAGGCCTCGACCGTGTTGCCTATGTGTCCACCGAAGACATGGAGCATGCATTGCTGATCATCGTCTGCAACCTCACGCTTGCCTTTCTAATTCTTCTTCTTCTTGTTGTTGTTCTTCTTCAAACCTTTGCTCGAGCCCTCGGCGTTGGCTGCCAGTGCCTTTCCCTTGTTTTTCTCATCGCTGAAGAAGACTCTGACCGCCTCCTTGCCAGTGGCGTAGTTGGCGACCACATCCATGAGCTTGTCGATGGTGTTGGGGTAGTTACACCCCAACTCGCGAACTAGGTCTTGGCAGGTCGTACCCGCAACAAACGCTAGAATGACGTCAAGATCAGAGATCTAGGGGAGTTCGGTTCAGAGCTTGGAGAAACATTGAGCGAAGTCACAAAGAGACTCCCTAGGTTTCTACTTGCAGTTGCGCAGTTCCTAGGAGTTTCCAGGACGCACGTAGGTACCCTTGAAGTTCCCCTCGAAGATACAGACCAGGTCGACCCAGTCGCAAATCTGGTCAGGGGAAGCTCCTCGAGCCACCTACACACGGTGTTGGATAGGAACAGGGGAAGGTGGTGTATGATTGCGTGATCGTCACGTGCCCCGCCCGCCTAACAAGCCAGTCAAAAATTGGCTAGCCAGATCTCGGGTTTGGTTTCACCGTTGTACTTGACGACGCTTGTGGGGGGTCGAAACTTGTCAGGCAGCTGGACGTTGCGGATCGTCCTGCTGAAGACTCAGGGACCCGGTGGCTCCGGGGCCCGTCGGTCTTCATCACTGTCGTAACACCCCCATGATGGGCGCTGTACCCTCGATCCTCAGTGTCCCCGTGTTTGCGCTTGAGGTTCTCGATGATATCTAGGCACGCGTCACGCAGGGCATGGTTGTCGATGATACGATCTTGGGCTGGTGTCTTCTTCACTCGGGGGCCACCTCTTGATCAACCGAACCCTCCCTTTTAGGCCAGAAGGGCTCGTCCTGCGGTTCGGAAGCTGCCCCTCGATGCCTCGAGGCTGAGCTCTCGGCTTGTTGAATAGCAGCAACTTGGAGGAGACCCTCGATCTCATGTTGTATCCGTTGAGCTTGCGAGTTGGATGGCGTGGGCATATTGCGAAGAAGTATAGCCGCCATGATAATGTTCTGGCTTGCTCAAGGGTAATGGTTGATGGGATGTTCGGGTGCCCTGCCCTCGTTGATCTGCCGGTTGACATCTCGGGCCCTGGCTCGGGCTCTACCGTCGGGTGGTGGTCGCTCCTGCTCGAGGGTTCGCTGGAGCTGGCGCACTTGTTCCTGGTCGTCAGCGCGTTTAGCCTGCAACTCCCAAATTTGTGCCAGCTGTGCATCCTGTTCATCAGGATGGGGGCACACCTCTTAGGGTGCGACTGGTTGTCGATCCTCTGCTCTAGGGAGAGCCCCTGCCGTTGCAGCGGCAGCCGCATCGGCCATCGAATCGACGGTGTCCTGATTGGATGCGTCATCACCATCGATGTGTAGACACTCGTGGGTAGGGTCCCAATGGTCAGAGCCAGAGTTGGGGTCACCGTAGTAGAAGACAGGGAATTGTCCCCGCGCCTCCTACTGCAGCTGCTGTCGGAGTGTGCCGACGGTATACCGTCGAGGGCTGAGCGCTCTCGCGAAGCCCAAGTCCACAGAGGCCAGCATGACTGTCTCCACGTCTATCATTGCATGAAGGAGGGCGCCTGGGTGGTCCTCTATCATACTCATGTTGGAGTGGGTCATGGTCGAGAACGTCCTTGCGGCATTGTCAAGACCGAACAGGAACCGTCGATGATGCTCGAACAGCTCGTGTGGAAGTAGGCTCAATGGAGTGGGGGTTGCATGCATCGGGGGAGTTTTGTCAGGCTCCCTCGATGAGTGCATTGCGAAGGTAAAGTCAGGGTTGTCGTGGAGCCCTGCTGGTCCATCCTCTGCTCCTGAACTCAGGTCAGATAATCCCCCAACAAGGGGCTCCTTATCACCGGTCAGGAGCGAGAGGAATGCGGCGGGCACCATCCTCGACTCAGGTAGATGGAGATAACAGCATCGATCTCGCCTCCTTCTGGTTGCGGCAGCATGGTGGTGAGACCGACGAGTGGCCCCTCCTGAGCATGGGGGCACACTGCGACCTTCGCTTGGGTCACTGATCGAGAGCAGGGTCATGTCATAGCCCTGACCGAGGGACATGAACTCCAGGCTCCCAAACCAGGTCACCATAGCGCACGGAAGTGGTAAAACAGAGTCGCCCATCTGGAAAAGATGGCAAGAAATCATTGGTAACACGCAGGACCCCTACCTATTATGATCGTAACAGTGCCACAAACTTATTATGATCGTCCCATTTTGGATGAAATCATTGCATTAGGTGATTTCAAGGATTCAAAAACATACAAGTCATTAAGTAGTCTTTTCACATTGCCTTACTGGGATCAGAATATTCTTCGATATAATCTTGATGTGATGCATATAGAGAAGAATGTGTTTGAAAATTATTATGGTACACTGTGTGGTTTAGATGGAAAGACAAAAGATAATTTATAAGCTCATAAATACCTCAAAGAGATGAACATTAGGGAGGACCTCCACCCACAAGAAGAACCTTCAGGCAAGTTCTACTTGCCACCTACAAGGTTTGCTATGTCTAAAACTGAGCGACAAATGTTTTCTAAAGTGATCCAAAACATAAAGGTTCCTGATGGCTACTCTGGAAACATATCAAAATGTGTAAATTATGATGAAGGAAAACTTATTGGTCTCAAAACACATGACTGCCATGTTCTACTTCAACAGCTCATGCTTATTGCTCTAAGGGGCATTATTCCAGATGATATCACAGCAGTAGTGTTTGAGCTGGCTGCTTATTTTCGAGGAATATGTTCGAAAGTGCTTCGTCTTGATGAGCTTGACCATTTGGAAAAATCAATTAAAGTTACACTATGCAAAATGGAGAGGATATTTCCTCCTAGATTTTTTACAGTTATGGTTCACTTAGTAGTACATTTAGCAACTGAATGTAAGATGGCTTGTATGGCACTTAATGACTTGTATGGCACAGTGCTCGGTATGGCGTAACAGTGAGGTACGATCCGTGGGATTCTGGGGTATGGGTGGTAAAAGCAGGATTTGATCGCCATCTCACAACTGTTACTATAACTATGACCATACGGTTAGGCGGGAGCAGGTAAAATGCATTGAATGCGCCTGGATCCATATGGGGAGTAGGTAGCCAAGGGGTATACTATCCTCGAGGGCTATCTATTCGCACGGGCGAAGTTCTGTCCTCGAGGGCAGGCTCCTTCGCTTGGGCGAAGCTCTGTCCTTGAGGGTTAGCTCATTCGCTAGGCAAAGTTCCATCTTCGAGGCCGGCCCTTTTGCTCGAGCGAAGTTCCGTCCTCGAGGGGTCGCCCGAATCGTACCCTCGAGCGTATAGTCTCGGTCCACGTGATAGCCCGTCGAGCAGGCTGTGGCTTTGGGCTGTTGACGCCCGTATGTGGGCTTGCCCAGTATGCCTTAGCTTGTGGGCTTTCGAGCGATAGTGAAGGATGTCAATGGAGGGTTTGCGTTGCTGATTTCGGGGATTAGTCCGGTTAATCGAGGGTTTGGGGTACCCCTTTCCCGGGTACTCGACAAAATTTGAGTTCAAACTTTTTCTGTAGCCCAAGCATATTGTTTACAAGCACATGTTCAAATTTTGGACCTTTTTATAACTTTTTTCTATATTTCATTCATTTATTTCATTTACTTGAATTTTTTCGCATAATCCAAATTTGAACGCACGTGCATGAAATAATGAAAGGTAGCCATTCAGAAAATGATATTCATGTTGGAGAGTTTATTTTGAGGCCATGTCCATAAACTCACCCAAAAGTTTGAATGGCTTCTCCATGAAACTTGACCATCCAGGTGTCATGTTATCACAAGTAGAGGCTATGACAAAAATTTGAAAATATTTGGAGCAAGTTGCAACGTCGGATGTCCAAAACCCAGACATCTCCATAAGTGATCAATTGCGATCACATGTTTGGAGCAACTTGCGACTGCTGTCCCCGGTACAGCTAGCTTCGCCCCGTGAAGACAAGTAGCAGGCTGGCACAGCCCGTGTCCTCCTTCTCCCAAAGGACCTGCATCCAGAATTTGTATCGAATTAAACATCGCAACACCGGATCAATAACAAGTGCCACTCGAGTGCCAAAAGTGACAGTTTCGCAGATGCTGTTGATAGCACTGGAATGTCGAATCAAGATATTCAGGGGACAGATTTGGGACCTAGACCATCCCCGAATCTGGCTCCCCATCTTCGGTCCCTAGCCTGATTCGGTCTCGCCACCGCCTGCGCGCCTCCAGATCCGGCTTTCGCTCCTCTCAACCCAAATCTAGGAGCGGGACCCCGAATCTGGCCATTGGCCGACACGCTCCGCAAGATTCGTATGATCGAACGGGGGACGGGATGACCATCATGATTCGAGCACATCCTTTCTGTCTTCATCGCCGAATCTCGCATCTGGGGTCTGAACCCTTGCCTCCGGATCTTTACTTCACGGGGTATGCTTTGACTCGCAATAGGTTAACGCATCAGCTTTGGGACAATGCAACTGATACCCAAATAACACCATCCCAAACAATGATGTTGAGTAATAATAATAATTTTTTGATCAAACTGTTGGATCTTTCCTGATCCTTGTGCCATCGCGTCCGTTGGCTTTCCAATGGATGCCTCTATGGCTTGGTATAAAAGGCCCCCGGGGGAACCGGGTCTCATTTCCCCCCACGCCAAGACCTAGCCGCCGTTGTCCTGTGCTTTGCTGGATTTGGCATCATTGCTTCGGTGACTGTCCACTGCTAGATTCGGTAAGTCTTTTCTTATGCCGAAGCTTTTGTGCATTTTTATTTTATTGCTTTGGCGTTTGCGTGTGGTTTGTTTCCTTATTTCTTTATTTTCTTATTTAGTTCGATGAACTTGGGTTTTACATTTGATTCGGGTGTTATGGGGCACACTAACTCTGGTGACATCGAGGCAAGCACCGAATCTGAATCTGGTGACGTTTTAAGCTCGAACTCGGGGTCAGATTCGAGTTCTAACGGCAGCCTAGACACCTTGGCTACTCCCAATATCGCAGCTAACCAGCCGGAGTCGGCCGAGGAAGACATGCGTTTGGAAACTAATTCGGCGGGTGAGGCTGTCGAATCTAATCCACTCATTCATAGTTTGCAAGGTTCGGCTGGGAATGGCACCGAAGCGGACATTGATGTGGAGGGTTATACAGAGGGTGCCGGTAGTCAAGCTGGTGAGATAGTGGACTTGACTTGTGATGCCGAATCTGGTCCGCCAAAGAAAAGGGTGAAGCACGCTGCTTGGACATGCCGTCTTAACCCTTCTAAGATCGACAAAGCTGCGCTTGACAACTTTGTGTCTACCAGATTGATTACAGCTTTTGAGAGAACGCTTTGCTGTGCGCCAGAAGATGGTGAAATTATACCAAAGCCAAGGCCTTACAAGGGTCTTGTTTTTAGAGATTTTTTTAGAGTGGGGCTTTGGTTTCTGAATGAACCTTTTCTTGGTCAAGTGCTAGAGCGGCACCAGCTATAGATTCACCATCTTACGCCGCATGCGTTTACTCGGCTTAGCGTTTTTGCTATGGCTATGAAAATGATGGGCAGTGAGCTGAGCATTAACATTTTTAGTCATTTTCATGATGCTCATCATCACTCCAAGGTTGGAAAGCTTGGTGGAGTCGATGATGTTCGAGCGGAATATGGATCCTATAATTTTATACGAGCCCAAAACAAGAAGGATTCGTGCATTATCCCTGCCTTCAAAAATAAGTGGGACAACTAGAAAGATTTTTGGTTCTATGTTCGCGTGTACTCAGACGAAGCTGCAGAGAACGCTGCCCAAGATGGTTTGCCAAAGGCTCATTCTTTAACTTTGGTGATGTCACCCATGGTGGGCCTAAGCCGTGCCCCTATGCACGCTCCAATTCCTGGCGATGTTGCAGCACTCGAAGCTTACCAGTGCACTGCTAATCGTCAAACTAGCAGAGACTTGGTTGAAGAGATGATTGCTTCAGATACATGGCCACTGAGCAGTGAGGTTCACATCGATGCATTCGAGGAGCGAGAGGGGTACAAAGGACCTGTTTGGAGCCTTGATCATCCTGAAGGCTATCAGACTGACGAGGCTATCATTGCCCACGCCGAATAGCTCACAAACCAGTTGTGCAACTCATACAATTGGGATGAATATGAAGCCCAAATCAGGATGCGTCATACTCGTTCGTCGTGTGAATCGGGCTTTCGATGCTATGGGAGTTATTTATGGTGATCATCCGATTCCTGCTGTTAAGCCTAAGAAGAAGAAAGAATCTGCCGAAGGTGATGCTAGCACATCGTCAAACCCTGATACAGGGCGCGATCGCGGGCAAAGTGGTGGGCGCGGACGCTGCCAGCGTGGTCGGGGAGCTGGTGAAACTGCTCCGCCTGCTTGAAACGCTATTCTCACTGAGCGGCGTAAACACGAAATACTTTGGCTTCATGGCCCCAACGAACCTCGCGATGTGGAGGTTGGGCGTGAGATGCTTGGTCTGCTGTGGTCGAAGCCAATTAAAAGAAGTGCAAAGTTTGCCATTGGGAATCCTTCTTTCAACACTTTAGCTAACACACAGTTAGGAAATCACACATTTAGGCCTTCCCGAATCTGTTGTTATTTTAGTTGTCTTCTGCCTTGTTTTTTCTACTTCAGCTTTGACAAGCGTTTTGTTTATCATGCATGAGTTTTTTGTGGACGAGCTAGAGAGTTCGTCACCTATGGCGCCGAAGCGTACCGGACACCTGGTGGATCCCCTCTCTGTCGCCGTGGATGACATGCCAGCCTTGAGTAGCGTGGGGCTTCAAATTAACCCAAGGAAGAGGAGCAAGCCCCTGTCGAACGATGCTAGCATGAAAGTGCCAAAGCATGGCGCGACTTCATCGAGGTCGGCATCCATCGAAGCTCTTGGCCCCTCGCTTCAATTTATTCCTACTTCGGGGCATGATCTCATGGCCAAGTCTCACCCGGCTCACACGATTGGTAACTTCTGCTTTTTCCATAAACATTCGGGATGACCCTGAGATGGCGGCGTGTACTCTTTTTGGACATGGTGTGCTTCCACTAGATAGCACCCCCACCAAATATGGTGATATGTGAGTGTATTCGAGTCTATCTTCCCAGAGGAAATGAGTCCGCTTCGCGAGGAAGCTTATCAAATTGCTCGTGCTTTAGGGGCTGCCTCTGTAGCCTGGCTGGTGACGAGAGTGGATTGTCGGACCTCAGGGATTCTTCCGCTAGCCACCGGAGCTGCCTTTGCGCAGAAATGCACCTCGTCCTTTTCCACGCCATATACGGAAAGGGACTTGACACTGGTGGATCATGAGGAGCTTCATTCGGCGTTGGAGTTCCATGCTATTTCGATGAGTATCTGACTATCGAATGTTGATTAGAGTTTCTTGTTTATTTTGTGTTTCCTGATTCGCATTTTGGTGTGGCGCAAGCTTTGGTGATTAACGCAGTGCTACGAAAATAGGACAAGGTAGCACTTGCATTGTTGGAATTAGAGCTCAAAAAGTCTCGGGCCTGAATCAAAATGTTAGAAGGGGATTTGACTGAGGCTCGGGCTAAACTTAAAGATGAAAATGACGGCCGCTGGCGTGCTGAGGAGCTAGCTAAGCAACTGTAGATTAGCATGAATACACGCAACACGGTCATAAAATCATAGCGGTGGCAGGTTTGCAACAGTCTTCAGGAGATATCAGAGAAATACCTTCGATTTCTTGCCAGTGTAGGGGACGAAGTTGAACTTCCAAAGGCTCAACCAGCAGAGGAGATTTTGGCATAAGATTACCTGATGTTTCTTACTTCTAGAATGACTCAGCTTGAGGGCGCTATGGATCTAGGTCGGAAGTATGCTGCTCTGGAGGCTTGTCATGCGTTGTGCACCTCATTGAAAGATGCAGGGTGCACCCACTTCGAAGGGCTTCGATCGGCCGAAGATGTGACTACGTATTGGCAGCCGGGTCCCGACGTGAGTGCCATCGCCATCGGCTTTTTCAAGGGCTACTGGGAGTTGGGCGGCCACAACATTGGCCTGATTCGTGCTACCATGAACTGGTCTTCTGTAAGCTTCACCCCTTTGCATTTGTTTGCATAAATTGTCTATTATTTGACATCCTTCTTACTTATATTTTTTATGCAGGACCCTGAGGAGTCTGCTGCTATTAAGGCAAAGGTTATGGCGTACATCAGTGACCGTGACGAGCGTGAAGCTGGCTCTAACACGGGGTGTAACAGAACCGCCCAATTAATATAAAACCCAAGGTACTAAGTAAATCGCTGAGGCAATTAAGTTAGCACATTGTGCTCACATTAACCCGGTAGTCCGTGAAATCTCAAGGATTTCATACTTTTCCAATGACACACCCAGATTGCACAGATCAGCAGTTACCATTCACCTGTTCTTACATTTCGCACATAATCAGAGTTGCAAAGAAATAGCGGAAGTAGATATATTTTCAACACATACTCACATCTATGATTTCAAATACATTGCCAGTTCAGGGTCGACATCCAACAACAGCAAGTAGACGAGATATAAGAGATAACCTTGCCCAAGGTCTATTCCTCCCGTAGTAGGATACAAGTCCATCTTGTCACCATAGAAAAAGTCTTATGATCTGCAACAAGTGGGAATAAAACCCTGAGTATGAGAATGTACTCAGCTAGACTTACCCATCATAAACCAAAAATAAAGTGACTCCAAGGAGTATGCAAGGCTTTATAAGGAGGCTAGCTGACTCATTTTTTTGCATAAAAGCTTGAGCTTATTAAGAACCATTATTATAACCTTCTAGATTTGCATTTTAAAATCATTAACCTGATCATGCTAGATTTGCACCTAGACTAATCAAGCATGGTGTAATTATCAAGCAAGAATAGTAACCTTTTTCGATTAAGCATCTTACAGCATCAACATCATAACATCTCATCTCTTTGTTCAAGTTGTTACTATGATGCCAGTGCTCAAGACAGTGTCCACCATCCAGGCACGATGGTGATTATAATCGATTGCAAACCAGCTGGCGAGGTGTTCCCCACACAAACCATGCTTCCCCCGTCGGGGTTGATTAGGTCACCTTGGTCTGTTCGGGTAGAGATGTGGGATCAACTGAAACCATTTGTGCCTAGGGGCTGCCCGGCTGCCAACAGGTTAGCGCTCCATCAAATGATACACCCCATCTTAAGGACTCACCACCACACCCTTGTAACATAATGCGTTCAACCAGGTCAAAGCCTGGCCCAAACAGAACTCAGGGCTTTGTGGTCGGATGATCGCATCCTTCCAGCTAAATGTGGGGCATGCATTCAACATGCCATGTGGACCATGACATTGGACGGGGCCCTAGTTCGACACAGACGGGATAAAAACAACACAGAACCTCCAGTTCTGTCCACAGCACCAATCCCGCTCGGTCTTGATTTATTACTCCACATGGTTATACCAAGACAATAGTATAGCTCTCCAAGATGAGTCACCACTTACAACTCGCGGATGATAGGAAATCACCCGACTTCTACCGATCTAATTAGGCAGGGCTAAGCATATAAGCGATCCTACAGTTAACAGGATATTTGGGTAACTTAGGTGGGAAAGGGTAATCTTAGTGCATCAACGGTATCGATCAACTCCTATAAGCTTAATGCATCATAAATAGTAAAGAACATAGATTAAGTTATTTGTAAAATAGTAGAGACAAATGCTCCGGGGCTTGCCTTCCTCTGACGAATGAGGTTGAACCTCCAGGCACTCGATCACTCCACTTCTAGATCCTCGTTTCACGTCACGTTCCGTTCTCCTAGCGATCCAGTATGATGCATATGCATGTATGAATACAGAGAATGCACATGGTATGATAATGAAGTATGATGATGATGAATGCTTGCATATTCTTTCCACAAGGCAGTCAACAACATCCAAGAACATGTACCATAAGCACATGTCATCTACTGCATTCTCTACTACAACAATACAAACCTATCACTGAAACCTTCCTTCTACTTATCACCAGTAAACAAGCCAGTAAAGCAACTATCTCACTATCACTAGCAAACAAGCCAGTAAAGCTAAAGATCTATACTAAGCACAACCATCATGACATATTTAGATTTTCAAGAAACAACCATAGGCTTATCCTATCCTACTAGGGTCTAGATAGGCACTAACCATCCAATAGATTAGACACCTCATAAAAACATAGAAAAGCATCATCTAGGGCATGGCATCACAAAACAAGGTTCAAACAATGCATTCATATAAATAGGGCATAACTACAACATGCATGTTAATTGTCTAGAAAAATCTAAAAAATTATAGGAGGTAAATCATAGCAATTCTAGCCTGCCACCCAAATTTCACCCCATTTAGATGTGCCCATGGTCCTACATAAAAATAACAAGGTAGCACATAAAAGGGGACCTAAAAATACTTTGCACTATGAAGTATGCCAAACCTCATGTTTTACTACATCAAGGGCTACCTTATGGCATATACGTAACCTACAAAAATTATCAACCCCAAACTAGGTCTATATAATTCATTTATGAATTATTCCAAGAATAGCCCTAAAATCCCATTTGAACTACAACCTTATATTTTTACACAACACATGCACATGACATATTTTTCACAGATAGAACATCACTAAAGAAGACTAACAAAACTGGAATCACATTTTTCTGAGCATCCTAGATTTAGTTATGTATTTCTAAAGATTCTAAGCGTTTAATGTAAATAAATCAACTTAAATAAAATTATACAGAAAAGTATCCTAAACATGGCATTTTATGTTTTTACCCGGTAGTAAAAAAAATTGGTTTCACTCGATTCGGCTAAAAAATGAGCAAGATATGATTTTTGCAAGCTTTTTCATAAAATCTGGAAATTTCATTTTATTCAAAAATAAGAACCCTAAAATGCTACAGTACCCAAACTGTACCCTGAGCCATATCTAAATTGCTAGGTGTACCCCAGCTTATTACACCCAGGCCAGGACATTGCTGACGTCAGTGCCCATGTCAGCGTGGGTCCCGCCGGTCAGCGGGCCAAACAGGGGAGGACGCACCGACGACGAGGTCTCCGGCGAAACGGAGGGCACCGTTGTGCTCCTCTCGTCGTCGTGAACACGCTGGTGCTGAAGATGAAACTAGAGGAGAAGGAAGAGGGGCCGGCCATGGGAGCTCGGAGCTCGTCGGAGCTCAACGGCGGCGGAAGCACCGATTGGGCTCGTACCTCATCAATTCGAGCATTGGAAGGTGCGGCGAGGTAGTCCCAGTTGAGGCGAAGCACATTGGCAAGCCGAGGAAGGATGTGCGGCCACAATGGTGATGCTTCGTGGTGGCAGGAGCGCGGCGGCGATGCTCAGCCTGTAATGGCGAGCTCGCCCGCGCGGCTGCGAGCGGAAGAAAGAGGGAGGAAGGGAAAATGGGGAAGGCGAATGGGAGGACGGGCATGCGCTAGAGATAAAGGGCGAGGGGATGAGTGGCGACCCGACTGTCCTGTTTGGATGCGGCGGGCGACCGGTCTAGGGAGAAAGGGACAAGGCGGCAGCAGTCGTGTCCGCTCAGCGGCTCTGCCATGCTCGTGCGCGTGGGTACTCGAGTGCGGCTCGCGTGCGTGCGCTGCGCATCGTGAAGTACCTGGCCGGTTCTGGAGGGATGGCCAATGAGGCATGACGGCAACATCAGGTGGCCATCAGCCACCGCAAGAGGCACAGCGGCAGCGGCGGGGCAGTCAGCGTGCTCGTCAGCCAAGCGGGGCAGTGGCGCAGTGAGCAGGCGTGTTCGGCAGGCGGCTAGTGGTGGGCGAGGTGCGCACGCGCGCTGCGGCAAAGCTACGGTGGCTGCTACTGCGTTAGCGACGAGAACAGGGAAGGGGATAAGGAAGAGAGGAAGGAGGAGGATGACAGGTGGGCCTGATGGGTCCCACCCTTTTTAACATGAACTGAATTCTTAGACTCGCTGTAGTTTCCAAACGGTGCCAAATCTTGAAAAACTTTGAATACAAAAAACGTTCCTCTCGTCGATTAGAACATTTCATATTTAGAAAGTTTTGGCTAAGTCAGATTAGATTTGAAAATGTGAATTTTGGTCAAATTAAAATTATAGAAATATTAATTTCCTATACTCTTCCCACTGTTTTTCCCTTTTTGAAGGCCTAAAAAGCATTTTCATGATTTGGTAAAAATAGAGAGTTTGTTACAAATATTTTTTATCTACAAACCATATTTAGGGTCTAAGTTGAGATAAGGAATGTAGCTATACTTTCTAGTTTAGGTCGAGCAATCACAACTAGGGTAATTAAATCCTAATTTTGCAAGACTTAATTTTGAAACCATACAACCAAGCAAACATGGACCCTAATACCCTTCTAAACATGTTTAGGTCCTAACCACAATCATTTTCACACATTCATCATAACTATGCCATCGGGCCAAACAATTCAAACAAATTGCAAACAGGCATTAATGCAAAACCCGTTAACAAAGTGGTTTGATGCAACTGATATGATTATGCTCATGATACGTAGTGCAAAGATATGGTTAACACCAGGGGTGTTACATGGAGACTCCGTCTCAGGAG
Organism: Bothriochloa decipiens; assembly: GCA_023333625.1. Taxonomy (NCBI): domain Eukaryota; kingdom Viridiplantae; phylum Streptophyta; class Magnoliopsida; order Poales; family Poaceae; genus Bothriochloa; species Bothriochloa decipiens. The sequence continues at coordinate 17,972,718 of CM041631.1, read as the reverse complement.
GATACTGGAGCTCACACGCCCCAGCTCGAAGCCCCTACTGACACCGCCGCTGCCCCAGCTCGAAGCCCATACTCCGTCATGAGGACTACCATTTTTTAGCCGAATCAAACCTAGCCGAAACAAACCAGTTGCACACTACGAGCGCTTCGGCCGGTTTTTGTTGTTCGAACGACATCTAGTTTAACTCGAGCTAATAGCCCTTCAGCTGCTTTTGACAAACCGAATCTGTTTAATTGTATCAGAAAACGCCGCCCCCCCAACCTTTTTAGTTGTAGGGTTTTAACGCGGGCTAATAGCCCTTTGGCTCTTTTTGACAAACCAAATCTGCTTAATTGTATCGGCAAACGCCGTCCCCCTAATTTTTTTAGCTGAAGGGGTTTGCGTAGAGAGCGTTGAGCCCTTCGGCTCGCTTATGGATTCGCGTTTTTGATTGAATACCATTCACCTTATTGCGGCAGTGCGCATCTTAAACTTGTTTGCTATGTTTACAAATTATGCTACGATATTGTTGGATGTAACATCTTGAATTACAAGTGGATTTACATGGTAGCCTGGTGCTTTGGGTGCCCTGGGCTCTTTCAGCGCGACGAACCTCTCAATGCTAGATCCCCGAAGATGATCTACTTGTGAGCTCTTTGGTTGGCCCGCGGGGACCTCGTCGAGTCTAGCGACATGGCTTGCTTCAACATGTAGTTTGTACAGTTATAGCCAGGCTCACCTTTGCTGCTTCGCAAGCTATTCCTGGGACACAAGAACATTTTTTAGATTTTGCTGGCCTTGAGAAATATCTTGCCAGTGTACCCTTTTGTTATGCTCCCTAAGCATAACTCTCTGGGTGATGGTATGAAGGCGACCCAGAGCATGACCCTCACGTCACGACACTTCCAGAATCCTCTCATGCCTACTTCCTTGCAACCGAATCATTTGCGGAGGACTATAGTAATTTTGCGGGACCAGGAATGCTTTAGTGTTGGCTATTTGGTGTGCTTGAGCACCTAGCGATCTTCTTTTATAGAGTGATTTGGGCAGGGGGATTGGGAAGTTGATGTTGCATTAAACGCTATGCTTTGATCATCATGTACCTTTTTGTATGAGCGGTGGTTCCCCAGCTTGATTGTCTCGCTGTTATGGTTATTCGACGGGTACTATTGTATCTTTCCTGTCAGGCGACATTATTATGATTATTTTTGTTCGGCAAATGACACCTCCGTAGGTGGGTGTATTGGTTCAATTGCCGCATACAGTGGGCCACGACGAGCATCACGTCCAATGATATTTGGGATCCATTTTTGGTGTCCCTTTCTGTGCGCTTATTCACGACTACTTAGCTTATTGCAGAGTTTGTTCGCTGGCCATATTCGGCTGGCGTTTTTCGACGACCGTTTTCGGTGCCTATTTTCGTGTGCTTTAACACGTAGCTTCAGCGTTTTTGCTGAAGTCTCACATTTTCCATTTTTGGCTGATGTGTTATGGCGACCATTTTCGACGCTTGGTTGCTCACAACCTGATTTTATGCTACCGAATATTAGAGCAGACGACTTGCGTCGCTCTTTTTCGGTGTTTCTCGGCTCTGAGTGCAAAATTCGTTGGGGGAATCAAATGTAACTGAATAAAAAGAGGTACAAAGGGTTGCCTCACTAAAAACCTCATACCTTCGAAAAAGGCTTCCCCTGTGAGAAAAAAGAGCGCATACCCTTCGAATGCTTTACATTGTACTGCTGAAAGTAGAAAAGAAAATTACAACCCAGTTTGGGCGAATGTGCTTCAGGCGTAAAAATGCTGAAGGTTATCGGCATTCTAGGTGTGAGCGTATTTGACGCCTTCTTCGTTCATTAGGGTGTGCATGCCTGGCTTGATCATCTTCGCCACGATGAATGGCCTGTACCATTGAGACTGTAGCTTCCCTTGCTTATCTGGGTGCCGAATGAGAACCAAATCCCTAGGGTATATATTCTTTCTGAGAACTTTTTTGTCTCTCCAGCTCTTTGTTTCATTGTGATACTTGTAAAGGTTCTTTGCTGCTTTGAGTTACCGAAGCTCAGAGGTTTTGAGTTCCACGTATCTTTGGATTGGCGTGGTGGTGGCTATTTCAGTCCGGAATGAACCTAGCTTCATTTCTTCCGGGGTGATAGCCTCTTCGCCGAACAAGAGCCTGAATAGTGTGAATTTGGTTGCCCTTGACTTGGAGACATTGTGCGCCCAAACAGCCATAACGAAGACTTGAGCCCATTTGCCTTTTTTTTGTTGTCATTAATGATCTTAGAGACGGAGGTGAAAATTTTGCCGTTTGCTCTCTTGACTGCGCCATTTGATTTAGGATGGTTGACAGACGTTAAGGAAAATTTGATGCTGAGTTCATGGCAGAAGATTCTGAACTATGATGAATCAAACTGCTTCCCATTGTCCACCGTGATATATGCTGGCATCCCAAATCTGCAGACAATTCTCTGCCAAACAAAGTTGATTAAGGTGGCGGATGTTATTTTTCCAATGCTTTGGCCTCTATCCACTTAGTGAAGTATTCGACCGCGACATCAGCGTATTTCATGTTTCCTAGCACCGCAGGCAGAACACCTACTATGTCAACTCCCCATCTTTGCAACAGCCAAGTTGGATGGGTGAAGTTGGGCTTGCTGGCAAATTCTGCTTCTTTGCGAACATCTAACAAACTTGGCATGTCCTGACTATCTACTTCGCATCTTCGGCCGCGGTCGACCAGTAGAATCCTTGCCTCATTGCTCTGTGTGCTATTTCATGTGGCCCTCTATGAGCCCCACACATACCCGAATGTATCTCGCTTAGCAACTAAACGTCTTCTTCTTTGCTGATGCATTTCAGCTTTGATGCCACCACACCTTCTTTGTATAAAGTTTTGCCTATGATTAAATACTGCTTGGTACAAGATAACATTCGGTGCTCTTCTTTCTTTGACGGAGGTTCATAGGTCCCAGTCAAGAATGCCCAAATGGGTGCCCGCCAGTCATTGCTTGCGATTGCATGTATTGCTGCTGGCTGGTCCTCTTCTTCTTTGATGGCCTTGATTGTCAGTGTCTGAAAAAAGACATCCGGTGGTAAGGGCACATTTTGAGCTGCTGCTTTTGCCAGCTCATCAGCTTTGGCATTCTCAGCTCATGGGATGTATTTTATATGAAGCCGAGGAAATGCTTTTTCATCCGCCTGACAGCTGCCAGATATTTGATTAAATCATTTTCTCTGGCAGTGTATTCTTTTTGCACATGACCCACAACCACTTGTGAATCAGATTTAATGATACATCTACGTACACCCAATGCTCTTAGTTTTCTAAGGCCCAGCAAAACTGCTTCATATTCTGTGGTGTTGTTGGTTGTCAGAACTTGCAGCCTGGCAGCGTACTGAATCTTCTGGCCATCCAGTGGTGTTAGTACTGCTGAGATTCCCGCACCCACAGACCACCAGGCTCCGTCACAGTGCATGGTCCAGATCGGCTCTTCGAACTGTAAGGTCGTGTCATCTGCTCTGGGTGTCCAGTCGGCAATGAAGTCAGTGATCACTTGAGATTTGATTGCGGACCTGTGCATGAAATCTACCACGAACTCATTCAGCTCAGCGGCCCATTTGCCAACTCGGCCTATAGCTTTGGTATTGTGGAATAGGGAATCCAAAGGCTGGGCAGACAGTACCCAAATATGATGTGCTTGGAAATAATGCTTCAACTTCCGAGAAGCCATGACCACAGTGTACGCAATTTTCTCCAGCTCAAAATAGTTCAGCTTCACACTAGATAGAGCTTCAGACATGAAATGGATCAAGAACTGCTTCATTTTTCCCTCGTGTTCTTTCTTCTCTACCAGCACTACCCATATCACTACCGACGAAGCTGCCAGATACAACAACAACATCACATCCAGCGTGGGCTTGGACAGAGTGGTAAGCTTCATTAGATAAGCTTTTAGATCATAAAACGCTCGTTGTTGCACCAGTCCCCATTCAAATTTCTCGGCCCCCCTTAGCACCCTGAAGAAGGGTAATCCTCTTTCGGCTGACCTCAAAATGAATTTGCCTAGAGACGCGATTTGGCCAGTCAGTTTCTAGACTTTTCTTTAGATTCTGTTGGCTTCATGTTTACTATGGCTGCAATCTTGTTAGAATTTGCTTCTATGCCCTGGCCAACACTAAGAAACCCAGCAATTTTCCCTTGCTTATGCCAAATATACACTTGTCCAGGTTTAATTTTAGTCCGCTGGACCGCAAATTGGCGAACGTTTCTTTTAGACCTTCAATGTGTGTCTGCTTCTTGTCACTCTTGACAACTAGGTCATCAATGTACGCTACCAGATTGTGCTTCTTCTGCTCGTAGAACACTTCATCAGTCATTCTGGAGAAAGTGGGGCTAGCGTTTCTCAGACCCTCTGGCGTCCGCTTATAACAATAAGTTCCCCCCGGAGTGATGAAGCTTGTCTTCTCTTCGTCAGCTGGGTTCAACCAAATCTGATGATACCCAGAGAAATAGTCTAGCCAACTCATTCCTTCGTAGCCAGCTCTGATGTCAATGAGCTTATCAATTCTGGGCAAGGGGTATGGATCCTTCGGGCAATGCTTGTTGAGATCGGTGAAATCAACGCACATGCGCCATTTTCCACTTTTCTTCTTCACCATTACAACGTTGGCCACCCACTCGGGATACTGTACCTCTCGGATCACCCCAGCATTGAGCAATCTCTGAACTTTGGCACTTGCTGCTTTGGCTCTCTTAGCTGACATCTTCCTGAGCTTCTGCTTTCTTGGCTTCATAGATTTGTCCACATTCAGACTATGCTGTGCGAGTTTGCGATCTACCCCAAGAAGGTCTTTGGTTGACCACGGGAATACATCACTGTTATCCTCTAGAAACTTTAATAGTTTAGCTGCTTCTTCAGGGCTGAGCCTGGTCCCGATGTGAAAGCATCTGTCTGGCCTATTCGGGCTCAACGATATGCGATGTGTATCTTCTCTTGGCTCGGCCTTCGGTTCTTTTTTCTTCTCTGAATCCAGATCATCCTGTTTGGACTACTTTTTCTACTTCACCTCGTGGACCATACTGTACCCTGGTATTGGCTTGCCATTAATTTTTCTCGTCGCTATTTGGTCACCATGAATTGTGATGACACCAAACGGGGAAGGCATCTTGATGCACAGATAACTCTGCTTGATGATCATATCAAATTTGTTGATGATGCCCCTATCGAATATTGCTATATATGGGTACGGTATGTCCACGACGTCAAATATGATTTCTTCAGCCCTGACCTTCTTGCCTTTGTTGAATGCCAAGGTCATGGTCTTCTTGCCTATTGGGTCAATTCGCTTTGCCCCGAAGCCGAATAGAGCACTTCCGGGCGGATCAAGCGACTTTCTGTCTTGCTTCATTTCATCAAACGCATTGGTGAATAAGATGTTCGCTGAGCTGCCATTGTCTATTAGGATGTTGTGGAGCGTGTACCCAGCCACGAACACTGTTGTGACAAAAGCATCGTAGTACGGATAATATCGAAGTCTTCTTTGGTGAATGTTATGGGTTCTAGCTTCCACGGTGGGATATTGATTGGGCACTTCAGGGACACTGACAGTATCCTTCACTCGAATTCTCTTCTAGCTCTCTTGCTCTCATGCTCAAAGTTAGATCCGCCTATGATGGCGTAGATGTGACCGTTAGTAGGCATTGTGATGTTGACAATCTATAACTCCTTGGAGTTTTCTAGCTTCGGTAACTGCTATTGTCCCTACCGCTGTTGTTCTATTGCCGCTGATGAGGAAGCGGCAACCGAATGTACCTGAGGCTAGGACTGGGGAAAACTTTACTAGGCGTAAGGTTATGCTTGTTGCCAGTACACTGGTTGTTATAGGCGTAAGGGTTGAAATTCAGCTGGTACTAAACTCTGAAGGTCTGCGGGTGCATCTGGTACTTCCCCGTCGAAGTATCTCTTGGTGCATTGTGGAAAACCTGCTTCGCATTTTCTAGCAGCTTCGGCGCCTCGTCCTTTTCGTGCTGCTCTTTGGCCAACAACATGTATTTGCACTCTTTCAAGAAATGACCTTTGTTTTCTCTTCACACAACACAATACGGGATCTTCGGTCCTCTTCCGCGGCCTCTTCCGTGACTGCGGCCACCACGGCCTCCCTGGCCATTCTAACCATTTTCGTGTCCCTGACCTTCGTTTCGGCTGTGGGTGATCTTGGGCTGCCGAGGCAGTTCATGTTGCATGACATTTACTACCTTCTGGACCGTCTGCGAAGCTTGCTTCGGGGTTGTCTACTTGAGGCTGTTCCTGGATGCTTTTCTTCTTTCTTGCTCAACTTCGGACCTAGCAAACTTTCTCATCTCCTCAAACAACTGGTTGACTGTCTTCGGGATCTCCCTGGATAGGAACTTGGCACAAGGTCCGTCTTTAAGTCCTTTGATTGCAGCGGTTATAATGACATCATTAGTTACACTCGGCAGCTGCACTTTCATCTGTATGATCCTTTCCAAATATGTAGACAGAGGTTCATCGTCGGGCTAGAACAACGTAAGCAGGTCCATCATTGTTTTCTGTTCAGACTGAAACCCCTAGAAGGTGATTAGGAGCTCGCTCTTGACCTGGCTCCACGAAGTGATAGAGAAAGGTCTTAGAGACATGTACCAATCATGAGCCACGTCTTCGACCGCCATGACGAGCAACTTTGCTAGTATCTTGTCGTTGCCCCCTGCCGAATGTATTGAGGCTTAAAAACTGGAGATAAACTTCCTCGGGTTAGAGCGGCCATTGAATGCCGGTATCTTCGTTTGAACCCAGGGCCATGGGCATCGCTGTAACTCAGTGGAGAGTGGAGAGGACGCGTCCAAGTCAATGCATGCTTCGTGCGGTTGTGCTTCTTCGTGGATCTGCGCTCCACCCCCTTCGGGCATGCTCGCTCTGGCGGCGGCGTTTTCTTGCATCGCCTATAACTCTTGTTGTATCCTCGCTGCTTCGTTTCCTGCTTGAATAATTGCCTTTTGGGTGGCCACTTCACGGTTTCTTGCTGCGACTTGGTTGGCCAGCTGGTCGCACTGTTGCCTCAACTCTTCAAGCCTTTGCATATGCTCATTCAGTCCCCTAAGCAACCTGGCATTTTCGGTGTCCAGCGGATTTGGTGCTTCGTGATCTTGATCTGCTCCCGCTAACTGTTCAACCAGCCCGTCACCCGCTGACGGCTCTTGAGGATCAGCCTCGGGATCCGGCACCTGCTGCGAAGGCAAGGTCGGCGCCAAAACTGTTGTTGTGCCCGCGCTGCTAGCTGAAGGCATACCGATCTTAGGCTCCATCGCCGTGCTTGGGTCACCTGCTTGCACTGTGCCTAGCTGCATACCCAATGCTGATGTTGGATCACTCGCTAGGGGCAGGTTCGAACGGGTGTCCTCTATCGCCGGATCCGCTGTGTTCTTGTAGTTTGCCTTTGTCCTACGCGGTCACATTCGATGCTCGATCAACAACCACGGATGGCACCACTGTTGATTCTAGCCAGGAGGTTGCACCCTCAGGACTCGAATCCAACTACCGAATGTAGACAACAGAGACACGAACATGTCAAGTAGAGTGCTTTCTCATAAATCAGGCCCCGGCTAAAACGCACAGGACCGTCCTCTTTTACAAGCCCCATGGGGGACGTTATTTATAGCTGCACGTAGGCATTTACATGACAATTTTACCCTGGTGAAGCGGCTCCTCGTTGCATGCTTTATGCCGACCGGGGGCAAACACATCAACCGTTGCTGTCCCCCGTACGGCTAGCTTCGCCCCATGAAGACACGTGGCAGGCCGGCACAACCCGTGTCCTCCTTCTCCCAAAGGACCTGCATCCAGAATCTGTACCGAATTAAGCATCGCAACACCGGATCAAAGACGAGCGCCACCCGAGTGCTGAATGCGACGGTTACGCCGACGCTACTGATAGCATTAGAACGCCGAATCAGGATATTCGGGGGCCAGATTCGAGACCTGGACCGTCCCCGAATCTGGCTCCCCGTCTTTGGTCCTAGCCTGATTCAGTCTCGCCACCGCCCACGCGCCTCTAGATTCGGCTTCCGCTCCTCTCAACCCGAATCTGGGGGCGGGACCCCGAATCTAGCCACTGGCCGATGCGCTCTGCGAGATTCGTATGATCGGACGGGGAATGGGGTGACCACTCTGTCCCTTGCCCCAAGACCATCTCTACTGTACGCCGGTCTGCCTTCCTAAGGTCTTTCTAAGGCCATCAGATTTTGAGAAGAAGAGAGTGAGAGGCTGGAGATGGAGAGAAAATTTAAGTGTTAGATTATTCTATAGCATTTTTTTTAAAAAAAAAAGAAGAACAAGATTGGGCCAGACTGAAAAGGCCTACCTAACCTAGCCGCACACCCACCATCATCGTTATTCGTGGGCTAGCCGGCTAGGGCAAGCAAGAGCAAGACACACTATCACACCCGAGCTGCTCCGCTTACTCTCAAGCTCGAGGCGGGTCGGCGGCGGGCATGGCGTCGCCACCTGACGGGTCGCGATCCTATTCGCCGGCGTCCCCGTCGTACCGCCAGAAGTGGCTGGAGAGCATGCTCCCGACCCCGACCAGCCCTCCCTCTCCGGCTCCGGGCACTCCCTACTCGCCTATGTCAACTCTGGACGAGCGCGTGCCGGGGTGGTCGCCGATCTATTCCACCTCGCCGATCTATTCCCCCAGCTCGCCTGGCCGTTACCTCTCCAGCTGGACGGCCGAGGCCGATTCCCCATCCCCTCCCTCACTGCTTTACTGCGCGGCCCATTCCCCCACCTTGCCTAACTATTGCCCTGTGCTTGGAGAATTCATTGATCATGCATCTCCGGCCCTGCTGGGATCCCTAGCCTACTCCCCCATGTCGCCAGGTTGGCCAATTATTGCCCTCTAGGAGAATTCAACGATCTTGCATCTGCAGCTCAGCAGGGATCTCTAGCCTACTCCCCCATGTCGCCAGGTTTTAGTCCAGGGGAATTCAACGATCATGCATCTGCGGTTCTGCTGGGACTGGGATCCCTAGCCTACTCCCCCATGTCGCCAGGTTTTAGTCCAAGAGAATTCAACGATGTTTGGGAAGGCATAACTCTGGCGGACCATGTACAAACCCCGGCATCACCTGAGTAGTGAGTACTGCTACTGTTCGACGACGCTGCAAGATTGCTGCTGTTATCAGCACAGCGACGACGCCTCCGCACCGTGAGATTCCTCCTACCCTCCTTTGTCACAGGCAAACCTGGGTCCCAATATCCTGCTGTTGGCTGGCGCCGTGGGCTCACCGCTCAAGCAGGTTATCCCTGCATTGCAGTCTGCAATCTTGCATTATGAATTTCTGGAGCACTTGCCGTGCAAGTCGTGCTTCATGTCTTTTTTAGTCGCCTGTCTCTGTCTGAACTCTGAAACAGATAGTTTTGTCTCTGAATTTTAAGCAGTGTGTTTGTTGTTTGTGAATCTGATTTATATGCAGTGTGTTTGTTTGTGAACCTGATTTATATGCAGTGTGTTTGTTTGTGAACCTAATTGATTTATATGTGTGTGCGGGCGTGTTCTTGAAAAAAATTCTTTGCGATCGTGCACTTTTATGAGCTACCGAGAGTTGCTACACCATGTATTCATGGTGATTTCTTTTGATCATAGATGCATCATCCAGAAGTACTTCAAGGCACAATCTGAAAAAATTTTCCTTCAAAAAAACAATCTGAAAACTTTGACATTCTGCCCCATTTGTCTGGTAGTAGCTTGCTGCGATTTTTTTGTTTATCAAGCTTGCTGTGATTTTTGAGGTTGTGGAATGCAGTGGCATAGCAAAGACTTGTGCAATTACCTTCCTGTTAGCCAAAGCCATAGCCTTTTCTTTTGATGTTATATGTACAGTACAGAAGCCACTGAATGAGCATGTGTCTATGGCATCTGTTCAATAGTGCAACCAGGTGGGCGCGGGTATGTGAAGAGGTCAAATTTGTATATATGTTTCCTTCCTAATAATGATTCGAGAAAGAATAGACTGCTATAAGGAGGCTTGACATGCACCTGTGGGCAATCTCTGTATGACACATTCTGTTGACCTGTTCTTGTCAAGGTCAGAGTTGGTTACCATGCATTGCACTTGAAATGAAATCCAGGACCTGACACATGTCTATTACCCGTAGAGCTCCAGCCATCTGAATACTGATTGCAGGCTGTCTCAAGCAACATCACTGCATCTGCTATTTGAACACCCACCGTCCCCACACAGTTACATCTTTTTTCAGGATCGTAGTCTTGCCTTTTACATGGAGGTAATGCTTGATACAGGCTATTTCAAAGAATATCTATCCTCACCCAATCCTTTTTCAAGTTTCCTTCCCTGGAACAATCTCCTCACTAACTGTACCGTGAGCTCAACTCAATTTTGTTTTTGAATAAATGAGTTCAAGTCAATTCGATTTCATGAAAAGATTACTATCACAGGTTGGCGAATTTCCCACCTGCCGCACTGGACTATTTTTGAAAGACCTGACAGGAGCACTGCCATACATTTAAGTATAGAAAGCATGTAAGTTTTACTGGTTTCTTTCATATAGATCAAACTAGATTTACACAAACGCATAGTGAAAGCCATCTAAATGAAGTACCGATCGATGGTTGCCTGCTGGTTGGCCACACGCCCGCCTTTAATTTGGTCCTGATCGAAGTCCCATCCTCCTCCTTGATTAGGCTTAGGCCAAACACCTGAACTAGTGTTAGCGGGATCCCGCCCATCAAAACTTCTCCGATTTTTATTCCTTTCCAAGCATTCCAGGTCGCCTACGGCGTAGATGAGGAAAGCTGTAGTTAATCTTTGTTGTCGAGGACTTTGTCCCTGCAGCGATGACGCCCATCACTACTCCAACGTCAAGGCGTCGTTTGCTGGAACTTGTATGGCACCACTCGTCCTCGTCCAGGAGCTCATGATCAAGCGCCATACCTCTTTGGCGAAAGGGCAATGCAAATATAGGTGTCATGTTGTTTCAGGAGCTTGATCACACAAGACGCAAATAAGGCAAGTGGTTGAAAGGCCAATTCCTCAGAAATAGCTTATTGGTTGTCATCTCTCAATATCTTTGTTAGAACGAACCAAGAGTTTGGTGAAGAATCTGTGCTTTCTCCCTCAGCATATGCCCTCCAATTCGATTTTACAATGAAAGAGCAGTAGGCAGCGGCAGCGGCGGCGGCGGCGGCGGCAGGAACCTGACCATGAGCGGTCGTGTGCAACTGGATTCAATTTTTTGTGTTCGTCGGATCCATCTTTAATTGACGAAAGACGTGCCATGGTATCTTGCAATCTATTAAGCCACGTGTCAAGCAGCAAAAAGGCCACGTTTCCAGTACCTCGTCAAGCCTGTTGTCGCAGGAACTCCTCTCTGTCGCCAAACGTCTCCCTCTCTCTTCGGTGGCGGCGCAGCCATGGCGGGACGAAGCCGCCCCTAGCGTGGCGGCACGGTGGCCCTGGACATGGACCATGGCAGGGCGAGGCGCAGGCTCAGCCGGCTCCACGGCGCGTGCGTGGCCAGGCTCCGGGCGCGAGCTTCCTCCTCTCTCTTTCTCTCCGGCGGCGGCATAGAGGGTCGGCCATGGCGGAGCGCAGTGGGGCGAAGTAGCGCACTGACTCCAGGCCTTGACGGGCCGAAGCCATCCCTAGCATGGCGGTCCGGGAACACGCGAATCCGCCGGCGCGAGCTTGGTGGGCCCCATGGCGGTCCGGGAACACGCGAATCCGCCGGCGCGAGCTTGGTGGGCCCTCGACGGCCGCCCCCATCTCCATGGACTCTGCCTCCATACATGCTCAATAATATGACCGTACATTTGGATAAGAAGGGAAGATAGCAAATCTCAGTGCTTGTACTTCGGCTTTGAGGAAGATGTGGTCGGCGTCAGTCGAGGTATTCTGCAGGTGAGGTAATCATAATATTAAGTGCCCTCCCAGGAAAGCTTGGTTTGTATGTCATGTGTTTGATGGCCATATCATCATGCATGATATGATATAAACAGATGAATCCCATTATTCTTAAGTTCAATCTATTAGTCTCTGAAGCCAATTTCTATTAGCAAGTATAGGATAAGCGACTATGGATATTCTTTAGCAAAGATGTTTTCATTCAACAATATTCAGATTTCATATGAGGTATACATCTTCTCAAACTTTCAAGATTGCAAGTACAAAATTTGTTCAAAGACTTAAATTATTTTGCAGAACGTTTTTGCTATAAGCACTGCATTTAGTCATTGCCTTCAGAGTCAAACTGAAACTAAACACATTTCTGCTTTTTTTATCATTTCAGTTCGAACTAAAAGAACACAGAAGCAAATGGAGAATTATGGCGTGTTCTTTCATCTACTACCAAATATGTGCATGGTTCCACTGCTCATCCATTGCTGCTTAAATGTGGCACATATGTTCATCCATTGCTAACAAAAATTCTAATTAGAGCCTTCCTAGATAGAGAATTATGAATTGAGACTTCTTTGCAATCTAATATATCCCTGCGTTTGTTGTTGTAATATTGGGTATCAGTTCTCCAAAATAGTAAAAATACAAGATGAAGGATCATACCATGTTATGCTCTGTGATGAATCTACTGAACCCTCCTTTTACAAATCAAATGGAGTATGCGTATTACTTTTCTGGAACAAACCTTATCACTTTATTGCTTACATGGATTGGTATGTCGTTGTGGCTTCATTTATAAAACACATCTCCATTTCTAGATAACCTGGCATATCCTGTACTAAATAACTAAAGATCGGCTTCCAAAAAGTCTGCAAGTGATGAATTTCCTATATATAGCTTCCATCATCTCTGTTAGGCTTCTCCCTTCAGCACTTTTTTGGAGCACCGTGGATAAGAACAACCTGAAAGGAAGTAGATTAATTATGGATGCTTCGACGATTCAACACCAAAAACTATACATGAGATTTATTCATTCATTTTGTCTATATGCTAACATCTTCCATTAAATAAAAAGCTTGTACAGATAGTATTGTCAGTGGGAAGCAAACCTAGCCCCACACTGCAGCTCAATAGGATAAGTTAGAAAGAAGGTTGTCGAACTGAGATGGCGAAGATGACCAACAGATATGGTATTCTTGCAAGATAAATTAAGCCTATGTTATTTTTATTTTCAGCTGTAAAGTATGATATCATGGACACATTTATCTCGAGATCGTGCTTAGCACATGTTTCAGACACTCAGATTCCCAATGTTCACGAAGTGAAGAGAAACACAACAGTTGTTGTGTTTTGGCTTACATACATATGAAACCATCTCCTATTATCATTCGTTCATTTATTATCTTTATTCTTTTAGGCATTTTACTCAAAGACCTGGTTTATGTCAGAGATTAATGTATGCTGCAAAGCTGAAAGGCTTTGCAATGTCAATTAAAAGAATATGTCCTTTTGAAGAATAAATGATCTAACATATTTACACTTAAACATAGTGAATTCCACACGGGATCACTACAGCTAGCTTAGATGGCGCGGCAACGCCGCTCCAAGATTTTCTAGTTTGATTTAAGGGCGGCCCAGGCTCACTGGGCCAACAGGCCATCCCTGCACAACCCGCTAAGCCTGAGGTGCAGCGCTTGTGGATAGGCCCAACACAGCTCGCTAAGCCAGACGTGTCGTGCTGGCCCGCCGCCTAACGGGCTGTGCCCGTGCTCGGGTTGGACCAGGCAGTCATTGGCCATCTACCGTCATCTGAAGCCTGTTCAAACTGTAGCCTGTAGGGCTTTTACAGATTTAGAATCAAGTTCTCATCTTTTCTGCATTATCAAATTATCAAAAACAGTGAACCCCACTAGACATTCTTTGGGCCGTTATAGCACAAAGAGGATTGATTGATTGCTTGGTGAGAAAGAAAGGTATTGATTCCTCTCGGAGAGAAGGAAAAAAAAAAGCCCAGCAGCAAAATGGTACAGACGTACAGTGATGCGTAATGTTCGTAGCATGCATATGCACTTCCAATAACTTTTTTCATTTTAACAAAACAATGCACTTACAAGAATATATGCTCGCGATGCGATGCGCTCACATGTAAAGAACTACAGGTTCCTGCACGTGCACACCACTTACGCATCCAAGCACGCGCGCGCTGCTGAACCTCATAGACCTGGAGGACAAGGCAACTTTGAGTCCCCTCCTGATTGGAGAATCAAGCCGTTCACTCAACGTTTCATCAACATTCTCAGAAATAGCTCCTTCAGAGTCCAGAAAATCAGCAGGAATCTCAACATAACAGCTCATTCCCTAGCTTTGCAAGCTTTCAGGTGTTCTGATCCTTCATCAGAGGACTTTAGTGTTTCTTGTAATAATATCAATCATGCTTCAGTATGCCCTCTGAAATCTGCTCTCAATGGTGTATCCATGAGACTCTGTATCCCAGTTGCAGCTGAATGCTGCTAAAAAATATATGCTTTATTTTTTCGTCAAAAAAAAAAGCACGCGCGCGCTGCTGAACCTCATAGACCTGGAGGACAACCCGCGCCCGTCGCCGGCCGTCGGGTCGTCGCCGTCGCGGTCGTCATGGCGCAAGAGATGGAGCTCGTCGGCCAGCGAACTCGGGACAACGAAGCGGCAGCTCCGCGTTTGAGGAGGAGGAGAGCCGCCGGGGGAGGACATGAGATCGTAGTGCATCGTCCTTCTCGTTGCCCTCCGCCTCTTGATCGCGCCGTAGACGAAAGGGATGAGCCCCTCCATCCTCATCTCGCAGTGACGACTGACGACCCGGCCGCTGCTGCGCGCTCGTGTGCAAATTAAAGCAGACGATTGAGCAGCGGATCGAGCACTGATAGGTGGAGGTTTTCTTTCCTGAATGATCAACGAAGCACTGATCCACACAGTACAGTCGTCGATCGCTTCTAAATTCTAATTCACAGGTCTGAGGAAATTTGGTGACATTGCAGGGGTTTGATTTCCAGTTAGACGCACTGACGGACTGACCGAGCATGCTTGATTGGCCGTCGTCTGGCGGCTTTGGATATTTTGCGTTATTATATGCGCTAAATGCCATAGAGTAGATAGAGAGTTAGCCGTGCATGTACTTTCATCTTTTCATCAAATTAAATGATACATAGTTAGCCGCCGGCTACTAGGGGTTAGTAGTACGTACATGTCGCTACTAGCTAGTCGCTAGCACAAGTCTCCGCTGAACCATACATTATCATTTATCTGCACACAGCTTACAGGTACCTACGCTCCAACCATTCCCCCCAAAAAAAGAGAGAATCTAATATACGGGGACAAATCTATATGATATTTCCATCGCAGCCTCCGAATAAAAATGATATTTATAACTATAGTATGATATTTTTTAATTAGTGTACGTAATTACTTCATCTGTTCTAAATTATAAATCAGTTTATTTTTTCAATCATTTTGCTATGTATCTGGACATATTATTATATTTATATACGTAATAAAATGGATATATAAAAAAGTCAAAACGACTTATAATTTATAATAGAGAAAGTAAATGCCATCGATCACTCCAGGAGAACACGTTCCTTTTTTTTCTTTTTTTGTATTGAATATCTTCAATTATTTTTTTATAATGTAACATGTAAGGATATTGTTACTTATGTTCTACTAAACGTTTTAAGAAAAAATATTAGGATTCAATTTAATTAACTTATGTGTTTTTTCAATGTCTAAATTTTGGTTCACTTTGGTTTGTCCTAAGTCAATTTAATTAACTTATGTAATGTAGTAATGATTTAACCACACCATGCTTGATCCTATTTTAGATGGTACAACTGTGGGGAGAGGCACGTCCTTGAGAAGCTATACATAAAAAAGAAGCAAAATCAAAATAAACTAATTTGACCCAGTTTTGACATTTTAGTACAAACGGAGATTATGAGGAAAAGCATGAAAAAGAAGGGGAAAACATGTGGCACCTGCCTTATATTTTCAACTTATTTTGACCATTATCTTTGTACACAATTTTTTTTGGTCAGCATTTGCTAGCAAATAAAAAAAAATGCCATAGAATATTCTAGGAAAATTTCTAAAACCATTTTGTTAATTTTTTGAGCTAAAACATATTTTCTATGATTAGACTAGATTTTAGGACTTTTAGTTACATAAATTTATCCTTTTTAGGGATTGCATAAATTTTCTAGGAAAAATATCACACTATCGGAATGCTAGGGGGGTAAAACGACTTTTTCCAATGGGAAACAGGCTTACAGGCATTTAATTAAAAAAAAGACAAAAACAGGCTTACAGGCCTGCATTCGAAGAGCCCAATCAGAACGAATTTTGGTCTGGCCCGTCAAGCCGGCCGCCGGTAGGAGCGGAGGAGACGGCGTCTCGCCGCTTGCTTTGTTTCCGCCTTTCCCCACCCGCAAGTCGCCGTCGCCGCCGGCTTGCAGTCGTGGGGGTTCTGGGGGAAAACGCGACGAGAGGGGCAGAACTGGAGAAGTGATGGCGAAGTCGTGCAAGGGGTTGGCCATGGAGCTCGTCAAGTGTCTCAGCGAGACCGACTGCGTTAAGGTTGGTCGGCTCCGTTCTCCTTCCCTTCTTCCCAATCCACCCATCCACCCACGCCGCAGGTTCCCGCTGCTTGTTTCGATCCGTGTAGGCGCAAGCGTAGTTAGCTGCTGCGGAGATCACCTGCAAGCTAGTGCCGGCTATTGGATCCAAATGGGTGGTACTGGTTCAACGTCGGAGTTCTTGTGGCCCGGGCTATTATTTCTAGTCACCTGATGCGGTTGTGTGCAGGTGCAGAACAGGCCGTACAAGGAGTGTGCCGGGGAGAAGGTGCCCAACATTACCAGCGAGTGCGTTGGCCTGCGGGAGACCTACTTCAACTGCAAGAGGGGCCAGGTGTGTCCTGATCCTTGCAAATTACTAGTAATATTTATTGCTAGTTTCCTGTTGATAGGTCATACTGCGATTTGGAGTTCCAGATGATAATGTCGTTGCCTTGAATGTATTACTGGTTCATTGGAGACATTGATTCTCCATTTGTTTGGGGCTTCTCCTACATTTGAAGCAGTGCCTAGTGATTGTTGATCATTGATTCTTGAATTGGCCGTGGTGTTAGGTTTTATGGAGGTGCCAATAATAAACTTTAGAGCTGAACAATTAGCAATTCGACATTCTTAGAGCACGGCGTAAATTCCCATGCCTCAGCCTAAATAAGATGGTGTTCATGCTCATCATCAGAGTCCATTAGTTTGTGTAATGTACAAGCCTCAAGGACACTATATCTGATCTCAGTCCTGTAGTTTATGGCTGATCCAATGCCAATACAGAATTGTGTGACAGGTAACGAGTTAGGTTTCATCTATGCCTGAGTTGAATGTTGTGAGTGTTAATAGACGAAAAGTTACTGCTATATATCAATGTCTATGCAGTGAGAGACCTCTGTTGCAGTTGTTTGGCTAAGTGGAAAACATAAAAGTTGTGTTTCCATTTTCCACTTAGAAAGACCTCTGTCGAATGTTGAGCATTTGCTCCCTTACCCCTAGATTTGCCAGTTTTATTTGTTTTCAGTTACTTCACATTGTTTCTCTGTCTCAAGGAATGTTGTCAATTTCTTACTTTTTATGGGTGCTACAAATTGAGGAACAAGACTGTGCAATAAATGAAGCTAGAAATTAATTTCAGTCGTGAAAAGAAATAGTGGCTGTAGAATGATGCTAATCTTTCCCTTGGTGAATGCAATGGTAGTGTTGTGGTTCGTCACCGAGTAGTGGTAACAGCCACCTGGGTTTCAAATCCTAGCTTGCACAAAACAGATACCCTCACTGCTGCATAAGAAAAAAAAAAAAAGGTGGCAGGAAGCTGGCCTGTGGTTACGGTGCGATCCTACCTGCAGCAGTAGATACTGGCAGTGGTCACTGGCCTGGTTTATGGTGTGGCCGGGGGGGCTAATCTGGCTGCAGGAGGGGCTATCTTGGGCTGCGGAAGGCCTGCTTATAGGAATCTTGGGCTGCCTGCAGCCCCCCCTAGCCCGGGGCGTGGATCCACCCCTGGTTCCCATCATTGTCGCAATGTTGCTAAAGGAGTATAGAGACATACACCTTTGATTTATCTCTTATATTTGTTGAACACAAAATAAATGTAATTGAATATGCTCATCTTTATGAACCCTTTTGAGTAACACGAAACCTGAAATGCTGAAACACCTAGTAATCCTTATATACAAAGTTACAGACTTGTGTGCTATTCCTACTCTTGTGCGTTATGTAATAATGATCATACTTATGCTCGGCACTTCATTTGTTTCTTCCAATTGAAGTATGATTATAGACTAATCTATGAAAGCCTGATGTTATTAATTGTACAAGTGGCATATAACCTAGCTTAGGACTATTATGGACTGCACTGTCCCACGGTTATTGCATCTGGTGTCCAAGTTGTTGCATCATCCATCATATCGTTCCATATATGGCTAACATCTTTCAGTACCATGCCTGAATATACTGTTCATGGTTTTCCATGTTATCATTGTTCTGATTTGGTCTTTGATACTGTTATTGTGCTTGTGAACTGAATTGCACACACATTTAAGTCAACATGCAAATAACGATTTTGTTAATCATGCAACAGGTTGATATGCGGGCCCGTATACGTGGGAATAAGGGATACTAATGATGTGCCCACAATCTTCACAGCCAGTTTGGGTTTCTAGCCAAGCTTGTGACATTGAGGTGTAATGATAACATGATTTAGTTTGTCAGTGTTCTGTTTTTGATAAATGAGGGGAACTCACAACACACATGGGGCTTCAATTGATGAGGGCAGTGTATTTGCTGTCTACATTCTAGTACTTTTGATACTCTCTCTCTCTCTGTTCCAAATTAATCATTTTGGCTTTTGTAGATACATAACTTTACTATAAATCTAGGCATAATATATATATATCTAGATGCATACCAAAAGTTATGTATCTAGAAAAAAAGCTAGAACGACTTACCATTTGGAAGGAAGGGAGAGAGTATATAGGAGGAACTCGAAGCACATGGATAGTTTAAATTGATGAGAGGCACATCTCAGTGTTGGCCTCTAACATGTCTTTTGGAAAAGTTGTTTCCTGTCATGATGTAGTCCGCATTTTGCTTGCTTTTTATAGAATACAGGAACCAAATCAGAGCACGAGTAGTTCCACTTGACGATTTAGAGTGGTGGATCCAGATGCTGATATCTAACGTTTTGTCTTTTGGAGAAGTTGTTCCATCATACCACATATGTGAACTGAACTGAACCTCTGGACCCTTTCAGCGACTTGGTTATATCTTTTCTCTTCATGAAACTAAAAAGCACATGATAATAAAGATTTGAGATTAGCTGTGCGCATTTTATACTTAAGTGGGTAAATAATTACTGAACCTACGTTTTGGCCGAGAAAAATCACTGCTTGTGATGCAATGTGATGCGTTTGTTGTTTCGAATAAAGAAATTCTTTACAATGTTTTGCAGATCGATGGGAAAAGGTGAACCATCATCCGGTGTTTTGCTCTAATATAAATAAATCAATAGAAATGGTAGTTTTTTCCCTTATATCATCTTGTCTTTGTCCTGCTTGAACAAGGTTTTCAAATAGTTTGTTTTATATTTATTTGATTCTAATAATTGTTTTGTTCTAATGGATCACAAACCAAGGCATCATCCTTTTTTTTTGCATCGTCTTATTTCATGGTAAATACGTAACACTTTCACATGAGCGAAGAGAATAACTTACATAAATGTATTTTTTTCATTTTTATTTATTCTAATATAAATATTTACCCATTGTTGCGAAATTTCCTTCGAGGTCAAATCAACACAGCGTTCAGTTTTGTCTTGATGAGTTTTTTGTTCTTCTATAAAACCCAACTTTCTCATAAGATTAACGAGTAGAACAGTTTTGGCTCATTGGAAATCGTGGGTTACAATTCTTTTGTACGGTGGCTGGTGGGAATAGCAAAGATTAAAGAAGGGAGCCATGGTTGACCGGATCGGATTGCAGCGATCCCAGTAAAGCGGCCTCGTTGCTTTTCGCGCCGACGCGAGGCGTGAGGCGTCCGTGTGCCGCAAAGTGAAACCGGGGACTTCACCGGCGCAAGCCGGCTAGTCTCGTCGCTCCTGCAGCATCCAGTCCTCGTCTTGCTCGGCAGCTCGTGCAACTCCGTTCTCCGTGGAGCACGGCAGTGACACATGACCAGATGACCTGCTTTTTTGAAACGAAGTAACATGACCTGCTAAAGGGCTAATCACTGGAGACTGGAGTATTTTGCTCCCAACCTGTGAGCAGAATCTGTGGCGCACTGGCGCACCTTGTTTTATCTTCTTCATTCATACAAACTTCGCGGCTACGGTTTAAATGTTACTTGTGACAGAGTAAATAGCAATTTTACACATAATTCTCAAAATTGCATATCCCATAGAAAATGGCTAATTAAGTTCAACTTAAAAAACCTAACCAATAACAAGATGGTCAAGTTCCACCAAAAAGATACAATCATCCATATCAAGTCGAGAACTCTTAGGTGCTGTTTCTGCTACAAAGAATCTAACCGTAATTTTTGTGACGTACAAAAATAAGTCTCCTCTCGATCTCTGATGGAATGTTTGATCCTCATAAATTTCTTTTATATAAACAAGTTTTAAACCTCACCATCAAGAGATGTATATCACAGTTTTTCTGAAACGAATATTTATATCACAGTTTGAAATAGTCGGCATCAGATGCTGACGGGCTGGCAAAAAAGCCTTTAAACAATGTTCCTGACGCGGATGAGGTCTTGGTGCATCCTTCCAAAAGCTGAGAGTAGGGCACGCCCACGCCCGCGCGCGCCCAGTCATCCATCAGACCATCTCACCTATTGGTTAGTTCCTGGATCATTAATTACACAAATCAAACATTGGCAGACAGTGCCATTTGTGGACTCGCTGGTCACTATTTTTGTCCTTCAATAACCCCTCGAAAACTCACTGGGTTCAAATACACGCATGCAGGTTCACCGTAGATTTTTCATCATATCAATAAAGTCATCACGCGTTATTTATCACTGAAAGAATAACTAAGTAAGAATGATATATAGTATATGCGATCACCGCGCTGAGTCTAGAGAGTCGATCGAACACGGAAGGTTAGGCATAATTATAAGGAACAAGTGGTTCAAACAATCTGATCTAGCTAGTTAAGTTCATTTCCTCCCCCGTCATCTCTCTGATCCTATACACCATTTTCTTCCTTCGTCTGAAATGACGAGGGATCAAAGCAGTTTTGGACTGGATCATCATCTGAAATGATGAGGCCGGGATCTATGATCGGTGGCATCGGTATTTGATTTCAATTTGGTACGGCCTCCTGTACGTTTCGCTTTCTCCATTCGTTCACGATCGATGCGGTACGGTTTAAGCCATCGCTTTCATATATGATGTTAATTACAACTACACGGGTGTGATGCAAGTCATACACAGCTGCTACCCAGTTACTTCAATTAAATCAGAAATTGCGCTCATGGCTCCCCACCGAAGAAACTGAACTAACCAAGTTGCCGTCCTCGAATCCAGTAACTTAATCCATACACATCCATCCAGTGGCTGGATCGTCTTAAACTTTTGATCGCCTTGTAAATGAAGATCTGTTGGCCATGATTATTCTAGCTACCACTACCACGTCCACGGCCCACTATAATCCACCCATAGACCCACGCTGATGCTTTGCTCTGTGCTTGGTTTAGAGTTGAGCTGACACCATCACATTCACCATGCATCTTCCTCCCCCGGCCGCGGTCGGCACAGATGTCACCCTCCACTATGGAACATCACCTCACCATCATCACCGAATCGCTGCCCGGCAGCATCGGTTCCTCTTGATCTAGCCCGTATACATAGGCGCTGCACTTCTATCCCACACAAAAGATGAAAAGAACCTTCCCTTACCTTTTCCCATCCATGAAAGCTGTATACATGTACTCTCTTCTCTCCGATGAATGATTATTTTATATATATAAATAAACAAAAGGAAGAAGAAACAAACCATCAACTTTCAACAACACTCCATCTAATCAGTCCAGACAACACACTTGAAACCGCCGTGTCCGTCCATATCTACACATATAAATGCCTCGTATTTGAATATATGTGTCGTCTCACAGACCGACAGATGAGAACAAATGCATGGGTTCTTATACATATACTATAGCTTTCTATATATATATATATATATATATATATATATATATATATATATAT
>CM041631.1:17940020-17950495 GCA_023333625.1 Bothriochloa decipiens | reverse complement strand
TATATATATATATATATATATATATATATATATATATATATATATCTCCTGGGCCGTGTAGTTAGAGAAGAATGTTACAGCAAAAGCAAATATGGTGGTTGAGACGAGTGCTTCGGAGAACAGTGGCGGGGCGGCGCAACTTTTTTCGTCGGCTTTTGATCGAGGTGGTGGGTCAATTGGGTGGGTGCTGCACGCCTGCACCGGCAAGTACGAACACGACTAATGGCGCTAGTGTGCAACTGGACACGTCAGGCAGGTTCGGCGCCGGCCGGAGGATGATGGCACCCGCTCGATCGATCAAGTGCAAGGCCCCGGGCCCGGCGGCGACAGCGACAGGCACTCTCACCGTCGCCGGGCGTCGTCGCCGCGCCCTCCTCGTGGCTTCGGGGACAGCACCCAGTGCTGGCCGTGCGGCCGGACGGTGAGCCCCTTGACCCTGGCGAACAGCGTGACGGCGCGGCGCACGCCGCGGTCGTCGGCGGACGTGAAGTAGTCGTGGCCGAACATAACGCCCCCCGGGCGGAGCACGGCCCACGCCAGGTTGATGTCCGCCCACGCCGAGTGGAAGTCGTGCCCGGCGTCCACCTCGATGAGGTCCGCGTACACGCCCCACTCGCACAGCGCCGCCAGCGCCGACGCCGTCGAGAAGGGCAGCGGCAACACGCGCGGCCTACTGACGTCGTCGTCGGCGCCATCCGCGCCCATCGCCGCGGCCACGACGTTGGACATGAACTGCGGCAGCAGCAGCGCGTCCCCGTGCCGCTGCGCGGGCACGTCGCGGCGGAACCGGTCCCGGAACGCCGGCCACCCGCGGAAGTCGTCGATGCAGAGGATGGCCGGGGACAGGGAGAAGTTCCTGGACACGGCAGCCATGTGCAGCGCCGACGCGCCCAGGAACGCGCCCAGCTCCACGATCACCTCCGGGCGCACCGCCTCGATGAGCTCGGCGAACACGGCCCCCGTCGAGCCCCACCCGCGCGGGCGCGCCGCGGCCGGGTGCAGCAGGGCCACCGTGTGGCCGGGAGGGAACCCCGCGTAGGGGCTCTCGCCGTCGAAGAGCTTATCGAGCAACGTCCGCACCACGGCGTCGCTCGGCAACGGCTCCCCGCACTCCTCCCTAAACCGGAACAGGTCGTGCGGTGGCGACCGCGGGTAGCTCGTCGAGCTCGACACGGTCCCGTTCGACGACGACGCAGGGGAGGCGTCGGTGAGGTGCGCGGCGTGCGGCCGTGCGATCGTCGTCTGGGACGGTCTCGGTGACGGCCGGGTGGACGACGACAGGAGGCCCAGCGAGTAGCCCACGGCGAAGACGATCAGGAAGGAGGCGACCCGCGCCAGGTGTGGCCGGAGCCTGGCCGGCACGGCGGAAGCAGACGTCGCCCCCGCCGGTGGGCGTGACTTCATGGTCACGGCTCACGCACGCCAACAAAGAGTCTCCTTTGTCTCCGTTTGCGGCTCTATCCTCTGGAGTCTTGACAGGCAGAGACACCTTATCGCCCCTTTATTCTTCCGTTTAGCTAGATTTTTATCCAGAGATTAGGTTTTTGGATTCTGCACCATATATTTATAGGCAGGGGAGAGCTTAGCGGTCGTCAGCTCGATCGTTTAGTTTGATATTCCCCCTCTTTGGTTGGAGGGAGGATAGGGATATAGTATAAAACAAGCCCATCATATAAAAAAGATGATATTTTTGTTTATAGATTCCTAGAAAGGAGGAACCTTTTTCATGTTAAGATTATGATTGGAAAAGAGATGAATTGAGATGTTGGTGAAGGGTGATTGTTCCGGTTGGTGCGTTTTGGGTGGCGAATCTGATGGCAGTTAGGACTTAGGAGCAGGACTTTGGAAGAAGAAACAGAGGCTTAGGTTCATGAAAAGCGAGCGTCAGATGTCAGTGCAGGCAAGATCTTCACATGTCAGTGCAGTGCGTGTGGTGTCGTCCCTGCCATGGACTTCGGAGCATGTTCCTCAACCACGCGACAGATAGGGCTACTGTGTGATGGTTGCTCTGAGTTCTGTCTGAGTGAAGCTGTAAAAAAGTAAGAAGGATGCTGCAAATCTGAACCTCAGGAGAGGGTTCCTTCTTGTGTTGAACACACGACGAGGGCCACGGAGCTGTGGTCTCGAGTCTTGTGGACGGAAGTACCTGAAGTACGGACAAGAAAATCGTTGGAAACGATCAGCTCGTGCGGGTGTCCAGGTCCCGTCGTTGAAATTTGATCCGCGGTACGTTTCCGGCCAAGCCTCTGCCTGCCTCACCATCACATGAGCCTCACATCCTCACAGGACGCTGTCCATTCCCTTGAACCGGGCACACACACAAAACACACTCGTGAGCACAGGCAAAACCTTCCAACACACCTGTTTTCTAGACGGACGAAGTGTCGGCCCACCTGCATCTTCTGGTGCTCGATCAGCAGCAACGACCTTTTCCTTAGATTCTCAACAACCGCGACCGCGACGCCACAGCCTTTTTTTTTTTTTTCTTTCAGTTTTCACGCTTCGCGGGCACGGCTCAAGCAAGCACGGCCAAGTGGTCAAACCTTTCGCTTTCGCTTTCAGGTGCGATGAGTCAACAAGTCGTTGCAGGTGTTGACAAAACTAGAGCTAGGTGGATGAGGGGAGGGCCGTGCATTGGATCATTGGATGGCATCGGCATGATTGAGGACGAGATGTCGAGATCAATCGATCAGTACTCATCACTCATCAGTAGTCGCTGCTTCGGCTGGTGCAAGTAGAATCGGAAGCGTAGCCAGGTTGGTTGCCACGGAGCTGTCAGTTCAAGTGCGCGTGCACCTGCAAGCACGGCGAGAGCGATCGGTCGTCCGTCTGGCCGGCCGGCCGATGCGCAGCGATCAATGACGCCGATCGCTGATTTGCCTGGCCCTGGAAGAATCAGCTCAGCTCAGAACAGATGCGTGCCGCGCGCTGCGCTCGGACCACTTGTACTGTTTGCTGTGGGCGTCCATGGACCATGGAGGTGGAGGGAGAACTCAACTGACCGAGAAATAGCGATTTTGATGTAGGTACAGGACTGGAATCAGTCAGGCCCGCCTATCCGTTCTAGTAGTCTTCTCGGTATGCCCATTACGACGTCTCGATTGCAAGAGTTGGCGGGAACGAGCACAGCTCGTCGCCATCAAGCCACATACTAGCTTCTACTTCCCTCCCACTCCTGTCTCTAGCTAGCGTAAAGATGGTTTTGGGCCTGTTGTCGAAGAAAAAGATGGTTTGGGCCTTCTTTCTCACTTTCTCTAGGATGGGCCTTCATAATGTTAGTTGGACCTTCGAGCCCTCTTGAACCTTCTTTTTTGGGCTTGCATTGACTTGCCTTCAGAGTTCGTCCGGTTCATTCATTCATCAGCTCTGGCTTCTTGGTGCTCACGTACGAGGGATATACTGACATCTCCCTCTCTCTCTCTCCTTGAGAAACAACAACTTGCCCCCGAAGCTAGCGCGTCCGGGAATTGCAGCTTCAATGCATGTTCATCCATGTGGCCACGGAAGCCAGCCAACCTAAGAACTCCCTCCGTTCTAAATTGTAAGTAGTTTTTTTTATATGCATTTTGCTACTCATTCGGAACAGAGGGAGTCTCAAGACACCAATTAACGCATTCGGTTTGGTCGCCTGTTTGAGGATGGTAGGCTATGCTGACGTGTAAGTCAGTGCTAGCTAGCTCGATTCCTATCAGAAACAATTGTGGCCGCAAGTCCATGAAGCTTTGTAGATATGATGCATGAACATGTTAGTTCTGTTAAGACTGTGAAAGGGTGTTGACCCAAATGCGGTAAACAATGGTGTGGCCATCCGAGTCTCTGAGTGCTAGCCATCGGAGGTTATATGTGCGACCATAGATTTACTAGTCGACATGCGGTAACCATGTTACAAAATATTGGCAAAAAAGTTTTGATGTATTTCCAAAAATAAAACTGCAAAATTTTATTCTAAAATTAAGTTCAAGTTTGAGTTTCAATTTTTTTAAAAATGTATTTCAATTTGTTTTAAATATGTTCAGAAAAAGATTTAAATTTTCAATATAGTTAAAAATGCTTTCCAAAAATAACCAAAAACATATTTCAAAGAATGGATAAAAATCCTATTTTGAAATCAAAAATGGGTTGAAAATAGTTTTAGATTGATGATTTAAAGATATAGTTTTGAAAGGATTTAACAATATGTTTGAGAAGTATTGAGTATTTCAAGTGGGTTTAAAATTGAATTTCCAATTTCCGTATAAAATTTGAGATTTAAAAACATAAATAGTAGTTCAAAAATAATCTATAGAAGTTGTTAGCCCCGTCCTAAATAGGGAAAAACTTTCTTTTCCTTTTCTTCTTTTTTTGAGCAATTCTTTTCCTTTTCTTCTATCTCTGCGTTTTTTTGGGGCAGATTATTTCTCCGCGTTTTGACCTGACTCTTGTTTACAGCCTGAAAGGCCCAGCCCTTGGGTGCTTTGCCGGCCCGCAGCGTCCCGGTCCAGCTCCGTCAGCTGGCCCGCTAAGGCCTCCGGCCCGCACCAGCTACACGCGCATGGGTCATCCCTTGCTGGCTCTGCTCTTCTTCTCCATCCTAATCTGCAATCAGCAACAGAGTCAGACTTTGAACTCCTCGATCTGACATCACATTGCTTGTGGTCAGAAGAATGTATCACAAGCAGGTGGTTGCCACTTGCTATCGGCATGCCCCGCGAGGCCATGGAGGGAGAAGGAACAGGAAGGGCGTGACGACACAAAAAATAAAGAAGTATACGGTATACGATACCATATTTCCATCGAGTCATTTTCTGCCGTAAAAACTATGAAGTTTTCTATCGAATCGTTTGCTACGGAGGGACTTTACGGCCATAGGCCCATCTAAGCAATCACCCAGCAGATAGCGTTCATCACCGGTATATCGATCAACTATGTTCATTTTTAATTCATTTTACTAGTAAAATGATTATTTTATTTGAAGCACATCAAGTATAGGAGTTAGAAACTATAGAAATTAACGCCTGAATCTGAACGTCTTGGCTTGCTGCTCAACAAAAGCTCCAGAGCAATCAACAACTCATCATCTGCGATTAAATTGTATGTAATAGAAAATTTTTAGCTTTTTATATTATAGACTTGTTACATGCACAATAATGATGATTTTAGATATATATGTAATATATGGTTAATCCCTACATGTATTTTGAGATTAATAATATATTGTATGATATTTTGATAATATGGTCATCCCCCTTATACAAAATTCTTGGCTCCACCAGGGATGGTAGTTGTAGTAGTTGGGAAGCAGAGGACCCAAATGCGTTAAACGATGGTGGCCTAGGCTAGCTGACTAAGTGATTAGCGTAGGGCGATGCAGAGTCGGTGAGCAATGGCTGCAGAAACGGTGGATTGAGATGGAGACGGTGATGGCCTGACGTACGGCAGCAATGTAGCAAAGTAAACAAGATAACATCAATAACTCCTACGTAGCATGCATGGTAGTAATAGAGAGTCTAAGGTAGAAAGGCAGCCTTGCCAAAACTAACCTTGAAATGACAATCTTTACGATAGAGTGTCGTGGCAAGCTTTATGTGTGAAATATGTTTATGTTTTTTAGTGGATCTGTAATACCTTGCTACGGTAATACATGTGGTAAGATGAAGTGAGTTTGTCGCACATGTGAATAGGCATGCCCAAAAAATAGTCATAAATAAAAATAAAATTGAATACAATTATTGTAAAGTACAATTTAAATCTAAATAGGAAAAGTTCGTTAAAATGAACTTGGTTTTCCTTATTTGACTCATGTAGTTGTCTTTGTCAAGAAACGCACAACATACACATTACAGATAAACAAGAGGGTTTGAATGACAATCTTTTTTCGGGGCCATAATTTGAATGGAAGAGTAACATTTTCTTAGGGATGAATAAACTGTCATACTGTATTATACTAGTGTTAACTGCTAAAACAGCCCACCATATTTGGTACCCAACGTCCTTCGTTTCGCCAGTCCATGTTGGCGTGATTCAGCCCTTGATGTGCACAGCATGTAGAGGACGATGCCTCATCAAAAGCACACAAGTATTCTAGGGAAGCTACACGATGTATGTATCTTCCTATCCGGCTGTCATGCAATTTATTTCGGTTGATATACTGTATCCATCCATCCGAGATTCATCTTTTCTTCTCTAGGCGGCAAAGGACGTTTCATACTAGCTTAGGACAGCGTTGGTTGCCCGGTTAACTCCTTGCCGGTCTCCTTAGACCACACCGTACCCGAGTGATGTTTGGATGTGCGACTAAAGTAAATGTTAGCTCAGTCGAACAAAGATCCTTCTAGTTTAGTTTAAAACCAAAATTGCCAAAATTTGTTAGGGTGTAAAAAAAACATGTGTTCTAGGCTTAGTGTAGCCACCAAACTGGTCGTGAAAACCAAACATGATCTAACAAGGGTTAGTCAACTTAGCCAAGTAGCCAAACAAACCTATAAAGATCTAGAACAGTACAACTTGGCTTACTAATAAATCCTAGCTAAAAAATTAGGTAGGCAACCAACCACTACATATATGCATATGCTTTTCTTTTGTGTTTGTCACTATAACTTAATGTTATCTGTGCCATCTGAAAGCATCACTACAGCTCAGGCATCCTTAGGTTCTGTTTTAATCCTTTTCCGAGCCGTCCTCACGATCCTCGAACTACCTTCATGTGAAGTCTCGGAGCAATGGCTGCTCGATGATGATCTCCTTGGGGGCAATAACGAGAACGATGAAATCGGCGCCTGCCTGTGGGAGATGACGGCAGACGGCGTGCTCTCCCCTGACCCTGAGCTCTCCAAGCTGCTCCCGAGCCTCTCTGCGCCGCCGGCTATCCCGCAACACCCGGCGAAGCAGCAGGACCGAAAGCCCGGTCCGCGCCCCGCCGCCGGGGCAGCCGCCAGCCACGTGGAGTCCGAGCGACAGCGGCGGGAGAAGCTAAACCGGCGGTTTTGCGACCTCCGCGCCGCCGTGCCCACCGTGTCGCGCATGGACAAGGCCTCCCTACTCGCGGATGCCGCGCGGTACATTGCCGAGCTCCGCGCCCGCGTGGCGCAGCTCGAGTCTGAGGCGAGGCACGTCGCTGTGGCGAGGTGGGAGCGGAGCGCCGACGGCAACGGCGACCAAGCCACGGCCGTCATCGACAGTGACCTGTGCGTGCGGGAGGTGGGACGGGACACGGCCGTGGTGCGCGTGATGAGCGCGCGCTGATGGGTGCGCTCCGGTCGCTGGAGCTGCAGGTACAGCACGCGTGCGTGAGCTGCGTGCACGGTGACCACGCAGGATGTTGTCGTCGACGTGCCCCCTGGGGCCACCGCGCTCCAGGTGAGGCGCTGCTCCAGAAGCTGCAGGCCAGCAACTAGCCTCACTCAGCTCGTTCAAACTACGAAATGTTGTGGTTTGTACGGTGCACAAGCTAGCCTATATTACCTCCAGACTTATTGCTCGTAGATTAATTCTACTAATGTTTTTGACATTGGGACGTATAGGATCGAGGTATATGCGCATGCCATGGATAAATCTGAAGCACAGGACAGGAGCATGGCATGAGGCACCTCTGTACTTTCTCTTCGCTATAGTATACTACTGCAGGCAAGCAGTAAAATGGATGCATGATCACTATCACAATTCAAAGCATGTCTCTCCTTTGGACCTGGCTCCAGTGCAGTTACTACTGCTACTGGAACTTAAGCAGTCGCTTGCTTTCAACCATCCGGTGATCATCCAACGGCCCAGATGAACTGAGCTACTGTTGCCTTGGCTTGTGTTGTCCGTTCCTTGGGCGTTTCTTGTCGCTGCTCTGGCCGGCTTCGACAAGGGCAGGGTGCGCCGCCGGGACCTCGTCGTACGTAAGTCCAAGCGAGCACCGGAGCCAGTGCTCTCGCCGGCTGCTTCTTCGGCAACCTCGCCGCGGCTGCTCCAGGCGCGCACTGAGTGCGCCGCGCCCGCGCGCGCACGCTGTGACCTCGCCGTGTCGGGTGGCCGTGCTGTCGCCAAACAACCAGGCGCTGCTGTCGCTGCTTCCCGGCGCGGTGGCGCCATCGCCCGTGCTGCCGTGTGACCTCCTCGTTGCCGCCGCCGCTCGTACACGTCGATGGGCTCTAGTTCCTGCTCTTCAACTCGAAACGCCTCGCCGACGGCATTCCGCGCTCGCTCACCGACCTCTCTGCGCTCCAGGTGAAACCTCCTCAACGGCACCATCCCGGCGTCGCTCGGCGTGCTCACCACGTTCTAGCAGTTCCGCCGTGTAACTTGAAGGTGTTCATGGTGGCAACTTGCGTCCTCGTGTTGTATTGGCTCTATCTTTCGGTAGAGGACAGCCACGGCACTCGGCAAAACTGAGCACTACCACGTGAACAGCACTAACTTTACCGAGTGTCGGCGTAGAATCTCGGCAAAAGGCTGTTTTTTTAAAATAAATAAATAAAAGTTTTTACCGAGTGCCTGCCCTGGCACTCGACAAAGATTTTTTGAAAAAACAATAAAAAAACTTTGTCGACTGTCATGTCAGCACTCGGCAAAGAAGCCGTCGATGACGGTGGCCGCTTTCTTTGCCGAGTGCTGGCTTGGCAGTCGGCAAAGATTTCTTTGCCGAGGCATTCTTTACCGACAACCCTTTGTCGACTGCCCACGTGGAATGCAGTCGGCAAAGACTTTGCCGACGGTTTTTAGGCCTTTGTCGACTGCTTCGCGCACTCGGCAAAGGCACTGACTCCGGTAGTGTGAACAAAACAAGGAAGACAGACAGGAAACCGAGAGGAGGAAGAAGTATGGCTGGTTCGTTTGGGCCGTTGGATGGCCTCTGGATGGCCGAAAAGGAGCGACTGCTTAAGTTCCAGTAGCAGTAGTAACTGCACTGGATCCAGGTCCCTCTCCTTTGTATTTCTAAGTTCTAACGTACCTTTTTTTCACGCTTCGATAACGCCACAAAGTTGGGGTGATTAGGGTTGGGGGGAGAGGGCGGAGGGCCCGGGGGGAGGGGGTGGGGTGTTGCGGTTTTGGTGCTTTGAAGCATTTTTTATAATGATATCAATTTAAGAACTTCGACCACAATTTTGAGACTGTAAATGACTTTAAATGAAAAACTATTCAACTTTAAATAACAGTTTTAATCTCTTTGAATTTTTAAATGAGAAGGTCTTCAAAGACAGTGTGAAAGATCTTTAGGATGTCCAGAACTCTAATAGAAGTTTTTCTCTCTATTTAAGTTCCTTCGAGAAGGTTATGTTTTTAGTGCTACATCTATTTTTATAGGTGGGCTATATTCTGAACTTCCCTTTAAAATGCTTCTATCTCTAGAGCCGGTTGGAAAATCAAGCCGCTCTAAAAATTTAGGGCATTTTAGCAATGGACGAAAACATCAACCGTTAAAAATTGGTTTCTAAAGACAAGACGAACGTGCAACCTATTTTAGAGATGATTCATTGATAGAACCGTCTCTAGAATAATTTTCTATGGTAGAGTGTCCATGCCTGTGTCTCGAGACCACCTCGACGAGAGAGAGAGAGAGATCCTTGCGGCCACCATCCTTACCAAGTTTCTAGTGGTGATAGGGGGAGAAGCTCGGTGGTGACGGTTGTGGACGCTGCCCAAGCAAGACTGACACGAGGCCTAGGATTTTGTTAGAGTAATTTTGCCAAGAATACACTAGAGAGGATTAATTGAAGTTCGTGTATCTTAACACCAGAATTCTGCTCGTGACAAGCTAGAAAAAGACCTGCAATGAAAAGAATCAATTAATCATCTCATCTTTGAATGTAATCTTGCTAAATATAAATTCTCAAAAAAAGAATCTTGCCAAATATGTTCGGCTCATAACTGCTTTTGTCTGGAAGTACTTGTCGTCCAACTTCTTTGAACAGTTTTGGATCTGGGATAATCATTTACATCCAATGTGGTAAACAGTTACACACCACTACGTTGAAAGCTGTTTATTACTGGGAACTCTGAAAGCCAGCGAAAACAAACCTTTTTTTTTTCCAAAAATAAGACGATGAAATCTCAAACTAAGATGGTGTGCTCATGGACCCAAACATCACTACTAAGCACACTCATGATCCATACATGCGTAAATTCAGGACTATGAGTCAAAAGGTTAAGTCACCGATACTCGGTAGCTCATAATACGAGGCAACAACTATAAAGTAGTCCCCCAAGTAGTACGTGTTATCCACAGGCCGGCGCACAGTATCCCTACATCTCTTGTGACCAACCAGCTTGAATGCCTCCATAATGATTATCCTTACCATCTCTTGTGCCGTCGCCTTCGTGTAGTGCTGGTGGTTCTATACACTGCACTAGCACGGATGTGAGTTATGAGCTACTGAAGTGCTAGGATCCAGCATGGATGAGATTTGTGTGAGCATGCTTTTCTCAACATATAAAGGGGAACCTGCATAAGACACATCGCTGAGTGTGACGTGTTTTTGTCAATTGTGCTAATTATATGCAATATCAGACTTTCC
>CM041631.1:17855305-17940010 GCA_023333625.1 Bothriochloa decipiens | reverse complement strand
ACGTGTTTTTGTCAATTGTGCTAATTATATGCAATATCAGACTTTCCCTTTACCAATAAAAATCATGAGATAAAACTTTGGAACTTCATCCCCTGCAAATAAGCCCTACTAGACTGCAAGACCTCTCTAGAATCAATGGAAAGAACTCCAAGCGACTCGGCTCTCTGGTACCCGTTTATAACACATAAACAACAGAAGAGATATTCTATATAGTAGCGCATTATAAAATGTCAAATCAATTATACTAGAAATTATGACCAAACTCTTGACCAGTGAATGACGATTTACTTCAGAATTAACCATGCATGTAGGATGGTCAACGGTGGAGAAAAATGCACACTAAATTGCGAAAGAAAATACTAGCAATTTTATTATGGAGAGACCACTAAACCAAAGAAAATGACGTGCAAACTCAAACAAAAGAAAAACGTGTGACGTTTGCTTGATGGTTGGCCGATATGAAAACATTCGTTAGTGGTTTTGAACTCTCCGGAAAATTCAGTTTCCTGACAGTGACTATATCGACGTTTTGTATATTCTACGTACAATACTATGGAACCTATATTACCTTAAAAATGAAATTTTCGATCTCCTATGAATCTCCTGTTGGGAAAATCCGAACATTGAACTCATCTGCCTCCACTTATTAGGACACACAAGTGTGTTTTAATTTATCTTTGCTATGTTCATTCTAGCCATATTTCATCCTTCGATAATGTTACCACTCTTTGTGAAATATTATTCTAACTTAGTAAATAGCTAGACTACAATTCATAAATAAATGATCTTACTTAACAATAGGGCGCTCCTCGATCAACAACCGCATATGCCCGTCCGATTCAAGCACACATACAGAAGCCTTTACGTACGTTCCATTATTTATAATCACATCACAGCTGGCTTGACTCCAATAAACCCCTTTTTTTGCCTTTTTTTTTTGAATTTGTTTGGAAGGTCTCCAAACAAAACTTTGTTAGCTGGAAGGCCTTCCGTCCATTTTGAGTTACTGACGGTGTTAAGTAGGGGGTAAAAAGATGATTTTGCCCTTGGGTAAAAATAAAATAAAAAATATGAGCTGTTATTTATAATATTTTGAGCTGTTGTTTATAATATTTTGAGTATATGTATATATTAAAATTATTCAATATATAATCACGTAGCCAGGAATTGCCATCAGTTCATTTTTCATCATTCCTTCGGTCGATTCCATAACCTCTCCAGCTTTCAACGGAGTCACCCAGCCAGGAATTGCCAAGCTAGTCTCTTCCTTCCTTTGGTTTTGATGAGGACTCTACCCATCATAGTCAGACGGCCGCAATGAAGCTTTCTCACTAGCAACAATTGACTTAAACAAGATTCCCATTAATCTTGACATGCTTCCCATTCTTCGGAAGATACAACAGCGCTGGAAGACCAAGAAGGCAGCACCTTCTCAGCATCAACAGAGTCATACATCCGATTTACTGCAGGAATCAAACACCGACAAAGCATGGCGAGGCAAATCAGCCCCAGGAGGCTAACACTTGCAACCTTCTTGGTCTTCCTAGCCTCCTTGGCCGGTGGCTCTGCTGCAGCAGGTGCAAGCTGCTGGGGTTTCAGCCGAGGAATTGGCACGAGCGATACCTGCGATCCACGCATGGGATAGGCGGGGTGCATCCACGGCATCGGCAAAGGGTATATCGCGGGGTACATCGGCAACAGCGGCGGCGGCGCCACCCAGCAGCGGCTTGAGAGTGGCGTTCTCGGCGGTGACGCAGGAGATCCTGGCGGAGAGGTCAGCGATGGTGGCCTGCATGGTCTTCACCTTACCTTCCAGCTCCGCCCTACCGTCATCCCGGCGGGGTGGGCTCGCCGCGCCGCCCTGGACGCCCAGCCCCGGGCGCGCGCGCGCCACGACCATGGCAGCAGCGCCGCCGTGCCGGCGCTGGGGCAAGGGACGGGCCCGGGCTGGTGGTGAGGGATCCGGAGGTGGGTGCGCATGCGAGTACCCATGTATTTACTAGTCGACATAGATTTACTAGTCGACATGCGAGTATTGGCAAAACAGTTTTGATCTACTTTAAAAAATAAAACTGCAAAATTTCTTCTAAAATTAAATTCAAGTTTGAGTTTCAATTTTTTAAAATGTATTTCAATTTGTTTTAAATATGTTCAGAAAAACATTTAAATTTTCAATATAGTTAAAAATTCTTTCCAAAAATAACCAAAATATATTTCAAAGAATGGCTAAAAATAGTATTTTGAAATTCAAAATGTTGAAAATAGTTTTAGATTGATGATTTAAAGATATAGTTTTAAAAGGATTTAATAATATGTTTGAGAAGTATCAAATATGAAAGAATTTTCAATTTCGGTATAAAATTTGAGATTTTTTTAAAATGCATTTCAGTTTGTTTTAAATATGTTTAGAAAAATATTAAACGTAAAAATAGTTAAAAATGCATTCCAAAAATAACAAATATATTTCAAATAATTGCTAAAAATAGTCTTTTGAAATTTAAAATGGGTTGAAAATAGTTTTAGATTGATGATTTAAAGGTATAGTTTTAAACGAATTTAATAATATGTTTGAGAAGTATCGAATATGAAATTGAATTTAATAATATGTTGCCGGCCCGCAGCGTCCCGCTCCAGCTCCGTTAGCTGGCCCGCTAAGGCCTCCGGCCCGCATGGGCTAGTAAGGCCGCTCGCCAACACCTCTTCTTCGTTGTTTCCCTGGTGGAGCGGGCCCATGGCCATCCCCCTGGCTCTGCTCTTCTTCTCCATCCCATCTGCAATCAGCAGCAGAGCCAGACTTCAAACTGCCCGGTCCGACGATCCGGCATCACAGACACATTGCTTGTGGTCAGAAGAATGCATCACAAGCAGGTGGTTGCAACGGCATGCCCCGTGAGGCCATAGAGGGAGAAGGAATTGGAAGGGCGTGACGACACAACTCCATTCTTTGCCCAATATATAATGAAAAAAGTCTACATCACCCCCTGAAGTTTGATAGCGCGACTACTTAACCCCCAACCTATAAAACTGGTTTTCCTGCCCTCTAAACTATCAAAACCAGTCTAATAACCCCTTGGGGTGGTTTTTATGGGTGGTTTTGCAGACGTGGCAGCCAAGATAATCTTGTTTTGGACACATCAGTACTCGAGCCCACTCGTCAGCTGCTTGACCCTTTCTTCTTCCCATCTCCCTTCTTTTTTCTCTCTCTTTCTTCATCCTTCGAAACCAGGAAGAGGCGTAGCTCAGGCATCCAGCCCCGACGCGCCTCACCCGACTGCATGGCACGTCGCACCCACCGGAGCCCTGCCGGCGCACCAGCCCGCGAGGTCATGTCTCACACGCGAGGTCGCGCCCGCGAGGTCATGGCCGCCAGGCAAGGAGCTAGCACCGCCGATGGAGGAACTTTGGGGAGGAGGCACCGCTGCCTTGGCCGGGCGAGCTTCCGCGCCGCCACTTGATTGGGCCTGCGCCGACTACCCCTCTCTCCCTTTCTCCCCACGCCGCGGGGGCAATTCCGGCCCCAATCGGCCGCCGGACCCTGTCTCCCTCCTAATTCCCGTGGCATCCGATGCGCGCTGCCACCACCAGGCTCTGATAGATGAGCCGAGCTGGCGACGAGGCGGAGGCGGAGGTGGAGGGGGACCCTAGCCCTAGCAATCAGGTCCGGCAAGGGGGGCCATGTGAAGGAGCTTTTCGCGAGGGTGCCGGGCCGAGGGACGCCCACGTGCGCCGCCCGCCCACGCCCAGCACACCCCTCTTGCAGTTACTCGTGCTCGACGCGCTCCCCTCCTAGGGCTCCGCCTCCGACCCCAAGCAACACCCGCATCACTGGAGCCACACCGAGCTCCGCCGCGCGCTCGCCTCCAATGACCAGGCTAACGAGCTCCAGCCAAGGCGGCGTGGAGCACCAGCACGGGCATCGGGAGGAGCACCGGGATGGAGGTGTTGGAGTGCGCAGGAGGAGGAGCCAGGCCGAGCCGATGAAGGAAGAAGAAGAAAAGAAGAACATGATGGAAGGAAGGAGATGACAAGCGGGCCCGAGTGCTGATATGTCAAAAAAACACACGAGCTTGGCTGCCACATAAGCAAAACCACCCAGCTAAACCGCTCCAGGGGGTTATTTGACCGGTTTTTGATAGTTTAGGGGGCAGGAAAACCGGTTTCATAGGTTGGGGGTTAAGTAGTCGCAGTATCTAACCTTAAGGGATGAAGTAGACCTTTTCCAATATATAATCTCCCATGGTAGTTGTAGTAGTTGGGAAGCGCAGGACCCAAATGCGGTAAACGATGGTGGCCTAGGCTAGCTGATTCGGTGATTAGCGTAGGGCGATGCAGAGTCGGTGAGCAATGGCTGCAGAAACGGTGGATTGAGATGGAGGCGGTGATGGCCTGACGTACGGCAACGACGTAGACTGCGTAGCGAAGTACGTAGCAGTAAAGTAAAGTAAAGAAGATAACATCAATAACTTTTTTATTTATTTGGCAAGATTTGGCAGCAGTAGCTAGCAACGGAGGAAGCCATGTCTAAAGCAAAAAGACGGGGTTTTGAGGAGTACACTCGACGTGGCCTTTAGAGTCTTAGAGTTGGCGTTGTTTGTCATATACTCCTACGTAGCATGCATGGTAGTAATAGAGAGAGAGTTTTTCTAAGGTAGAAAGGTAGCCTTGCCATAACTAACCTTGCAAGGACAATCTTTACAATGGAGTGTCGTGGCAAGCTTTTCACGTGAAATATGTTTATGTTTTTTTTGGGTCGATCGGTAA
The DNA here is from genome assembly GCA_023333625.1 of Bothriochloa decipiens. Taxonomy (NCBI): domain Eukaryota; kingdom Viridiplantae; phylum Streptophyta; class Magnoliopsida; order Poales; family Poaceae; genus Bothriochloa; species Bothriochloa decipiens. Next base: position 17,935,249 of record CM041631.1, on the reverse strand, counting down.
TACCTTGCTACGGTAATACACGTGGTAAGATGGAGTGAGTTTGTCACACCATGTGAATGGGCACGGCCAAAATAGTCAGAAATAAAATAAAAATTGAATATAATTATTTTAAAGTACAATTTAAAAAGCTAAATAGAAAAAGTTCAGTAAAATGAACTTGGTTACCCTTATTTGACTCATGTAGTTGTCTTTGCCAAGGGACGTGCAGCGTACACATTGCAGATAATTTGAATGGAAGAGTAACTTTTTTCTTAGGGATGGATAAAGTGTCATACTGTATTATACTAGTGGTAACTGTTAAAACAGCCCACCATATTTGGTACCCAGCGTCTTTTGTCTCGACCGTCCATATATGTTGGCGTGATTCAGCCCTTGATGTGCATAGCATATAGACGACGATGCCTCATCAAAAGCACACAAGTACTCTAGGGAAGCTACACGACGACGTATGTATCTTCCTATCCGGCTGTCATGCAATTTATTTCGGCTGATATACGGTATCCATCCACCCGAGATTCATCTTTTCTTCTCTAGGCGGCAAAGGACGTTTCATACTAGCTTAGGACAGTGTTGGTTGTCCGGTTAACTCCTTGCCGGTCTCCTTAGACCACACTGTAACCTAGTGATATTTGGATGTGCGACTAGAGGTAAATGTTAGCTCATTCTAGTAAAGATCCTTCTAGTTTAAAACGAAACTTGTCAAAATTTGTTAGGGTGTCAAAACTCAAAATATGTGTTCGAGGCTCTAAATAGTGTAGCCACCAAACTGGTCGTGAAAACCAAACACGATCTAACAAGGGTTAGACAACTTAGCCAAGTAGCCAAACAAATCTATAAAGGTAGTTTTAGAACGGTACAACTTGGGCTACTAATAAATCCTAGCCAAAAAGTTAGGTAGGCAACTAACCACTACATATATGCATATGCTTTTTCCTTGTGACGGTCACTGCAACTTAACATTATTTGTGCCATCTGAAAGCATCACAGAATCCTTAGGCTCTGTTTGAATCCATCTAGCTAATAGTTTAGCCGGAGCGGATCCAAATAGATCCATCTAGCTAGCTAAATAGGTTAGCTAACTATTAGTAGCCAATAAATTGCAAAAATACGTGTTGGCCCTTTTACCGATCTCTAACTACACATCTAATAGTAGCTAATAGATTGCAGAAGTATATGTTCGCTTTTTTCACCTATCTCTATCTTTGTGTCGTACGTACCGTACAGTAACGACTGATAACGAAAAATGCATTTTATGTATAGAACCATAAATAGCACCCATCTAATAGGTATGTAATATTAGCGCTAAACTATTAGTTGGGAATCTATAGTTGATAGGGGATCCAAACATTAATGCTTAGACGCTTGACATCGGCATCTTTGTAGATTGTGAAAGCTGAGCTTGAGCGCCAATATAAATAAACCTCATTCTCATGAAGCCATGATCACCATATTTGCCACCTTCACTCCTTTAGTCTTCAGCTGCATTGCGGCTGTACCGTAAGGACTAAGGAACTAGCGTAGCCAGTAGCGACGCTGTAAGCTGCCATGGATAGGCTTACTTCCCCGTCCTCCCCGCGACCTGCCTCGTTCTCCTTTTCCGAGCCGTCGTCATGCACGATCCTCGAACTACCTTCCTGTGAAGTCCCGGAGCAATGGCTGCTCGATGATGATCTCCTTGGGGGCAATAACGAGAACGATGAAATCGGCGCCTGCCTGTGGGAGATGACGACGGACCGCGGCGTGCTCTCTCCAGACTCTCAGCTCTTCAGGCTGCTCCCAAGCCTCTCTGAGCCGCCGGCTCTCCCGCAACTCCCGATGAAGCGGCGGGGCCGGAAGCCCGGTCCGCGCCCCACCGCCGGGGCAGCCGCCAGCCACGTGGAGTCCGAGCGGCAGCGGCGCGAGAAGCTGAACCGCCGATTCTGCGACCTCCGCGCCGCCGTGCCCACCGTCTCGCGCACAAGGTTTTTGCTACCGGTATTTTTAAAATCTCGGCGGTCACCGGTAAACGGGAATATCGGGTATATCGGAAATTTATCGGCGATAAAAAAAAATTCGGCCAAAATTTACAAAAAATTGTTTTTTTAGAAAATCGTATACATCATTTCTATATCATTTGAAATTAAAAAACAAATGTAGCCATACTATAGACTACCAATTCAATGATATAGGAGTACGAATAGCGCTTTTAGCACACATGCAAACATAGTTGATGTTTCAAAGATTACAGTCCATAAAACTAGTTCAATGTTCCAAATATTACGTAAAGACCGTCTACAACATCAGCCTTTTCATAATAGAAGGGGAAGAAATACACCTGACTAGTAAAAGTGCTTAACAGGGATTTTCTTCAGCCTTTTTGATCTTGGACGAAGAGAGGTGGTACCATTAGTTCCTTCACCACCACTATCTCCTTTAACCTTTTCATGAGTGCCACCGGCACCACCATCACCTTCAGTTATGGGGGCAGGAAAATTAGCCAATTGAGCATAAAAATGGCAAATGAAGAATGTAACAGACCAGATAGGCAATTTCACCTTCACTCTCATGGGAGTCACTGTCCCCTGATTCAACATATAGTGGGCTACCTTGATCAGAATCTGATTCAATATCCTCAGTACTTTCTTCTTCATCAAAATCTATCTTCCTTTTTTTACTAACATGTTTGGGAAAATAAGTTTCCTTGACTCTAGCCACATCTTCATCACTCAACCCCATCTCCTCTATGATAAATCTACTAGGGTTGGCAAATTCAGTCTCATCATCAGCATCTTCATCAAGAGTAGGAGGAGACTCACTCCTAGAGTTGAGCAACCAATCCATGATTGGGTTGCGGTCATCAAACACAGCAGCATCCATTAGCATGCTAAAAGGATCAGAATCCATTTCATGTTGAGTTTGCATATCTTGAAGGCTACGGATGTCATCTTCATATTGCTGGATGCGCAACTTCAAATTATAGTGCACATAAACTAACTTGTGGAGCTTGTCATAACTTAATTGATTCCTCAATTTGGTATGAATAAGAGCAAAAGTGCTCCAGTTTCGTTCACACCCACTAGAAGACAAGCATTGACCAACAATACGCTTTGCAAAGTACTGTAAATCTGGGTAGTCTCCGCCATATTGATCCCACCAATCAGCTAGAAAAATGATGGGAAAGGAAATATATATCAACTATGTTTTTAGATGTCATAGGAAATGAGCTAAGATGGAACAGCAAAAATATATGAGCTATTTTTTAGATTTCAGCTAAAATGGGACAATAAATATATGACTGGAAGACAAATATATATCAAGGTGGTGAAAGAAAATCACCTGCACTCAAACGCCCAGATAATGCTGATCTTCGAGCCTCATCTCCCACAACAAACCTCCTATTTTTTATGAAGGCAACATATTGATCAATTGCAGCTAAAGCCTTTGAAGATGTAGGTGCAAGTCTCCTTATGCCACATATTACAGCATGTTTGGCCTTTGAGTTTTTTCCAATTTTGCTCTCAAAATACCCTCTAGGATCCAGTGCAGAAGCTAGGAAGAGAAAAATTTCAGATATATTAACAATTAATTATTGCATGAAAAAGGTAAATAAAATGAACATGTTTCATTTCGCTTACCTGCAACCATAAGGGTACCATTGAGAAGATAATCAATCCTTCTATTGACTACTTCCAAAGTCCTATCAAGCAGATCTTTATGTTTTTTGTCACTTAAATTAGCACGTATATCATGTATAGCACACACCGCCTTTTCAAGAAATCCAGAAATAGAAGCATTCTTCTGCTGATCAGCATATCGAAGCATGAAGTACAATGGTGAGACACCTTTTAACACCAACTCCATGTCACTCCACCAAGTTTTGTCAACCACACAATCATAAACAAATCCATGTTCTTCTTCAGCAGCCCCTTTACATTTCTCCCAATCATTAGATGCTACCCATAACTTAAACTTCTCCTTTCTGTCAAAAAGGCTCTGAAGAAATAGGAAAACTGTGCCAAACCTAGTAGCATTCCACTTAATCAACTCTCCACCTAACTTCTGTTTCATCATAACATGCACTCTGAAAAACAAAGCATGTCATTGCACAAGTAAAATTGTATTCTACAATAATTTATCAATTACAGTAGTCAATAGTCATTACCTGTTATGGTTATATAGGAACCTATAAATCCTTCTTGCACTTTTCACTACACGGTGAACAAGTGGAAAGCGTGATATGTCCTTTAACATCAGATTTATTGTATGAGCAACACATGGCTGCCAAATAATGTGCGGATATTTCTGAGTTAACATTTCACAAGCCTTCTTATAGTTGGAGCCATTATCAGTAACAATCTGGACAACATGTTTGACCCAACCTCTTCAACAACCACCTTTTCGAAGTTACTAAAATAAAATCTGCATTCTGGGTTTCTCCGGTTGCATCTACTGACTTGTGGAAGATCATTCTCCCATTACAGAATATCATGAAGTTAATAATGGACATCATGGTAGGACCTGCCCAAACAATAACATAAACATTATTTACATTTAACTAGCTGCAAGTATTAATATTTCACATGAGTAATAAATAAATGACAAATTGCACAAGTAGTTACCTGTCCATGAATCACACATGATGGTAACTCTAAAATCACCCATTCAGCCATGAATGCGTCCTTGAAGGCCTGCATTTCTTCATAATTCATATCCAACAGTGGTCCATCTATTTCTCTTCCACGTGGAATATGCACACCCTCTCTAAGTTGTTGAGTGAACTTTACTGCTGATTGGAAGTATGGACAGTCCGCTTTCCTTCCAGGAATGTCATTAGCATGAAACCACTTTGCCCATGCTTTCCCAAGCTTCTCTTTGGTACCTGCAGTGAGCATTACATCCACCCGAGGCTGCACTTGTGCCTTACTACGTGCCAAATCTATGTCAAAAGGTGCTTTGGAAACGCTTTCAGGACTTTGGTAGAACTTATCAAGTGTAGCTTGATGACTAACTGAACAACTAGCACCCCCGCTACCACTTTCAAACCTATGACCATCTGCAGCCCTACTGCCTACATCCATCAAAGAGTTTTTCACTGCCATTTGAAACTGTGCTTCTTCATCAAGAGGAATTCTTGCATCATTCCTCACATAACCTCTATGTGATTGCATAATCTCTTTTTCAACAAATAAACGAAGCTTTGTATTTTTTTGACCTTATTTTTAGTTTCGACACATGATCTAGCATTATGTCCCTGACAACAATAGGGACCTTCTCACAAGTAGCTACTGACCCAGATACGCCAGCCAAATGCTCCCTAAAACGGGTTGCACCACCACCAGAGTTATTTTTATTACAGTAACCACAAGTAAAGCCAACCACTTTATATTTTTCACCATGGCTCCATACATACTCAATGGGCCCCGATATTTTCACCGTTTTCCCTGCACCAAAAATAAGAATATTAGATAGTGTGATGGAGCATTATATTTATATTCTGCCAATATAACAAATAGCACTACAACTTCTAAAAACAGAACCAAACGACTTGCTTGCGATTTGCATAAATGATGATTAAAGAAAAACTATGCAAACATATATACATGCATGTGCAGCATAAGTGAAATTAAACATCAAGTGCATCAATAATATTTACCGTCTGCATCAACCAGCTCAGGGTAGTTGCCTTTGCTCCTACCGCGAGCTGTGGTGCCTTTGCTGCTATTGCCATCAACCAAATCAACCACAATGCCACTGCCTGATGCTATGTCAACGCTCTTGCCTTTCGCACTAGCCGAAGCACGCGGTGGACGTCCACGATCACCCACATCGGCTCCATTGCCGGCCATATTGGTAACTAGCAGCATAACCATAAAACACAAGTCAAGAATATTACAAAACCTACAAGCAAGAATGTCTCAAAATTTCCTAGAAAAGAAGAATATCTAAAGATTCATCACCTCTCTAGGAATAGCAGAGCAGTTCAATCACGGATCTTAGTTCTCAGCAGCCCACTAAAATCCTACAAAAGAACCCTAACTCCTTCACTTAATCAGGACTCAGGAGCTATGAATGGCCATTGAGCAAGAGGATGATGCGCCAAACCTTGAAGATGGATGGCTACTGGCGCGTGCAGGCCAGGCCTTGCAGCCGCACTCATTGTTGGCTGCCGGCGCGTACCGGGCAGACGCCGCCTCCGTGCCCGCAGCTGGACAGCTGACTGCTGGTGCCAGGCACGTCGCTGTGGCGAGGTGGGAGCGGAGCGCCGACAGCAACGGTGACCAAGGCGCGACCGTCGTCGACGGTGAGCTGTGCGTGCGGGAGGTAGGCCGGGACACGGCTGTGGTGCGCGTGACGAGCGGCGCGCGCCACGCGCCCGCGCTGCTGATGGGTGCGCTCCGGTCGCTGGAGCTGGAGGTACAGCACGCGTGCGTGAGCCGCGTGCACGGCGTGACCACGCAGGATGTTGTCGTCGACATGCCCCCCGGGGCCACCGCGCTCCAGGACCATGAAGGTCTCCGCGAGGCGCTGCTCCAGAGGCTGCAGGCCAGCGACAAGCCTCACTCAGCTCGTTCAAACTACGAAATGTTGTGGTTTGTACGGTGCACAAGCTAGCCTATATTACCTCCAGACTTATTGCTCGTAGATTAATTCTACTAATGTTATTGACATTGGGACGTATAGGATCGAGGTACGTATATGCGCATGCCACGGATAAATCTGAAGCACAGGACATCAGCATGGCATGAGGCACCTCTGTACTTTCTCTTCGCTATAGTATACTACTGCAGGCCGGCAGTAAAATGGATGCATGATCACTATCACGATTCAAAAGCATGTCTCTCCATTGTATTTCTAATTTCTAATTTACCTTTTTTCACGCTTCAATAACGCCACACAATTGGAGTGATTAGGGTTGGGTTTTTTTTGGGGGGCGTGGGGGGTGGATGGGGTTGGGGGCTGTTACGGTTTTGGTGCTTTGAAGCATTTTTTATAACGCTATCAATTTAAGAACTTCGATCACAGTTTTGAGACTGTAAATAACTTTACATGAAAAACTCTCACTTTAAATAACAGTTTTTAATCTCTTTGAACTTTTAAATGTGAAGATCTTCAAAGACAATGTTAAAGATCTTTAGGATGTCCAGAACTCTAAAAAAAGTTTTTTTCTCTATTTAATTTGCTTCGAGAAGGTTACATTTTTAGTGCTACATCTATTTTTATAGGTGGGCTATATTTTGAACTTCCCTTTAAAATGCCTCTATCTCTAGAGCCGGTTGGAAAAAATCATGCCGCTCTAAAAATATAGGGCATTTTAGCAGTCGACGAAAACATTAACTGTTCAAAATTGATTTCTAAAGACAAGTCGAATGTGGAACCATTTTTATAGAGAGAGAGAGAGAGAGAGATGGGAAGATGGAGAGATCCTTGCAGCCACCATCATTACCAAGTTTCTAGTGGTGAGAGGGCAGTTGAGAACGCAAGAGGGGAATAAGCTCGGTGGTGACGGTTGTGGACGCTGCCCAAGCAAGACTGACACTAGGCCTAGGATTTTGTTAGAGTAATTTTACCAAGAATACACTAGAGAGCAATAAAAATTGGAATTCATGTATCTTAAAAGCAGAATTCTCTTTGTGACAAGCTAGAAAAGGCATGCAATGAAAAGAGTCAATTAATCATCTCATCTTTGAGTGTAATCCTGCTAAATATAAATTCTTAAAATAGAATCTTGCTAAATATGTTCGGCTCATAACTGCTTTTGTCTCGAAGTACTTGTCGTCCAACTTCTTGGAACAATTTTAGATGTGGGATAATCATTTACATCCAATGTGGTAAACAGTTATACACCACTACGTTGGAAGCTGATTACTGGGAACTCAAGGCAGAGACAACGACCCCTTTTTTTTCAAAAATAAGATGATGAAATCTCAAACTAAGATGGTGTGCTCATGGACCCGAACATCACTACTAAGCACACTCATGATCCATAACATGTGTAAATTTAGAACCATGCGTCAAGGATAAGCCACGTTTTAAATGACGGGCTATAAAAAATAGCTGCGGCCCTGGCCGCTATGCGCCACTATAGCGCAGCTATAGTGCCGCTATTCTTACGCTATAGCGGCAGCTATATGTCATAGCGCTAGATAGCTTAGCACGCTAGCGCGCTATTTAAATACATTCAGACAACAACCAATCAAGCAAACAACTATCCACTGACTAACCATATTTCCATATTTTTACGATAAATTAATAATCACAAGTTCATAATCATATTAATAATAACTCAGTAACTCGCAAAGTGATAAAGTCATAACATCCTCTAATTGGGCCATTCGTGGCATCAAATCAACCGGACTAAGATTTTTTATGAGCCACCCAGGAAAACAAGTGATAGCGCCATAATAGCGGTACTGTGACACTATTTCTATTTAGTGACGAAATAGCGAGCTATAGCGCCAATAGCAAAAAAGAGCAATAGCTTCGCGTCACGTTGTTTGGGCCGCTATAGCGGCGCTATATCACAAAAATAGCCAGCTATTTGTTTTCATGAGGATAAATCACCGATACTCTCGGTAGCTCATAATACGAGGCAACAACATAAAGTAGTCCCCCAAGTGTACGTGTTATCCACAGGCCGGCTCACAGTATCCGTACATCTCTTGTGACCAACCAGCTTGAATGCCTCCATGATTATCCTTACCATATCTTGTGCCGTCGCCTTCGTGTAGTACTGGTTCTATACACTGCACTAGCACGGATGAGAGTTATGAGCTGCAGTAGTATATGTGTGGTTATTTGTTGCTTCATAAGACTTGGCCAGCATTAAGGCTATCTCTGGTTTGGGCTGCCAATTACTAGGTTAGGAGCAATGGCCACAGGTGAACTGGCGCTGCAGTTGCAGTTGCAAAAGAGCCAGAGCTCTACAGTAGGTCTGCTTCAGCGCTGACCCAGCCGGGCAAGCGGCGACAAGTTTGTGGGTACAGGCAAGTCTGCGCCACTGTGCGTATCATGCATCTGCCATATAGTCCGGGCCCGCCCTTGATCTTAGTAAATCACTGGTTGATCCGATCCTCTGCCCATTTCCTGGCACATTTCATGTATTGCCGTATGCACAGCCATAGTAGGTAGCTGGTTCATCACGTGCGAATGGACCTCTCCAGCGGTAGCACTGCCCATCAGAAGTTCAGGACGCTAGCTATCAGGGTTCGAAATCTTGGTACTCATATTTTTTTAAAATAATCTATAATTTATTGACGCTATGCATTAAGTGGTAGACGACGTCTCTTTTGACAGTGAGACGCCTGTAGTGACTCTGTGAACTTCAAGATTTGTCGGCTTAGTCACTCGGAGATGCTTATAGTGGTAGGATTTACATGCGTGTATTCATAGGACGAGTGTGCGTGGATGTTGTGGGCGTCTACGATGTACTATGTATCTCGGAAAAAAAGTAGCTAGTTCACGTGGATTCTGGTATCAATCGAATACGAGTAGCATTATTTACCATATTTTTAAATTTAAATATGAATGCAAATACATATATTATTATCACATACCAATGCTAGTTTTTGCGATATATCTATTTACTTGTCGATAGTTTTAGTAGAACAAATCATTATGCGAATAGAGAGTACAAATTGCAGATAACAACTCAAATAACATGTATAATGAATATTGAAATAATTAAATATTTCAAAAATCAGTAATCTATAGATAATAATTATCAATAAATATTTTAAAGTAAAAGCATTTCATCAATATATGAATAACAAAAGTATTTAAAATGAATATAATTATCCATATTAAAGTTAACCTTTATATAAAACTAATATAATATTATTAGCAGTAGAGATAAGTCTTAAATAGTTTAAATGATGCATACCATTTGTTATATTAAAGTTGATATCATTTACATTACTAAGGCCTTGTTTAGATTGCGAAAAAATTTCAAACATGATGAATAGTAACTCTTTTGTCTTATTTGATAAATATTGTCCAATCGTGGACAAATTAGGGTTAAAAGATTCATCTCGTGATTTCAAACCAAACTGTGTAATTAGTTATTTTTTTACCTACATTTAATACTCCATACATGAGTCCAAAAATTAATGTGATGGAGAGAGAGTAAAAAAATTTGGCAATCTAAACAAGGCCTAAATAGTCATTGATATAAGTTTTAGATATTACAGGTGCATCAATAACAAATACGGACAACTTCAGATATTTCACTTTTATTTTTAAATACAGGCAGTGAAGAATCCTAGAAAATGAATATGGATACATCCAACTAGTATTTATAGTCGCACTTTGCAGATGATGATTTCTACGTCTGTTAAGCCAGTTGATACTGTTTTGTTTTGAGAGAAAAATTATACCATGGTTGATAAACAGAACTAGTGTTGATCGAAAAGGACGAGTAATTAATCTATATCTATATCTATATCTATATCTATATCTATATCTATATCTATATCTATATCTATATCTATATCTATATCTATATCTATATCTATATCTATATCTATATCTATATCTATAATAAAGTGGTAAAAATTTCTTATGCAAAATCTTTCATCCAACTAAGAGTTTGATTCGGTTATAGTTTAGATTTTCTCTTTTTTTCATGTCTAAGTTCTTTTCTATTTTTCTTGTTTTCATGTACAGTTCATTTTCTTTTTCATGGATATTTTTAATATTTTATTTTGGGAGTTTCTTTGGTCACGGACAGATCCTATGCAGATTCATAGCCGGTCTCCATTCGCTTCTTCCCTAAGGATGTTTGTTTTTTTTTTCCTTCATACCTTTCTCTGTCCTCGAGTCCGCTTCGGCCGTTGGGTGTAAGATGCTCGATCCTAGTTCATTTTTCTCTCTTTGGCTCCTCAGTCATGATGATTGAGTCTAGAATAGATTTCTTTTTTCCACAAATTTCAAAATTAAATACTAAATGTAATATCATGGAATTTTGAATCGTTTCTATACATATGATCAGAACACGCGTACACACACTCACCCCATTTGAATAAATGGACACAAACCCTATCCCTATAAGCAGCTCGAAAGGATTAAACTGGCGTATCTTGAGATTCACGAAAGTCTTTTGATTTTTCATAAATGTTAGAAATAAAAGAATAAATGTATATAATAATAGGGACTTTTGAATCTTTTTTAGAATTACATAGTAATATGATCACCTTTGAATGGATCTTTGACTCCCTTTAGATCCTGAGATTCAGGAAGTCACCACATATGCATCCAGAAAAATGCAAGCATCTATGTCAAGCGAGGACTTGAACCTGAGTGGACAATTTTTATCACAAGTAACCCAACCAACTAATCAATTTGCATGGACCTTTGAATATTTGATCCTTCCATATAATAACAAAATATTTCACCACTAAATATTTAATGTTGCTATATATGATTAGAAACCAAATTATTTGTTAAAATCTTGATTAAACAGGTAGTCCAACATTAATGTATCAAGGATTTTTATTTAATAATGGTTTAATAGAATATTGGGTTTTGCTATCCTTCAATCACATGGGATTGGCGATACTTTCAGGAGACGTCTATGAGTCGTCGGATATCCATACAATGGTTCAAGTGTTTTCTTCTTCCTCCAGCGAACCGTTGTGATCATCTCCTTCATGTCACCATGGTGTCCGGGTGTGCATAGATGCAAGGAGCAGGAGCAGGAGACCTGCCTCGACGAATCCGTGATGGCCATAGCCTGCCGCCGCATGGGTAGGGGTTTTTGGAAGGCAGTGGACCGGGTTCGCCATGGCCGCTCATGGGGAGCAGCTCGTCGAGAACAGGTCATCGGGTGCGGGTGCGGCCGCGAGTTGGCAAATCATGGGTATATCAAAAAAAACCTATAAAGGCTGGGGTTTTTCTAAGTAAGTATCAAGTATATAAATAATATATTAATCAAGTTTTAAACACATTCCCATCCCACACATCCATCACCATCCATCTCTGAAATTCCATCCCATACCTCCAACAACATCTCAGACTCAAGTCGACAAGCCAACTCCCTCTCGGCTTGTCTCAGCGGCCCGCAGCTCTCCACCTGGCTCACGACCGAAAATCACAATCAGGGGGAAGGTAGAACACTCCAGTCTCTAGTCCGGTGCATGCGAAACACAGGAAAGGTCCATAGCCAAACAAGTCGGCATATGTATCGATCGATCAACCATACACTCTGCAGAGGTTTCACTAATCCACTAGATAGCCATCATCGGTGTTGATCACCACCTAGGCAGATTCCGGGCGCGTACTGCCATAGAACGATGCCACTCTACCATCCAGCTCTGGATCGCTGAAACTGTGAAGAGAGCATGTATCCGCTCCCGTAGAGGATGCCAAGCCATGTACCCACTCCCGAAGGGGGTGCCATGATCGTCTCTGTAGGGTGTTAGCTCCATTGTATGCATATATCTTCCTATCACTACTCGCCTAGCAGTAGTGGCATCGATCTATCTAGCGGTTCGGCCGTCTCCCCCCATGGGAAGCGAGTGGAAAGCAAGAGATTCCTAAGGTCCAGATACCAGCGCAGCAGTTCCTAAATGTGACCAAGCCGAGATATCTTCTCCAGGATTTATCTTTAACGTGCTACCACGACACCTTCGTCCCGAGCTCCACCTCTCAGAGGATCACACCCAAAGACCACCATCACATCTCAGTTAGCCCGCCACAGGCTTCTCTCATGGGAATGTCCAGACCCATTCCCCGGCAAGACTTGCTCCAGAAGCTCGTCGTAGATACCGGCTCGATCGACTCAACCCTCACCCTACTCCCTGCCGTAAGCTCCACCCCATACCCAGATACAGCACCATCAGCTCACAAGCTCATCTTGACCCATCAACACACACACCTCCAGCCTAGCACCCTCCAGGCCTTCCCAGTGTTCATCACGTCGCATCAAAATGTAAGCGAGTGAAGTATATACATATATATACATATATATAAATATAGCAGATAAGCAAGTGGCTAACATAACAGTGGGTAAGCAGGTGATAGGTTACAACAAGGTAGGGTTCATCAAGTAGTATCTACTATGCAATCCTAGCACAGGCGAACCATTATGTAGCAACAGAAATTAAAGCAGTAGCCATACTACATTTGCCATGAGTAATAGGATCTATGAGGTTGGGTGAGATGTGGCACCTTCACTGACGTAGCTGTCGGACTTCTCCTGGTAATCACTATCGTCAGACCTGTCCTCACTCGAGCCTGTAACCGAGAATTAATGGTTGTGGGAGCAACACCTATAGATTAGCATAAAGAACAAATGCCAAATAGAAGATCCAAATGCACTCAAACATAGCAAAAATAGGTAGAGCTTGATTTATAGAAAATTTGGATATGTGGATCATAATTTTTGGAGCTCGGATGAATTAGTTATGATTTTTCAAAAATTTAACCATTTTTTGAAAAAGAAAAGGACTGGATTTATCTGGTGCTGACACGTGGCATCACAGGATTGGTCCACGTGTCGCGTGCGGGCCCAACAAGGACAACTCAGCGGCTGACATGGCGGATGACATCATGCTGACATCAGCATCGACTGGGTCAACGGTCGCTTGACATGTGGGTCCGGGGTGACGTAACTGCTAACGTCAGCATCAACGGTCAACGGTCAACTGACAGGTGGGCTCCACTGGGCCATTAATGGGCCATTATTGGGCCGTTAATGGGCCGAGTGGGCCAGATCTGGGCCAGGCTGGGCCCACCATGTGGCATGCTCTGGTGCTGCCATGTCATCACGCTGGATTCAAAACGGGCTCAGTCCATAGCTCTGGTCCATGGTGCACCGATGCTTGCTGGGTTCACTGTCAGTGTCTCAGGTTCACATGAACCTCGGGTGCACAGCGTTGTCCCCTGGTCCATGCGGTCCACAGACCGATCCACGGTGCACCGGTTCCACTTGGCCCCACTTGCAGCCGCTCAGGTTCACATGAACCACGTTCATCTTCCTCTGGCCAAACTCATCCTCTTCCTCTATTTCTTCAACCCAACGGCGCGTCTCACCGGCAGCGACAAACCCACCAAATTCCGGTGCTCCGATGGTTCTCTGGTTCCATCTTCTTGCTCATCGGTTTCAGGACGTCACGGCGAGCACAGAGATGGTCTTCAAGGCGGAAGCTTGGCTCCAGGCGGCGTGCTCCATGGTGGATAGTGGTTCAACGGCGGTGACGCTCGGTGACATATTCACACCGAGCCACTCCAAGTCCAATTCGGGGCACGGAAGCGAGATTGGGTTCACACAGCACCTCTCTGATGCGCCGGCGGTGACCTTAATCCACGGTGGCGTTCACGTGGGCAGCAACTCCCACGGTGGAACTCTGACGAGGCCTTGGTGCGCGGCACGATGCCTAGAGTGGGTCTACAGCCCCTATCTCCTCCTTGAGTCAACGCAGCTTCTCTCGGTGGTTCTCCTCGGTGTCTTCTTGATCCACGCGGTGGTCGAAGTCTGCAGGAATCGGCCTTGCACGGCGGCGCTCCAGAGCGGCATGGTGGTGGCATGGCGTTGCACACCGGGTGTCCGAGGGTGTCATTCCAAGGGGCTAGCATGCGCATCAGGTGCGACACGCCAAGGAGGTCTCAGATCCAGGGTCAAAGCTGTCCCGGGCTCATCCAAGGGCTACCGTCGGGCTTCGCCATAGCGGCGAACGACGCGGCGGTGGGCATGGTGGCATTCTGGTCTGGCATCCTCCTGACGCTGTGGTGTCTAGGGGGCTCAGCTGGTATAGTGTGTGTGTGCGTGTGCCCAAAATGGAGGTCGGCGGTGGCCTCGGCCTACGCGTCCATAAGGAGGGACGCCATGGCCAGAGCAGCACGGGTGGAGGTTGGAAAAGGGGATGCGGCAAAGCTCACCGGTGAAAGGAGAGAAGGTGCGGTATATGTCCAAGCAGCTTCGGCGGTGGCTTGCGGTATGGCTCATCTCCTTGCTGCCGACGGTGATGCATCAGCAGCTCCGGGGTGGCGACATTCTTCTTCTTCTTCTCCGGTGATGGCATCAGCCTTCCCCGCCTCCTTTCTTCTCCCCTTCTCCCCTTCTTCTCCAATTGGTGCTGGCAAGGCGAAATTGACTGGCCACCGAGGTGGCGCTAGGCGATGGAACACTAGGGGACGCCGGGGTTTGCTCTTATAGGGGCAGAGGTGGTTGGTAGGGTGGCGAGGGCATGGAGGTCATGAGCTCGAGTGGCCAGGGGCATTCCCATCCGAGGGAAGCTTCCAGGTTGCTACCGCGGTTGCGGTGGACTCTAGCGGGCAGTGGTTCAAGCCAATTTGGCTTCGCGACGAAGGATGGGACAGGCAGGGGACAACCGTGTGCAGGCGGTTGCAAGCGCGTGCGGGAGAGTGAGGTGCTCACTGCCGTGGGTGCCTTGTGGCAGAGCCTGTCAGCCGACGTGGCACCTGGGGTGGTTGGGCGTGGGTAGGCGTGGTACGGCGGCCAGGGGTGCGGGTCGTGTGGTCAGGCGGGCACGCGTGGCACGCGGGGAAAAAGCAAAGAGGTCGGGTGACCTCAGCCAGCATGATGACATGTGGGTCCCGTTGTGGGACCCACTCGTCAGCGGTTGCTGCTGGCGATGGCGTGGCGCGGGGCAGCAGGTCCTCGCTGGGCCTCGGTGGCTTGATGGGCCGGCCAACGCATGAGGGAAAAAGAGAGAGGGAAAAAGAGTGAGTGGCCAGGCTGGCTTGCTGGGCTGGCCGGCGTGAAGAGAAGGGAAGAGAGGGGCAGGCCCGGTTGGGCTGGTAAGCGGCCATGGGCCAGATTGCTTCTTTCTTTTCTCTTTTTATTTTCTTTCTCTTTTTTCATTTCTCAAATACTTTTATTTATATACCTATATATATGTGTGTGTGATGTGCCAACTTTGAATAAGAAAGTAGTAAGCATACAAGGCCCTTATATTGTTAGGGTATTATTCCCATAATTTTTATTTGTGAAAATAAATATTATGATCTCATTTTAATAATCATCACATAAATTCAAGTAAAAACCAAATCTCATATTAATGCAACATGACATGTGAACTAATGAAACATTGAAGGTAGAGCTATTGCAACATTAGGGAACAACTTATAAAACATTGATCAAGACCTAAGATATTGATTATGTTTTGATGCTTATGCATGACATGCTGAGGGTTGATGCATGGTTAGGGGTAGATGATGACATGTCACACTCATCACTCATAGGTTTTTTGAAAAAACATTTATAGCTCGGATTTTCGGGTTGTTACAGTCCTCCCCCTCATTGGAATCTCGACCTCGAGATTTAAGAAGTGACATACCCTTCAAAGAGGTAAGGATACTATAGCAGCAGTTGATTCTCATCTTCCCACGTTGCTTCACGTTTAGGGTGATTGCTCCATTGAACCTTGCACATAGGGATAGACTTGCTCTAGGTCTCTTTGGTGTCATAACCCAAAATCTTGATGGGGTGCTCTTTGTACTCTAGAGTATCTTGGATATCAAGCACATCAGTGGTGACTGTTTCTTCCTCGGGTACCCTCAAGCACTTGCGTAGCTGTGAGACATGGAATACGGGATGTACTCCTACCAACTGTGGGGGTAGTTCAAGCTTGTATGCCAGCTTTCCCACTCTTTGTTGGATGCGGTAAGGGCCAACATATCTTGGAGCTAGTTTCCCTTTCACGTGGTATCTGACAGTACCAGGAAGTGGAGACACTTTCAGATAAACATAGTCCCCAACCTTGAATTCAAGGTCTCGACATCTTTTATCCGCATAGCTCTTCTGTCGGCTTTGAGCGATTCTCAAGTTATCTCTAACTTGAGCTACTCCTTCTTTGGCTTCCTTGATCTTGGTGGGGCCAAAGACTACCCTCTCACCCGGGTGGTCCCACATCAATGGGGTTCTGCATGGCTTGCCATAAAGAGCTTGGAAGGGTGACATCTTGATACTTACCTGGTAGCTGTTGTTGTAAGAGAACTCAGCAAACGACAAACACTTCTCCTAATCTGAGCCATATTTGACAACACTAGCATGAAGCATATCCTCAAGAATCTGATTCAACCTCTCTGTCTGACCATCTATTTACGGGTGGTAAGCGGTGCTGTAGTCAAGGTTAGCCCCAATGGACTCGTGAAGAGCTTACTAGAATCAGGACATGTATTGAGGTCCACGATCTGACATGATACTCTTTGGGGCTCCATGGAGCCTCAATATCTCCTTGATGTACAAGTCCGCCAACTGTTTGGCACGTATCGAAGTCTTGACTGGTATGAAGTGTGCTACCTTTGTCAGACGATCGACTATTACCCAGATGGAGTCATGACCTTGCGGGGTTTGAGGCAATCCCATGATAAAGTCCATGGATATGCTCTCCCACTTCCATTCAGGAACATCGAGTGGTTTGAGTAATCCAACGGGTCTCTTGTGCTCGGCCTTGACTCTGTTGTAGATGTCACATTCGGCCATATGTCTAGCAATGTCTGTCTTCATGCCTTTCCACCAGAAGTTCTTCCTCATATCTTGATACATTTTTGCACCACCAGGATGGATGCAATACTTAGAATCATGTGCTTCTGATAGAATTTTCTTACGCAAGGCAGGATTGCTGGGTACACAGATTCTGTCTTCGAACCAGATGGTTCCATGCTCATCTTCTCTGAATTCGAGGCTATAACCTAGCTTCATCAACCCACGTATGTACTCCATCTCCTCACAACTCTTCTGAGCTTCATGAATTCTCTCAATGAGTTTATACTCGATGCGAAGTTCGTGCAACAGACCATGGGGTACTATCTTGAGCTGGAGATCTTCAATTTCTTTCTTCAATTCAGGTGGCAGGGTTGAGGTGAATAGAGCATGATAGTAGGTCTTGCGGCTAAGAGCATCTGTGACTACATTCGCTTTTCCTGGATGATAGTGAATCTCCATGTCATAGTCCTTAATTAGCTCTAGCCATCTGCACTGTCTCATATTCAGATCTTCCTGAGTGAAGAAATACTTCAGGCTCTTGTGATCGGTGTATATATCACACTTGTTGCTAATGAGATAATGCCTCCAGATCTTCAAGGCATGCACAACAGCTGCTAACTCGAGATCATGAGTGGGGTATCATTGCTCATGCTCCTTTAGATGTCGGGAAGCATAAACAATAACTTTTCCATTTTGCATCAGCACACAACCTAGTCCTTGGCGAGAGGCATCACAATAGACGACAAAGTCATTAGTGATATCAGGTAAGGCTAGGACAGGCGTGGTAGTGAGCTTCTCCTTCAGAGTTTGGAAACTGTGTTCACACTCAGGTGTCCATTCAAACTCATTGGTCTTCTTTAATAGATTTGTCATAGGACAAGCTATCTTTGATCGAGAAGTTCTCAATGAATCGGCGATAGTAACCCGCCAATCCCAAGAAACTCCTAATCTCGGACACATTGCGAGGTTGCTCCCATCCTTTCATGGCCTCTATCTTTCTAGGATCTACAACCACACCATCAGCTGAGAGTACATGACCAACGAAAGTAACTTCTTCAAGCCAGAACTCACATTTGCTGAACTTGGCATGGAGTCGGTGTTGGGATAGCTTCTCGAGCACTACTCTCAAATGTGCTTCATGTTCTTCGGCAGTGGATGAATAAATCAGAATGTCATCAATGAAGACTACAACAAACTAATCAAGATCATCCATAAACACCTTGTTCATCATGTTCATGAAGTAGGCAGGGGCATTCGTGAGACCGAAGGATACAACGGTGAACTCATACTGCCCATAACGTGTGACAAAGGTTGTCTTGGGAATGTCTTCCTCTTGAATCTTCATTTGATGATAACCAGATCTGAGATCGATCTTTGAAAAGTACTTAGCACCACGAAGCTGATCAAGAAAGTCATCGATCCTTGGCAGAGGATACTTGTTCTTGATAGTAACTGTGTTGAGATTGCGGTAGTCAACACACATCCTCATTGAGCCATCCTTCTTTTTCACAAACAGAATAGGTGATCCCCAAGGCAAGGCACTAGGCCTAATAAAGCCCTTGTCGAAAAGCTCTTTCAGCTGCTTCTTGAGCTCTTCTAGTTCATCAACTGACATGTGGTACGGTCACTTAGCAATGGGACCGGTACCCGGCACGAGGTCAATTATGAACTCAACATCATGATCAGGTGGCATGCCTGGCAATTCTTTTAGAAACACATTCTCATATTCTCTGACAACGGGGACATCAGCGAGATTCTTCTCCTTTTTCTGAGATTCTGCCTGAGACTTGAGTGCATTCAGGGCACATAGAATAGATACTGATTTATCCTTCTGAGGTGCACATCTGACTGCTTGGCTAGAAGGGTGAGTTATCTAAACATATCTGGGTGAACAAGAGATCAATCCCCTATGCTCGGTAAGCCAATCCATGTCTAGGATGACATCTAGACCATTTGAAGGTAGAAGGGTAAGGTTAGCTCGGAAGGTTAGACCCTCGATAGAAAGCTTCACTCCCTTACAGATATCGGTGCTTCTCATCTCACCAAGGGAAACTGGTGACTATAGGCTCCAGACATGGAGTGGTGGGTATCTTATTCTCTTGTGCAAACTTGGATGAGATGTATGAACATGTAGCTCTAAAATCAAACAGAATGGATGCTTTAAAGCCATTAACTAAAAACATACCGTACACAACATCTGGGGCAACTTGAGCTTCTTCTGCATTCATGTGCGTGAGGCGACCATGGCTTGCAGATCCTCAGTACTGAGACTTGGGTGCAGCAGGTGCGGGCATCTTCTCAGGACAGTCAAACACCTTGTGGCTAGGTTTGCCACAACCAAAGCAAGTGAACGGCACACTGCCTGTGGGGTTGGCGCAGCGGCCTTCCAGTTGCCTGAGTTTGGCGCAGCACGAGCAGGTGTGGAGTGGTCGGACCTGTGGCGTGGCTGTGAAGAGTGCTCCCAAGGGTAGCAATCCTTCCCAGAGCGGTCACGAGAGCGATGGTCATGGAAAGAGCGGAAGTGGTCAACAGAGTAGGCATCACCACTCTTACCCGAGCCATAGGTAGGGTCCTTGCCGTAATGAGGATGGCTAGAAGACCTGTCCCGACGGAACCTCTTGTGCTCATGGTCACGGTAGGAGCCTTCGGACTTCTTCTTCTCCCTCCTGTGCATTTCTCTTGCCTCTTTCTGGTCCTTCTCGATCTGTATGCAGCGATCGATCATGTCACATAGGGTGTGACTCTTAGTGCCTCCCAAGGCCACCTTGACCTTGGGGTTTAGACCCTTCCTGTACTGAGTGATCTTCTCCTTCTCAGATGCCGCAACATGCAGAGGTTCATAGCACAGCAAAGTGTGAAGGTGTTGGTGCACTCGCAGATGTCACATCCCTTTTGGGTGAGGTTGCAGAATTCCTCCTCCTTGTGATCCATGACTCCCTGAAGAACATTGTCGGTGTTTCAACCCTGGGGGTCAACACCAACGAGTAAATTCATAATTGCGTACTCCCTTAATCCGGTGGGTGATGTAAGAAGGACACGGCGATTTATCCTGGTTTGGGCAAAGAAGGCCCTACGTCTAGCGGGGGATAGTTCGTGTTATCTTGCACCGAAGTGCTAGTACAGGGGTGAATACAAGCGGTTGTGAGAAGTGTGTGCTTGAGCTCGAGCATTTTGGGCGCCTAGCTCTCTACTTCACACTGTCTCACGGTATTGTTTTGTGATCTAAAGCCTTAGCATATGATGCTCTGGATTTCTCCATCCCTTGATCCCTCTCGATCCCTCTCCATCTAAAGTCTTGGTGCCTCCTTTTATAGGCGAAGGAGGGGCACAGGAGTACATGTTTTTAGGGCTCACATGGTTGGTGGCGTATGACGTTGATGCCGATCATGTCAGTGCTGCTGTAGAGGTGTACGTTGGCATGGGAGGTCCTACAGCCGTCACGTCGGAAGTTGTTGAAGTGTTGATCGGAGTAATTGAAGTCCCACTCAAGGGTCAGTGTGATGGAGCCGAGGGGCGATGGTCGAGGCCTTAGGTCGAGTCGAGGGGTCGAGGCCCATCGGATAAGGCCGAATCCCGAAAAATGCGGGGAATATGCTGACTTACGCGTCTCGAGGGGGTGCTGGACGGGGCACAGTGCTCGGTATGGCGTAACAATGAGGTACGATCCGTGGGATTCTGGGGTATGGGCGGTAAAAGCAGGATTCAACTGCCATACTCACAATTGTTACTGTAACTATGACCATACAGTTAGGTGAGAGCAGGTAAAATGCATTGAATGCGCCTGGATCTGTACAGGGAGTAGGTAGCCGAGGGGTATACTGTGCTTGAGGGCTGCCTATTCACACGGGTGAAGTTCCATCCTTGAGGGTGGGCTCGTTTGCTCAGGTGAAGTTCTGTCCTCGAGGGTTAGCTCATTCACTGGGCAAATTTCTGTCTTCGAGGCCGGCCCGTTCGCTTGGGCAAAGTTCTATCCTCGAGGGGTCGCCCGAATCATACCCACGAGCGTACAGTCTCGGTCTGCATGGTAGCCCATCGAGCAGGCTGTGGTTTTGGGCTATCGATGCCCATTCGTGGGCTGGCCCAGTATGCCTTAGCCTGTGGGCTTTCGAGCGATAGTGAGGGATGTCGTTGGAGGGTTTGCGTTGCTGATTTTGGGGATTAGTCCGGTTAATCGAGGGTTTGGGGTACCCCTTTCCCAGGTACTCGACAAACATGGTACTCGATGAACTCATCAGCGAACTCATCCCAGGAGATGTGGTCAGGGTCCTCATGAGCTTGGCAGTAGCTGTCCCACTAGGAGCATGCAGCTCTAGTGAGATGGTGAGCAGTAATCCCAACTCGTTCCTCGGGGGTACAAGTGGTAAGCTCCAGCTTCTTCTCGATCTCCCAAAGCCAATCATCAGCTTCCAGCGGTTCCTTGTAGGTGCCATCAAAGGTGTGTGGCCTGAGCTTTAGAAAACCCTCGAGTTTTCTCTAGAAGTCATTCGGGTTGCCTCCATAGCGGTGGTTGGCCCCATTGACCAAAGCGGCTAACAACTGTGTCTGTTGCGCCATCACTTCCGCCAGGTTCGGCGGCAGTGGTGGTGGCGGGATTGACTGTGGTGGAGGGTTCGGCTGAGGTGGAGGCCCATTGCCATTGGCATCACCTCCTCCAGTGGCACCTCCTCCAGGAGCACCACCTCCAGCTGGCAGGGTCCGTTCATGATCATTCCCACCCTGGTTGAGGTCGATGGACGGAATGTAACCACCCCTGCGTCCATGGCGCCTTCCACGCCCAAGCTCAGGCTCGGGTGGAGGCGGACGGTTGCCCAGACGTGCGGAGCGACGTGCAAACATCTGCGACACGGGTCAACAACGGTTTAGTACTATATTGATTCAATATAATTAAACAATTTCAGCGATTTAATGAAAAATATTTAATCTATCCAACACTCATAGAAAGAAGCAATAAGAGCCATAAAATGCGATAAGATCGAACATTCATCACATGGTTTGCATTACATGGCATCATCTCTAGCAGCTACGCTAGATGACGTGTGAGACTCGCACTACGAGAAGGTAACTCATGGAGGGTACATCAGGGATGATACATCATAACTCATGGATAACAACTAGCTTAACTCTGACTCAAGACATGGCCGCGCAGGGTCCATACTACTCTGACTCAAACATCGGTGTGTTGTACACTGCTAGGTGAAAACGGTTGCCAAGAACCATCAGCTCCTCTTGTGACATGTGAAGGTGCTTCACGTAAGCCTGGGCTTCTCTGAACTCCTTGGTAAGCGGCAAGTTGGTGGGGGCTGGACAGTGGTCGTGCCTCAAGAGAGTCTGGCCAATCTAGAAAGTTTCCTTGAAGGGGTCCTTGCGTCTGGCTGACAAATGAAGTCAGTCCCGCAACTCAGCGTACTCCTGGTAGCGTCTCTCGTCAGTGTTCTTCCAAGCTGTCTTGAGCCTCTTGTACCTGTCCACCAAGGTCTCATTCTGAATCATCAGGGCAATCGGATGGCCTTGGTTGCACTGTGCTTTTGCCTCTACTTTCTTCAAGGCTTTGACGAGCATTGTCTTCTCACACTGCACGGTGGAGTTGCTCTTACCATCTTCCTGCCCCCTCTTCTGAAGTTCTCTGATCTCCTTGTCCTTGTCATTCTTCTCCCCTTCCAACTAGAGAACTCTTGCGTCGAGGTAGTAGTTGCAAAGCCCAATGTCCTCTACCTTTCTCGTAGGTCGGTAACCTCAGCCTTGTGGGCTCTTGCCTAACGTGCGAGCTTGTCCTTCAGCTGGGCGATGGTAGCCTCGAGTCCTTCCTTCTCCTTAGCTTCCTTCTTGCAAAACTCCTAGTATTCCATCAGAGTGTTGCGGTCAAGGCACCTCTTCACAGACTGAATTCCTTCCTTAATTGAGTCCTCGACTGTCATCTCTAGGAGAGCTGCTACTAAAGACAGGGTCTAACTTGCAGGGATCTCTAGATGAGTGACCACGTAGCCCTTGATTCCTCTTTCTAGGTCAGGTGCTCCAGTGCAGGTGTACTTGATCTCCTCAACAGGCACTCCGAGTACTCCCAGAACATGGCGCAGGGTGTACGGAAAGCCTGTGAACTCCTGTCCCTCGTAGGTGAACTCAGCCTTGGGTAGGCTGCTCAACAGTCCAAGCGGGGGTCCAAAGCTTGTCATCTGCATGTTTTAAAGGGAAAAGGGTCAGCAAGTCAGTAATAATAGAGAAGCCTTGCATAAGAAGAAATGCAGGGTCGGTATATAATCGAAAAAAAAGCTAGTTTGTCCTGTTCTATCGTCCATTTCTAGGGTTTCATCCTAGGGTCAAGTATGACTCTGATACCAACCGAAACAACCTTGATTTCTATGAAGGGAAATCCATAGAGTTGGAGTGTAATATGACCATTTAAATCACATTACCTGATAACAGTTGAATACCATAATCCATACATCGAACAAAAGAGTGCAAATAGAGAGGTTTACAATAACTTATTACATCGCCACTTGGCGGAATCAGAGTTCATGCAGCATAATAATAAAAGCTTGAGGTGCGAAAGCTATCATCTTCGATCCAACTTGAGCGTAGGCACGAAACCCTCAATCGCTGTACTCCCCAGAGGAATACTCACTCCTTGAACCTAAAACCAAATTTTTAGTATGATTTGTACTAGCCACACTCCCACCCTATGCATTGCTTTGTGGAAATTGGATGCAAATCATGGGTATATCAAAAGAAACCTATAAAGGCTAGGGTTTTCCGTAAGCAAGTAATCAAGTATATAAATAATATATTAATCTAGTTTTAAACACATTCCCATCCCACACATCCATCACCATCCATTTCTAAAATTCCATCCCATACCTCCAACACCATCTCAGACTCAAGTCGACAAGGCAACTCCCTCTCGGCTTGTCTCAGCGGCCCGCAGCCCTCCACCTGGCTCACGGCGAGAAATCACACTCAGGGGGAAGGTAGAACACTCCACTCTCTAGTCTAGTGCATGCGGAACACAGGAAAGGTCTATAGCCGAACAAGTCGGCATATGTATCGATCGATCAACCATACACTCTGCAGAGGTTTCACTAATCCACTAGATAACCTTCATCAGTGTTGATCACCACCTAGGCAGATTTCGGGTGCCTACTACCATTGAACGATGCCACTCTATCATCTAGCTCTGGATCGCTGAAACTATGAAGAGAGCATGTATCCACTCCCGTAGAGGATGCCATGCCATGTACCCACTCCTGAAGGGGGTGCCATGACCGTCTCGGTATGGTGTTAGCTCCATCCCATGCATATACCTTCCTATCACTACTCGCCTATCAGTAGTGGCATTGATCTATCTAGCGGTTCGGCCGTCTCCCCCCATGGGAAGCAAGTGGAAAGCAGGAGATATGTATACAAGTGCAGTAGTTCCTAAATGTGACCAAGCCGAGATATCTTCTCCAAGGTTTATCTTTAACGTGCTACCACGACACCTTCATCCCGGGCTCCACCTCTCAGAGGATCACACCCAAAGACCACCATCACATCTCAGTTAGCCCGCCACAGGCTTCTCTCGTGGGAATGTCCAGACCCATTCCTCAGCAAGACTTGCTCCAGAAGCTCGTCGTAGATCTCGGCTCGATCAACTTAACCCTCACCCTACTCCCTGTCGTAAGCTCCACCCCAAACCCAGATACAACATCATCAGCTCACAAGCTCATCTTGACCCATCAACATACACACCTCTAGCCTGGCACCCTTCAGGCCTTCCTAGTGTTCATCACGTCGCATCAAAATGTAAGCGAGTGAAGTATATATATAAATATAGCAGATAAGCAAGTGGCTAACATAACAGCGGGTAAGCAGGTGATAGGTTACGACAAGGTAGGGCTCATCAAGTAGTATCTACAATGCAATCCTAGCACAGGCGAACCATTATGTAGCAATAGAAATTAAAGCGCTAGCCATACTACATTTGCCATGCGTAATAGGATCTATGAGGTAGGGTGAGATGTGGCACCTTCACTGACATAGCTGTCAGACTTCTCCTGGTAATCACTGTCGTCAGACCTGCCCTCGCTCGAGCCTATAACCGAAAATTAATGGTCACGGAAGAACCCCAATAGATTAGAAGATTCAAATGCACTCAAACATAGCAAAAATAGGTAGAGCTCGATTTATAGAAAATTTAGATATGTGGATCATAATTTTCGGATCTTGTATGAATTAATTATGATTTTTTAAAGATTTAACCATTTTCTAAAAAAGAAAAAGACTGGATTTATCTGGTGCTGACACGTGGCATCACGGATTGGTCCACGTGTCGCATGCGGGTCCAACAGGGACAACTCAACGGCTGACGTGGCGGATGATGTCATGCTGACGTCAGCATTGACTGGGTCAACGGTCGCCTGACATGTGGGTCCGGGGTGATGTCACTGCCGACGTCAGCGGTCAACGGTCAACGATCAACGGTCAACTAATAGGTGGGCCCCACTGGGCTGTTAACGGGCCATTATTGGGCCGTTATGGGCCGAGTGGGCCGAATCTGGGTCGAGCCGGGCCCGCCATGTGGCACGCTCTGGTGCTGCCACGTGATCACGCTGGATTCAAAATGGGCTCGGTCCATAGCTCTGGTCCACGGTGCACCGATGCTTGCTGGGTCCACTGTCAGCGTCTCAGGTTCACATGAACTGGGTGCACAGCGTTGTCCCCTGGTCCATGCGGTCCACAAACCAATCCACAGTGCACCGGTTCCACTTGGCCCCACTTGCAGCCGCTCAGGTTCACATGAACCACGTCCATCTTCCTCTGGCTGAACTCATCCTCTTCCTATGTTTCTTCAAAACGATGGCGCGGCTCACCGGCGGTGACAAACCCACCAAATTCCGATGCTCCGATAGTTCTCCGGTTCCATCTTCTTGCTCATCGGCTTCAGGACGTCATGACGAGCACGAAGATGGTCTTCAAGGCGGAAGCTTGGCTCCAGGCCGCATGCTCCATGGCGAACAGCAGTTCGACGGTGGCGGCGCTCGGTGACATCTTCACATCAAGCCACTCCAAGTCCAATTCGGGGCACGGAAGCCCGATTGGGTTCACGCAGCACCTCTCCGATGCATCAGCAGCGACCTTAATCCACGACGACGTCCGCGTGGGCAGCAACTCCCATGGCGGAAGTTCGACGAGGCCTTGGTGCGTGGCACAGCACCCAGAGTGGGTCTACAGCCCCATCTCCTCCTTGAGTCAACACAGCTTCTCTCGGCGGTGCTCCTCGGCGTCTTCTTGATCCACGCGGTGGTCAGAGTCGGCAGGAATCAGCCTTGCGCGACGGTGCTCCAGAGCAGCACGGCGTTGCGCGCCGGGCGTTCGAGGTGTCATTCCAAGGGGCTAGCGTGCGCAACAGGTGCGGCACGCCAAGGAGGTCTCAGATCCGGGGTCAAAGCTATCCCAAACTCATCCAAGGGCTACCGTCGGGCTTCGCCATAGCGGCGAACGACACGGCGGCGGGCATGGTGGCGTTCCGGTCCGGCATCCTCCTGACGCCGTGGTGTCTAGGGGGCTCAGCTGGTCTCGTGTGTGTGTCCGTGTGTCCAAAATAGAGGCCGACGGTGGCCTCGGCCTATGCGTCCACAAGGCGGGACACCATGGCCAGAGCAGCACAGGCGGAAGTTGGAAAAGGGGATGCGGCGGAGCTCAGCGGCAAAAGGAGAGAAGGTGCGGTATACGTCCAAGAAGCTCCGACGGTGGCTTACGGTACAGCACCTCTCCTTGCTTCCGACGGCGATGCAGCAGCAGCTCCGGGGCGGTGGCGTTCTTCTTCTTCTTCTTCGGCGACAGTGTCAGCCTTCCTCGCCTCCTTTCTTCTCCCCTTCTCCCCTTCTTCTCCAATTGGTGCTGGCAAGGTGAAATTGACTGGCCACCGAGGTGGCGGCGGGCGATGGAACCCTAGGGGACGCCAGGGTTTGCTCTTATAAGGGTAGAGGTGGTAGGTAGCGCGGCGAGGGCACGGCGGTCATGAGCTCGAGCGGCCGGGGGCATTCTCGTCCGAGGGAAGCTTCCAGGTTGCTGCCGCGGTTGCGGTGCGCTCCAGCGGGCAGTGGTTCAAGCCAATTTGGCTTCGTGGCAAAGGATGGGACAGGCAGGGGACAGCCATGTGCGGGCGGTTGTGAGCGCGCGCGGGAGAGAGAGGTGCTCACGGCCGTGGTTGCCTTGTGGCAGAGCCTGTCGGCCGACGTGGCACGCGGGGCTGTTGGGCGCGGGCAGGCGTGGTACGGCGGCTAGGGGTGCGGGTCGTGTGGTCAGGCGGGCGCGCGCGGCACGCAGGGAAAAAGCAAAGAGGTCAGGTGACCTCAGCCAGCATGATGACATGTGGGTCTCGCTGTGGGACCCACTCGTCAGCGGCTGCGGCTGGCGACGGGGTGGCACGGGGCAGCAGGTCCTTGCTGGGCCTCGGTGGCTTGATGGGCCGGCCGACGCGCGAGGGAAAGAGAGGGAGAGGGAAAAAGAGTGAGAGGCTGGGCTGGCTTACTGGGCTGCTTGCTGGGCTGGCCGGCGTGAAGAGAAGGGAAGAGAGGGGCAGGCCGGGCTCGGCTGGTAAGCGGCCATAGGCCAGATTGCTTCTTCCTTTTCTCTTTTTATTTTCTTTCTCTTTTTCATTTTTAAATACTTTTATTTATATACCTATATATATGTGTGATGTACCAACTTTGAATAATAAAGTAGTGAGCATACAAGGCCCTTATATTGTTAGGGAATTATTTCTTTAATTTTTATTTATGAAAATAAATATTATGATCTTATTTTAATAATCATCACATAAATTCAAGTAAAAACCAAATCACATATTAATGCAACATGACATGTGAACTAATAAAACATTGAAGGTAGAGCTATTGCAACATTGGAGAACAACTTATGAAACATTGATCAAGACCTAAGATATTGATTATGTTTTGATACTTATGCATGAAATGCTTAGGGTTGATGCATGGTTAGGGGTAGATGATGACATGTCACACTCATCACTCATAGGTTTTTCGAAAAAAAATTTTATAACTCGGATTTTTGAGTTGTTATACTTGGGTAGGAAGCCCCCCGAGAGACAATGGCATAAAGACATGTCACATCACTTATGGCCGTGCGTTGCGTTGTTGCGTCACGGCAGCTACGCAACAGGGCCGGAGGAAGACATAAGCCCATATAAGACTACTCGTACTCATGAAACTCTATATCGCACTCTATCCATCCTATTTATTCTTTACAGCGTACTGTATCCTAATTCTTCCGCACTCATCCATTCTTTACAGCGTACTCTATCCACCGTAGGCCCCACATATCAGAATTATTTTATTTTTTCTTTGTCCCCATCTTCTTCCTCCTCGGACGCCCCTCCCTCCATCTCTCTCTAGCCACCACCCCGCCGCCCCATCCCTCCCCCTCTCTCTCACCGCGTGGAGGAGCTCCTGCGCCTGGTCGGCGAGGCAACGCTCGACTGCCGGTAGATCTCACGCGCCCGGCCCGCGAGGCCGCGCTCGCTCGGCGGCGGAGCTCCTGCGCCCGTCCGGTGGTGGAGCGAGCCCGTGCGGCTCGGTGGTGGAGCGAGCCCACGCGGCCTGGCGACGGAGGGAGTGTCGCCGACGGGGACGGCTACGTCGCGCTCCTCCTCCTCAGCCGCTGTGCGCCTCCCATTCCTCCGCTTGGCGTGTAGGAGAGCAGGGCTCCTGCCCCAGCCAGCCCACAGAGCTCCGCGGGACGGCGGCCCGTGGAGCGCGGCTGGCGGGCGGCCGGAGCTCCGCTTCCGGCTGCCATGGCGCTCGACGCATAGCTCGGTGGGCCGTCATGGTGGGCAGGCGGAGCTCGGGGGACCCGGATTTGGGCGACGGCGGCCCTCTCCTCCTCCCTCTCCAGCGGCGCGGCGAACCTCCCCTCCTCCCTCTCCGGCGGCGGAGGTCCCGCGCGAAGCATGGCCGGCTCGCTCGCCCGTGGCCGCATCTCGCTCCTCCCGCGCCTCCTTCTCTCTCTTCGTGCTGCGTGCGAACAGCGGGCCCTGCGCCTGTAGCGTTGCCTCCGTACATGCGCCAAACTTGCGGTTCGTGCGGGTGTAGGGTGCTTTACAGCATGCTTTACAACACGCCGGTGCAGCTGTTTTGGTGCGCTATATCACATAGCGCAACCTTTTATAGCACCCAGTGCGGGTGGTCTAAAACCGGACCGTCACCGATGTTGCTACGGCGGCCCACGACAAACACTCGTGTGGGAGAATAAGAATGCCTGGAAGTTTGGTGGTATACGTAATCAGAGATCGCTCACCATATGGTATGTCACCATACAATGTTTGTATTCTCCAACTTAAAGTAAAAGTTCTACTCCAATATGTGCCTAAACTCCATCCCCCGGCAATTGGAAACAATCTCTCAAGAATGAAGTTGAACTTGATTTATATCGAGTCCCTCATCAGAAACGTGTTCAAATAATGAATTGCATCAATGTGTTGTTATTTTACTCGTTTTAGCTTTTTAGTTTTCCAGTAGGTGAGTCCTCTCCCTTTCTTTAGTTGTTAGCACCTGGCTAACATTTTTGTATCTCTTCTATGAGTTCTTGTTCTTTATTAATATATACCTAGACAGCTATGCCCTACATTTTTCCTAAAAAATATGCCGTAATTTATTACAGAATTCAATTTCGAGGATCCAAACTAGGTCTAGGTACAATACCACTGAACCTATAATATAAAAATGATGGTTGAATCTCCTACTAGTAAAATACAAATGAGCCATGTATATTAATAGTGAAGAGATAACTATTATATAGGTGTGATGAGAAATAGGTTGTAAATTACAAAAATATTTTTTGGAGACGGGCATTTCCATTTTTTTTAGGCAGGCAAACCCCCCACGTTTCAATATTTCCAAAAAAAACCCCACATTTCAAACGTCACCATTAATGGTGATTAACGGAGGCGGTTTCCTTGTGCCACTACAAAAAATTTGGGCTTGTACGATAAACACAAACTGTCATGTAAAATACAAAATTTCTCATAAAAAGTATCTCATGACGAAAAAGCAATGTCACGCCTGTCGTCACAAAATGACCGAGCTACAAAAATTTTTGTCATCCTATGTTACATTATGTAACAAAAATTGGCCCCGTCATGTGGTATTCCGTCATAGAAAGAAGAATTTCTTGTAGTTTGCCCTCCTCCATAAACAATTTGACAAATTAAAAAACCCTACCGACCCCAGTATTGTGTGTAGTCGGGAGCTCGTGGACAGAACGAGCCGCTCAGAGCTTACCGTCAACGGATCCAGTCACTTCGAGATCATCGTCGATGGATCCAACCTCTAGGAGTGCGCCGACGACAAATCCCACTGTACCTCTCTGAGCTCGCCGTCGACGGATCCAGCCAATCCGACTTGTTGTTGATAGGTCCAGTCTCGCTCCAATCTCATCGCTGACGGATCTGGCCGCTCTGAGCTCTCGCCGCCGTGGGAGAGATGGAGAGGGTCGTCGCGCTAGTTTTTCTCGAAGGCGATTAGGCTTGGTGGCAGCCTCAGTTAATATTTGGACATCGTCTTCTAAAATCATTTATGTAGTAGTGAATATCCAGAGCTAACAACCGACTGTGTACCCTTACTCTAAGAGAAAATGTAGTAGCAGGCTGAATAGAAGTGAGGAAGAGATGAGAGAAGAGAGAGGAGAAGCAGGATGTAATAAGCCATCTTAATTATAAAGAGCTAACTACCATATATATAAATAGGTTGAGAGAATAGTCGTAAAATTCTTATAACACCAGCAGTCGACTGTATTGTTAGCCTTGTCATTATTATTATAAGGAGGAGCATGTCACCACACGCGTACAAGAACTCGACATAGATCCGCTACGAAGATATTAAGGTGCTGTTGACACGTTCCGACGTAATATACGCACACCATGGCCAATCATTACTAGGTAACCTAGCTAGCTATTTGAATAAAGAATCATGAGATCATGTGATGATGTTTAGAGCGCGAGGATCCAGTGATCCACAACAGCAGCTACATAGCTAGTATGCACTTTGTTCCATGAACCGGCAGACACATCCAGATTCCAGAGCACACAAGTAATCCTCTAAAAATTAACATCATCTACTTACCCTGACCAGCTGACCCGTGACATTTCGCACTGCTTGTACGTGAAGCGAGTGACGATGTTACGTTGCGTACGGAGAGAGAGACGAGACGAGACCGGTTGAGATTGGTGAGCTAGCTATTTGAATGAATCATGAGATGTGACGCCCTTCAACAGTAGCTACGGAGTACATACTAGCTAACATATACACTTTATTCCATGGACAGGCAGAGAACCGAGAACATCCAGATTCCATAGCACGCAATTCAATGCATTAGTCACGATTTTTCATCGTCGTTTTACCTTCTAAAAATCAACATTAAGCATCTGCTCTATCCGTCCTAAAAAGATATCATTTTCGTTTTCCAAAAAATTAATATTTTTAAACTACCGATAATTATATATTAAAATATATAAATATTTATGCTAAGTAATTAGTATCATCGAAAAGATCTTTAAATCTAGTTTTTTAATAAATTTATATAGAGAGCTACATATATTTTATAAAACCTAATCAAAATTAAAAAAATTTGACTGACATGCTTCTCGTAACGTCTTCACGGAGGGAGTACATGCTTATTACCCTGACCTGACCCGCGACATTTTGGCACTGCTTGTACGTGACGCGAGTGACGAGAGAGAGACGAGAGACCGGTTGAGATATCGGTGAGCTAGCTGCCTAGCTCTACGATCTGTGGCTAGCAAGCACACTAGCAATAGCTAGGTAGCCGCGCTGTCCTGCATCATCTGGAGCAGCGCGGTGCGGAGGCCGTCGCCGTCGTCGTCCTGCAGCGGGGTTGCCACATCAACCACGACGTCCTGCACCGTCATGCCGTTCACGCGGGTTATGCAGGCGTGCTGCACGTGGTGCTCCAGAGACCGGAGCGCGCTCATCAGCCGCGCGGGCGCGTGCGGCGCCGCGCTCGTCGCGCGCACCGCCGCCGCGTCCGGCCCCAGCATCCGCACCTCCACTGCCTCGTCGGGGGCGCCGGCTCTCAGTCCCGGCCGCTCATGAGCGCCGCAGGAGGCGGCGGCCGCGGCCGCCGCTACGGGCTCCCACCTCGCCGCGGCGGCGCGCCTGGACTCGGCCTCGAGCCGCGAGATACGGGCGCGCAGCTCCGCGATGTAGGCGGCGGCGTCCGCGAGCAGAGAGGCCTTGTCCATGCGCGACACGGTGGGCACGGCGGCGCGGAGGTCGCAGAACCGCCGGTTCAGCTTCTCCCGGCGCTGCCGCTCGGCCTCCACGTGGCTGACGGTGGGGCCGTCCGGGCGAGGGCCGGGCTTCCGGCCCCGCCGCTTCCCGGGGCGCTGCTGCGGCTGCGCCGGGGACGTGACGACGCTCACCTCCTGCGTCGCTGGCGGCGGCGGCGGCGGCGGCGGCTGAGGAGCAAGCGGCTGCTCGGAGAGCTCAGAGTCCGGCGAGAGCGTGCTCCCCACGGCCCACAGGTCGTCCACGTCGTCGTCCTCGTAGCCCTCGTTCTTGGCCACGACGACGACGTCGTCCATTAGCCATTGCTCGGGCACCTCACAGGAAGCGAACTCGATGATCAGGTGGCCGGCGTGGGAGAAGAAGGACGGTGGCGACGGCGGGGAGAAGGAGGAGCACGGGGAGAGCAGGTCGTCCATTGTCACCGCCTGCGTGCCTCCGAACCTGATCGAAGATCTGCTTTTATAGCGTCGTCGCTACATTTGCATTTAGCACCTCGTCTGACTAATTTGTTGGCAACAGGCCCCGGCTCCATTTGGGTTTTGGCCTGGCAGCTGGGAACGGGAAACTTTGCTTGTCCAACTCCAGACCACGTAAGGTGAGAATTAAACCTGCCATGAGGTGGTCAAACAATAAATTATATACTCCGCCTCGTCTCAAAATAAGTTTAGTTCAAGGCTTGTACCTACATATAGACAAGCACTTGTCTAGTTACATGACAAATTAATTTATTTTGGAACCGAGAAAGTATACAATAAATCATTAACAATCTTTTTAGATTGTGAGACTTTTGTCTAGATCATACTTTTTCTATAAAATTAAATTAGTGAAACTTCTATAAAATTCATGAATTATAAAGGGGCTTTGAGTAATTGGCGAAATGAAAATGAAAATGAAAATGCACGCTAGACCATAGACAAAAACATTAGGTAACGTCTCTAGTTAGATTGATCGACCATGATCAAATGGTAATGCCATCACCACAAACACCATTGCAATACTAACCACAATCTAATTGTTGCCCCATCAATGACACCTCCAACCTGGCCTCAAGACATCCCACCACCGCCACCGACGATTTAGAGAAGAAGAAAAGCCTTCTACACCAACCTAGTCATCTTGGTGTTGCCATCGAAAATTCTTAAAAAAGAAGGAATCCTCCTCCTTATTAACCTATGACGACCTTTCTTATCGGTAATAATTAGGCATCAGTCGAATGAAAATCTCGAGACTAGTGATGTGTATAGGATTTGTTAGAGTGTGTCACACATGAGATGTTCATGGGATAGCTCGCTC
Organism: Bothriochloa decipiens; assembly: GCA_023333625.1. Taxonomy (NCBI): domain Eukaryota; kingdom Viridiplantae; phylum Streptophyta; class Magnoliopsida; order Poales; family Poaceae; genus Bothriochloa; species Bothriochloa decipiens. The sequence goes on along the minus strand of CM041631.1, from coordinate 17,901,235 downwards.
GGTCGGGTCTTAAAACGTGTCACACACAAAGCAATGGCGGAGCCTCACGGAGGCAAAGCTAGGCCGTTGTGCCTCCTTGTGTTGAAAAGATTTATGAAGACGGTATATATACTAAGTTCATTATTAACCATGAAACAACCACCTCATACTAGAGCTCAACCATCATTTATCTAATTTCTATTTCTTCATATAGCTCTTCGGCCAACAATCCAGGAAGATCCCCCCCCCCCCCTAGTTTCACGTCATCATGCTCCGCTACTATACACGAGAGTACATGTCTAGGAGGCTTACCGCCTTCCTCCCCTATCACCTCATGTGACCCTAGATGTTCTAGGTTTCCTCACCATTGCTATGGTAATCATCACGCCACTCGCTATAGTTTGTAGAAAATCTCTTGTAGCTGAATATACTCATGAGCCAGTGCCACACCAGGCGCACATCTACAATATCCCACAATGAACAAAGTCATTATCCTAAACTCAATAAAAAAAACAGATATATGGGTACGTGAGGGCTGTTGTCCTACCTTGTTATGTACTGTTCTTCATCACCATCGATCTTTGATGCTGTGAGAGACTAAATATATAACAAGAGGCGTGATAAAATAATAATAAACCAATAGAAGAAAGTAATATGATCAGTTTAATTACTTGCATATGCGAACATATGGTTTTTACATAACCATTGTGGAGCACCCTTGTTGTTATGATGAGCGATTGTCAACATGCCAACGCTTTAGCGTGTGGTTGGTTTCGGTGGTTCTACTGATCCCCTAGCACAGGGTTATATGTCGAAACGTGTCTCTTGGCTCGTGATGTGCAGCTGTAGAGTCCGAAGGCGGTGGCAACGGTCGAGAGAAGGTCAAGTAGGGCGTACCGTGCCGACGGACCGGTGCGGTGAAGGGTGAACGCTAGGCTTGGACTGACGGACCAGACGGCCGGGTGGCCAGCCGCGGTGGCTGACACTTGGGACATCGATAAGCGCAAGTGTACATGACGGAGGGCACGTACACGGTTGCTTTAATCTGTTGTTTTAGCAGGTATTATTTGCAGAGTTAGAGCGACGTGATGCCGCCTAGCTAGCTACCTTCGCTGTCTTAGACGAGCTAGCCGATCACAACACTCCGCCCCAATGACATAGACAAGGCGAATGCGAGATTGGGTACGGGTATATCTCTCGCTCGGGTGGGTTGCTCGCTCATCGATCTTGCGCGCGCGACGACGACTTTGCTCGCCTGGCGCAGCGGATATATCACCTGCCGCCGGCGAAGTCGAAGGCGCGCGTGTCGTCCTCCCCAATACCCATCTCTACACTCTTGCGTGCGTTCGTGCTGGACACGGCATTAGCTACCAGCTAGCTAGCCAGCAAGCGCGCGTACGTTCAAGTTCAGTGCAAAGAAACGCTGCCACGTACGTGTTACGTCACGAAAACGTATATACTATATATATGCGGCAGTATATATGTAGGGTCTATTTGGATTCACCTAACTAAAATTTATTAGCTAGCTACTTTGGGTCAGCTAAACTTAATTTTGAAGCTAAATTATACTCTAGTAGGTAAAATTATACGCCAACATAAGTTCAAAAGTTATCCGAGCTAAACTTTCGCTAGGGTGTTTAATTAGATTCTCGGCTAGACTCAGCTAAATTTTAGCTGGGTTGAAATAGCTAACTTAACTAAACATTGGGTGATCTTTTAGCGATAAGGCATTCCGATGTCTGACGCTAAAGTTTAGTCGATAGATCCAAACATGTGCCTAAGTGATCAAATTCGAATATATATATGTATGAGCGACCGGATCTCGATGGAGATTAATTATCGGTGACGCTAGCCGTTTTGCCGATGCTAAATACTAAGCTGTCAAGTGTCGCGACCACGAGGGATAACTCGAAAAGACAAAGCTAGCACCACTCTGCGTCGATGGAGATCAGGCGACGGAGAGGGATGCCGCGACATGCGCGCGCCTGTCGCTCCCGAGCCATTACTAGCAGCTAGTTAGGAGTACGAGTTAGTAGTAGTTGATTGAGCGTTTTGTGCACTCCGGCCAGACTCCGTGCGGCTCCACAGCCTCCAACAAATTCCGTCAATATATCGATCGGCATATAGACAGCAGTGAGAAGTGTATATGCATGTTTCGGGGCTTTTCTACGCAAAGCTCAATCGGCATATAATAGACAGCAGTGCATATGTATCGAGGGGTTTGTATTAGGTAATGGTGTAGTGTCTAGCACTCTAATCCGATACGGTGTCATCTCAACGAGCTAAATAATTCCTTCTGTTCCAAATATAGAGTCATAATATGCCTGATTTTTTTTTAAAAAAAAACATTCATCTCTCTCGGCACCTTTTATCTATTTTCTCAGTGAATTAAAGCAGCTGCACGGCTGGTGCTATCTTGTTATGATTGAAAAATATTGTACCGTGGCTGATAAGTTTAAGCCAACAGAGCTATACAATATTTCTATAGAAACATCAATTTCATAAGGAACTATTATCTTAAGTATTTTCTTGAATAGCAGCAATCTTATAATTAATACAAATGTAAGTGCAATTTTTATTAAAAAAATACATTTGCCGAGTGCCTGAAAGAGGGCACTCGGCAAAGAATTTGTTTAAAAAAATTTGCCTAGTGTCAGGAACTGACACTCAGCAAATTCATTGTCTCCATGGCGGCGGCCGTCACAGCGACTTTTTTTGTCGAGTACCGGGTGGACACTCGGCAAAGGCTTTGTCAATTGCCCGACATCCGGCTCTCGGCAAAGAATTCTTAGCCGATTGGGTCTATGCCGAGGGCTTTTAGCCGATTGCAGTACCCGACAAAGAACCAAGCTCTAGATCTAGTAGAGTGATCCGGTTCCAGGGCATTGCAAGAAATGCGCATTTCAAGTTCAATAACAAGCAAAACATTAAACAAAAACCCAAATTTAAGGAGAAAGGCAGAACTGTAACTACTTTGTGTTGCGGCAAAGCCTGCTACGAGTGCCGCACTCGGCAAAAACCTGTCGGTAAAGACTTTGTCGAGTGCCAGGCACTCGGCAAAGATAAAAATTAAAAAAACCTGAAAATAATAGAATTTTTTTAATTGGGGAAGGGACACACTAGCTAGCTCCAATCAGCACCTAGCCATGGTTTTTTCTAGAATTTTTGCACACTTTGCGGCGATAGGGATTCGAACTCACGACCTCTCTCTCGCATGGTTTTTGACTTAACCACTATACTACACCATCACATGTGTCTATAAGTAGTTTAAGTTCCCACATATAATATCAAACCGAGTGTAAATTGCTTTTTTGATGCCCTAAATAAATTCAAATCAAAAAGTTATCAACTACAAAGTTTCATAACTTTTTGAGATCTACACTTTCCGTTTAGAAAGTTTTTCCATCTAAGGTCGTTTATAAAATTTGAATTTCAAATTTGAGAAATTCAAACGTTGGTTTAGCATGGCAAGATGAACTCAAATGAAAAAGTTGTCAACTACAACTTTTCATAACTTGTTGAGATCTACAAATCTTATTTTAGGTATTTTTCCATCTAAAGTCATTTAAAAAATTCGTATTTTAAATTTTTAAAATTCAAACGTAGTTTAACATGACAAATGTGAACTCAAATAAAAAATTTTCAACTATAATATCATAAATTCTCAAGATTTACAAACTTTTATTTGGGTGATTGGTCATTTGATCATTCGAAGTGGTGGTTCTAAGAATAGTTCATAAATCTATATTTTTCTCTCGTAGGTTCATAAATTATTAGAGAGACATGTAAGAGTTGTGAATAAATTTACTTTCACTTTACGAATATGAAGAAATGACTAAATTAAACTTTGTAGACCTTGATGGGTTAAACAACTTAGTAGTTGAAAACTTTTTTATTTGAGTTCGTTTAGGGCTTCAAAATTCGATTTAAAATTTTCTTTGCCGAGTGCTTTTTTTTACGCTCGGCAAAGATCTTCTTTGCCGAGTGCCAAAAAAAGAAACTCGGCAAAGAAGCTTCTTTGCCGAGTGTCAAAGAAAACACTCGGCAAAGAATTCTTTACCGAGTGGTTTCCTGGCACTCGGCAAAGAGTTTCTTTGCCAAGTATCCGAAATAAAACAATCGGCGAAGAAAAAACACTAGGCAAATTATGATTTTCAGACAGCGAATGAATGCAAGGAGTGCAAAAAGAGCAAAGACATATATAAAAGAAAATATGCCATGGCGAGAGCGAAACAGCTATGTTGTGCTACGGTAATCTATCACTGCTGCTCTTTTAGTTATTTACCATGCATGCATTCACTCGAATGGTGAATCTGACGACACTGGAACTAATATTGAAGTTCAACTGCTGGACTGTCGGAGCATTTACGTCAGACCGTCCGTTGGACCAGACAAGAGCCAACCAGACTTCTGAACTTGGGCCTGGTTTAGTTCCCTCTAAAAGTTATAATTTTTTCACTCTCTCTCCATCACATCAATATTTATCTGCTTGCATAGAGCATTAAATGTAGGTAAAAAAACTAATTACACTGTTTAGTTCAAAATCATGAGATGAATCTTTTGAGCCTAGTTGGTCCACGATCGGATAATATTTATCAAATAAGACGAAAGTGATACTATTCATCGGTTTCAAAAAAAATACCACAATCTAAACATCCCCTTGATCGTCTTAGTCTCCAAACTATAGAAGTCTTTGTCCCGGCTGTTCTGTCGCAAAGGCGCAAGACCACCTTCTAGATGGTGTCATAGCGTCAACTTCGTTATTTCTTAATATAATATTGATCTAGAGATTCCATGTTTGTGTTGACCACCAATACTCTCATAAGTGCATTGTATGTTTGTCAAGTTATTTTTCTTAATGTAATAATACATAAATTTTTACGTATTCGAGAAAAAATACATTAAGATTTGTCGAGTATCATCCTCGATTAACCGGACTAATCCCCGGAATCAGCAACGCAAACCCTCCAACGATATCCCTCATTATCGCTCGAAAGCCCATAAGCTAAGGCATACTGGGCCGGCCCACGAACGGGCGTCGACAGCCCAAAGCCACAGCCTGCTCGACGGGCTACCACGCGGACCGAGACTGTACGCTCAAGGGTACGATTCGGGCGACCCCTCGAGGACAGAACTTCGCCCAAACGAACGGGCCGGCCTTGAAGACGGAACTTTGCCCAGCGAATGAGCTAACCCTCGAGGACGGAACTTCGCCCGAGCGAACAAGCCCGCCCTCGAGGACAGAACTTCGCTCGTGCGAATAGACAGCCCTCGAGCACAGTAGACCCCTCGGCTACATACTCCCCGTAAGGATCCAGGCGCATTCAATGTATTTTACCTGCTCCCGCCTAACTGTATGGTCACAGTTACAGTAACAGTTGCGAGTATGGCAGTCGAATCCTGCTTTTACCGCCCATACCCCAGAATCCTGCGGATCATATCTCAGTGTTACGCCATACCGAGCACTGTGCCTCATCCGGCACCCCCTCGAGACGCGTAAGTCAGCACATTCCCCGCATCTCCCGGGATTCGGCCTTATCTGATGGGCCTTGACCCCCTCGACTCGACCTAAGGCCTCGACCGTCGCCCCTCGGCTCCATCACGCTGACTCTCGAGCGGGACTTCAAAAACTTCGGTCAACACTTCAACAACTTCCAACGCGACGGCTGTAGGACCTCCCATATTGACGTACACTTCTACAGCGGCACCAACATGATCGCCATCAATGTCATACGTCACCAACCACATGAGCCCTAAAAACATGTACTCCTGTGCCCCTCCTTCGCCTATAAAAGGAGGCGCCAGGACTTTAGCTAAAGAGAGAGATCCAGAGCATCATACGCTAAGGCTTTAGATCACAGAACAACACCGCGAGACAGTGTGAAGTAGAGAGGTAAGCGCCCGAAAAGCTCGAGCTCCAGCTCACACTTCTCACACCTGCTTGTATTCACCCTTGTACTAGCACTTCGGTGCAAGATAACACGAACTATCCCTCCCGCTGGACGTAGGGCCTTCTTTGCCCGAACTTCAGTGCAAGATAGCACGCAATTACGAATTTACTCGTTGGTGTTGAGCCCCCGGGGTCGAGGCCCATCGGATAAGGCTGAATCCCGGGAGATGCGGGAATGTGCTGACTTACGCATCTCGAGGGGGTGCCGGACGAGGCACAGTGCCCGGTATGGCGTAATAGTGAGGTACGATCCGCGGGATTCTGGGGTATGGGCGGTAAAAGCAGGATTCGACTGCCATACTCGCAACTGTTACTGTAACTGTGACCATACGGTTAGGCAGGAGCAGGTAAAATGCATTGAATGTGCCTGGATCCGTACGGGGAGTAGGTAGCTGAGGGGTCTACTATGCTCGAGGGCTGCCTATTCGCACGGGCGAAGTTTCATCCTCGAGGGTGGGCTCGTTCACTCGGGCGAAGTTCCGTCCTCGAGGGTTAGCTCATTCGCTGGGCAAAGTTCTGTCTTCGAGGCCAGCCTGTTCGCTTGGGCGAAGTTCCGTCCTCGAGGGGTCGCCCGAATCGTACCCTCGAGCGTATAGTCTCGGTCCGCGTGGTAGCCCGTTGAGCAAGCTGTGGCTTTGGGCTGTCGATGCCCGTTCATGGGCCGGCCTAGTATGCCTTAGCTTGTGGGCTTTCGAGCGATAATGAGGGATATCGTTGGAGGGTTTGCGTTGCTAATTTTGGGGATTAGTCCGGTTAATTGAGGGTTTGGGGTACCCCCTTTCCCAGGTACTCAACAGTAGCCCTCGAGCCCTGAGCGAGTGCTGTCACTCGGGCAGGGGGTCAGGAGTCAGGAGTGAGATGTGGCTTGGATTTTTCTATGGGGGGCGCGTGAGTGTCCCCTGTGGGGTAGCCCCGAGGCCTCGGAGGAGTCGGAAGACTCCTTTGAGGGCTTTATTTGTCTTTGGTCGAGGGGTGCTCGTCCAGTCGGGTACGGACCTGAACTGGAGTCGTGGCGCTTTACCGAGGGGCATGTCGGAGCGTCGAGCCCCCGGGGGATTTTCGACCCTCTTTTGTCGAGGGGTGCCGGGCGCGGTCTAGCCCCCGAGCCTCATGCGGCTGGGCATTGCCGGCCTCGGCGTTCATCTCACGAGTCCTTTCGATTGGACATGAGGTGAGAAGCATCGGACTACGCTCGATAGGGCAAGCCTCGAAGTTCTCAGCGAACTAGTAACGGGAAAATCCAAGTGAGAGCCCGTTCCTCGTTCGATAGAGGTCGGCTGGTGGCCCGGAGGCAGTCTCATTAAAGCAAAATGCATGGACCTACGGATACTGATTCCATTCGATAGGTCTCGATGGCTCGATGCCCCCTTTGAGGGATTCCATAAAAGTCCATAGCATTTTGCCTTGGATATGTCCAAAGGGGTCTCGAGAGTTCGTTCTCGAGCGGGGCCTCGTGTTCGCTCCTCCTTGGTCACCCCTGACTCGGGTGCTCGAGGGCAGCTATCGAACCCTGGTCGAGGGCCAGCCTTCGCTCCCTCGAGGCTTGTTGTGGGGCCGGAGCCCCTTTACCTTCTCCTGGAGGAATCCGTCGGTAAGTAACGTTTATTTTTCTTACCGTCAGACGCGTCTTTTGAGGAGGAGGGTTAAACGGTGCGGTGGTGGAGATTGTGGTGGACCCGGGCAACGGCTAATTGCCTGAGGTGTGATGCATGTATCCGGCCGAGAATCAAGGGGGAACGGTTAGGTAAACGCATTAATTACGGGGAGTTCTGCCGCTGGATTCCGCCCGTTGCTCCTCCTGGGTATAAAGCCAGGGGGATAGGCACTATTCGCCCCTACCTCTGCCATCCTGCCTTCACCACTGCTAGTGCTCCTGAGTTCCTGCTTTCTTGCGTGCGAGGGTAGGAACTTAGAGCAAGAAGTCATGATTGGGAATCTTCCTGGTCGCCCGTCCGCCGAGGAGATTCGCGTTGTTGCCACCGCCGCCTTGTCCACCGAACAGATCCGTGCTGCCGCCGCTGCCATGGCCCCCATCCTCCAGCCTGTCGAACCCGGGTGCCCGTCGACCGTAACGCGGCAGAGGTTGACCGAGCTGGTGGCAGAAGGACTTCTCCGCCCCATCACTGATCCAACTCGGCCAAAGTGGAATGCGCCGCCAAGGAGCCACCTGGAGCCAAACCCGCCGAAGGGCTACGTGGTGAGCTTCCTCATGTACCACCGTCACGGGTTCGGAGCACCCCCGAGCGAGTTTATGCAGGGGTTGATGAACTTCTACAGCGTCAAGCTCCAACACTTCTCCCCCAACACCATCTCCAACACCGCCATCTTCATGGCCGTCTGCGAGGGCTACTTAGGGATGGCGCCACATTGGGAGCTGTGGCTCCATCTCTACAAGGGGGAGTGGTTTGCCTCTCCGGTGGGACCAGGCATGAGGCGGATCATCAGAGTGGGCTGCCTCAACTTCGCACTGAAGACAAGCAAGTCAGAGGTGCCGTGCGAGTACATCCCCACTGAGTTGATGTCCAACCACACCCAGTGGGACAAGCAATGGTTCTACCTCCGCAATGACGGAGGCTACCTCCCGCCGTACACCGGGCGGCTCATCACCAAGCTTCCATTCAACTGGCTGCACGGTGTGACGGGGGATCTTCAATGTCGACTTCGACCCCTCGCCGCCGCGATGAGGACCCTTCGAGAGGCGGGCCTGATGGCGGGTGTGGTGGTCTCGGCCTTCCACAATCGATGGGTGCTCCCCTTGATGGAGCACCCGCTGCGGTTGGACGAGATGCTCCCTGTGGTGGTGCCCGAGGTGCTCGAGAGGTGCCGGATGTCTAGCGAGGAGATATCCGCTATAGAGATCATCGCACGAGTGAAGGGGATGGTTGTAGGCTCGTTCAGGGAAGAGGACATCAACTGCCTCCCCATGCGGCCGGAGGAGGGGTACCTCAACCTGGTGAGTGCCTGGACCTATGCTTTTTGCGTTTAAATTTCGTCCTTTTTTCCTTACTCTTGTCCATGCAACTGAGCACCTTCGTGCAGGGGGGATTGACTACTGGAGATTGAGGCCCCTGTTGAGGGAGGATGCTCCCGATTGTCAGGTAAGACGCTTCGATGCCCAGCAGGAAAAGAGGCGCAAGGATGATGTCGGTTACCTAGGAAAGGGGTACCCGAAGCCCTCGTTTAACTAGGTGGATCCCTGAAGTCAGCAACGCAAGCCTTCCAACGACATCCCTCATTACCACTCGGAAATCCACAAACTAAAGGATACCGGCCCACGAACAGGCATCGACAGCCCAAAGCCACAACTTGCTCGACAGCCCAAAGCCACAACTCGAGCGACCCCTTGAGGACGGAACTCTGCCCAGGCGAATGGACCAGCCTCGAGGATGGAACTTCGCCCGTGCCCCTCGTCCCCCTTGACTCGAGCCCCTCGTCTCGACCCAAGGCCTCGACCGTCACCCCTCGACACCGTCATGCCGACCCTCGAGCAGGACTTCAACAACTTTGGTCAACACTTCAACAACTACCGACGCAACGGCTGCAGGGCTTCCCATACCGATGTATGCCTCTACAGCGGCACCGACATGATCGACATCAATGTCATATGTCACCGACCATGTTAGTACTAAAAACATGTACTCCTGTGCCCCTCCTTCGCCTATAAAAGGGGGAGCCAGGACTTTAGCCAGGGGATCGGAGACGAGGAGAGATCCTAGAGCTTCATAAGCTAAGGCTTAGATCACAGAACAACACTGTGAGATAGTGTAGAGAGCTAAGCACCCGAAACACTCGAGCTCAAGCCCACACTTCTCACACCCGCTTGTATTCACCCCTGTACTAGCGCTTCGGTGCAAGATAACACGAACTATCCTCTCCTCCGCTGGACGTAGGGCCTTCTTTGCCTAAACCAGGATAAATCGCTGTGTCCTTCTTGCATCACCCACCGGATTAAGGGAGCACGCAATTACAAATTTACTCGTTGGTGTTGACCCCCAGGGTCAAAACACCGACAGTTGGTGCGCCAGGTAGGGGTCCTGCATGTTACCAACGATTTCCCACCATTCTTTCTGGATGGGCGACTCTGTTTCACTACTTCCTCGCACTACAGTGATCTGGTTCGGGAGCCTGGAGTTCATGTCCCTCGGACAGGGCTATGACATGACCCTACTCTCGATCAGTGACCCAAGCGGAGGTCGTAGTGTGCCCCCACGCTCAGGAAGGGGCACTCACCAGTCTCGCCACCATGCGGTCGCAACCAGGAGACGCGATCGGTGCCGTCATTGCCATCAACCTGAGTCATGATTGGTGCCTACTGCATTCCCCTCACTTCTGACTGGTGATGAGGAGCCCCTCGTTGGGGGATTATCTGACCTGAGTTTAGGAGCAGAGGACGGACCGGCAGGGCTCCATGACAAGCCTAACTTCACCTTCGCAATGCACTCATTTTGGGAGCCCGGCAGAGCTCCCCCGATGCGCGCAACCCCCACTACATCGAGCCTACTTTCGCACGAGCTGTTCAAGCGTCGTCAACGGTTCCCATTCGGCCTCAACAATGTTGCAAAGGCATTCTTGACCTTGACCCGCGCCAACAAGAGCATAATAGGGGACCGCCCAGGCGCCCTCCTTCTAGCAATGATGGACGTGGGGATGGTCATGCCGACTTCCGTGGACTTGGGCTTCGCGAGAGAGCATGGCCCCCGAAGGTACATTGTTGGCACACTCCGATAGCAGCTACAGGAGGAGGCGCGGGGACAATTCCCCGTCTTCTACTACGGTGACCCTGACTCCGGCTCTGACCATTGGGACCCTACCTGCGAGTGTCTTCACATCGATGGTGACGTTGCCTCCAGTGAGGACGCTGTCGATCCAATGAACGATGCGGCTGCTGCTGTGGCGGGAGGGGCTCTCCCCAGAGCAGGGGTTCAACAACCAGTCGCACCCCAAGAGGTGTGCCCCCGTCTTGACGAGCAGGACGCATAGCTAGCACAAATTTGGGAGTTACAGGCTAAACTCGCCGATGACTAGGAATGACTGCGCCAGCTCGAGTGAACCCTCGAGCAGGAGCGACCACCACCCGGCGGAAGAGCCTGAGCCAGGGCCCGAGAGGTCAACCGGTAGATCAACGAGGGTGGGGCACCCGAACATCCCATTAACCATTACCCTCAAGCAAGCCAGAACATTATCGTGGCAGCTATGCTTCTTCGCAATATGCCCGCGCCATCCAACTCGCAAGCTCGATGGGTACAATGCAAGATCGAGAGTCTCTTCCAAGTTGCTGCTATTCAGCAAGCTAAGAGCTTAGCCTCGAGGCATCGAGGGGCAGCTTCTGAACCACAGGACGAGCCCTCCCGGCCCGAAAGGGAGGGCTCATTCGATCAAGAGGCGGCCATCCGAGCGAAGAAGACACCAACCCAAGATCGTATCATCGACAACCGCGCCCCATGTGACGCGTGCCTCGATATCATCGAGAACCGCAAGTGCAAACACGGGGATGCCGTGGATCGAGGGTACAGAGCCCATCATGGGGGACGTTATGACAGCGATGAAGACCGACGGGCCCCAGAGCCACCGGGCCCTCGAGTTTTCGGCAAGACGATCTGCAACGCCTGGCTGCCTGACAAGTTTTGACCCCCCACGAGCGTCGTCAAGTATAACGGTGAAACCAAACCCAAGCTCTGGCTAGCCGATTTTCGACTAGCTTGTCAGGCAGGCGGGACTCGTGACGATCGCGCGATCATACATCACCTTCCCCTGTTCCTATCCGACACCACGCGTAGGTGGCTCGAGGGCTTCCCCTGACCAGATTCATGACTGGATCGACCTGGACCGCATCATCGAGGGGAACTTCAAGGGCACCTATGGATGTCCTGAAAACTCCTAGGAACTGCACAACTGCAAGCAGAAACCAGGGGAGTCTCTACATGACTTCGCTTGGCATTTCTCCAAGCTCCAAACTGAACTCCCCCACATCTCTGATCTCGACGTAATTCTAGCATTTGTTGTGGGTACGACCTGCAAGGACCTAGTTCGCGAGTTAGGGCACAACCGCCCCAACACCATTGACGAGCTCATGGATGTGGTCGCCAACTACGCAACTGGTGAGGTGGCGGTCAGAGCCTTCTTCGATGACGAAAAAGACAAAAGAAAGGCACCAGCAATCAATGCCGGGGGCTCAAACAAAGGTTCAAAGCAGAACAACAACAAGAAGAAGAAGAATCAGCAAGGCAAGCATGAGGTTGCAGACGACGATCTCATCATAGCAGCCAAACGCAAAAAACCTGGAGGTCCCCCCGAAGGGGCCATCTTCGATAGGATGCTCAAGGAGCCCTGCCCTTATCACAAGGACAGGGCGAAACACAAACTCAAGGACTGTCGCATGCTACGAAAGCACTTCGAGCAACTGGGCAATGAGGGAGACAACGGGGAAGACGAAAAATTCCCCAAAGTCTACGACTGCTACATGATCTACGGAGGCCCCTCAACCCAGCTCACGCCTTGATAGCACAGGAGGGAGCGTTGAGAAATCTTCTCCGTTCGAGTCGCGACACCCCACTACCTCGACTAGTCCAATGCGCCCATCACGTTCGACCACGACGACCACCCAGATCGCGTACCCAACCCTGGGGCCTATCCTCTCATCGTCGACCCAATCATCGTCAACACCCGCCTCTTGAAGGTCCTCATGGACGGCGGCAGTAGCCTGAACATCATCTACATCGAGACCCTCGACCTCGTGGGGGTCAAGAGGCGCCAACTCCAACCCTGCGCCGGGGGCTTCCATGGCATTGTACCAGGGAAGAAGGCTCTTCCCATCGGTCGCATTGACCTTCCCGTCTGCTTTGGCACCCCCGCCAACTTTAGGAAAGAAACCCTCAACTTCGAGGTGGTCAGGTTTCATGGAACCTATCACGCCATCATCGGTCGACCGGGCTACGCACAATTCATGGCGATCCCAAACTACAGCTACCTCAAGCTCAAGATGCTGGGACCTAGAGGCGTCATAACCATCTGCTCCTCCTACGAGCACGCGTACAACTGCAATGTTGAATGCGTCGAGTATGGAGAGGCCGTCGAGCAAAACGCGATGATAGCCTCGACTCTCGAGCGCCTCGTCGACGAGGTGCCCGAACCTAAGCGTCACGCCAGTAGCTTCGATCCAGCGCAAGACACCAGGAAAATCCACCTCGACCCAAGCTGCTCCGGCGAGAAGGTGCAGAGATCGATGCCGACCTCGGGAGCAAATAGGAAGTAGTGCTCGTCGACTTTCTCCGCACGAACGCTGATATGTTTGCGTGGAGTCCTTCGGACATGCCGGGCATACCGAGGGAAGTCGCAGAGCACACCTTGGAGATCTGAGCCGGGTTTAGACCGGTGAAGCAACGCCTGCGCCGCTTCAATGAGGAGAAGCGCAGGATCATCGGCGAGGAGGTACACAGGCTTTTGGCAGCTGGATTCATCAAGGAGGTTCATCACCCCGAATGGTTAGCTAATCTCATGTTAGTTAAGAAAAAGAATGGAAAAATGCGAATGTGTGTTGACTATACTAGTCTAAACAAAGCATGTCCCAGAGTTCCATTTCCTTTACCACGCATTGATCAAATTGTTGACTCTACCGCGAGATGTGAAACCCTCTCATTCCTTGATGCTTATTCCGGCTACCACCAAATCAAGATGAAAGAGTCTGACTAGCTCGCGACTTCCTTCATCACACCTTGTGGCGTACTGCTACGTCACCATGCCCTTCGGCCTTCGAAACGCCGGGGCGACGTATCAGTGATGCATGCTCCATGTCTTTGGCAAACACATAGGCAACACGGTCGAGGCCTATGTCGATGACATCGTGGTCAAATCCAAGAAAGTCGACAACCTCATCCATGACCTCTAAATCGCATTCGGATGCCTTCGAGCCAAGAACATAAAACTCAACCCTGAGAAATGTGTCTTTGGAGTGCCTCGGGGCATGCTCCTCGGATACGTCATCTCTCAACGTGAGATCGAGGCCAACCCCGAGAAGGTCATAGCCATCATGCGAATGGGTTCGATTCAAGATCTCAAGGGCATACAAAAGGTCACGGGCTGCCTCGTGGCTCTCAGCCATTTCATCTCACGATTGGGGGAAAAGGCCCTGCCCCTGTACCGCCTCTTGAAAAAATCCGAATGCTTCGTATGGACCGCGGAGGCCGAGGAGGCCCTTGACAAACTCAAGAGCATGCTGACTTTCGCCCCGATCCTCGTCCCTCCTTGATCAGCGATGTTGACTGAACCACCCGAGCCCCTTCTCCTCTACGTCGCCACAACCACTCAGGTGGTAAGCACGGCCATAGTGGTCGAGAGGCAAGAGGAAGGGCACGCCTTGCCCGTCCAGCAGCCGGTCTACTTCGTCAGTGAAGTGCTTTTGGAAACCAAGATCCAGTACCCGTAGGAGCAAAAGCTGCTCTACGCCATCGTCCTTACGCTTCGCAAGCTCCAGCATTACTTCCTCAGCCACCCAGTTACCGTGGTGTCTTCTTTCCCCTTGGGGGAGATCATCCAAAACTGGGAGGTCGCTGGAAGAATTGCTAAGTGATTGGTCGAGCTTATGGGTGAGACCATCACTTACGTGCCATGGAAGGCCATCAAATCTCAGGCACTGGTAGATTTCATCGCTGAGTGGACCGACACCCAGTTGCCGCCAGTTCAAACCCAAGCCGAGCTGTGGATGATGTACTTTGATGGGTCGCTCATGAAGACAGGAGCAGGCGCAGGCTTGCTCTTCATCTCACCCCTCGGAGTCCACATGCGCTACGTCATCCGCATCCACTTTGCTGCTTCTAATAACATTGCGAAGTATGAGGCTCTTGTCAACGGGTTGCGTATTGCCCTCGAACTCGGGGTCCAATGCCTTGACGTTCGAGGTGACTCGCAACTCATCATCCACCAAGTGATGAAGGCCTCGAGCTGCCACGACACCAAGATGGAAGCCTACTGCAATGAAGTGCGCAAACTAGAAGACAAATTCCACGGCCTCGACCTCAATCATATTGCTTGACGCTACAACAAAGCTGCAGACAAGCTCGCAAAGATCGCATCAACTCGAAGTATTATCCCTCTGGATGTATTCTCGAGGGACCTCTTCGAGGCCTCTATCGACTTGGGCTCGGGGGCTGGCACCACACCCTCAAAACTCGACACCGCGGCCTTGATCGAGGCTCCCTCGACCAGGGCCGAGGTCACGGAGATCAAGGGGACACCTTCGGATTGGCGAGTCCCTTTCCTCGACTGCCTCATTCGAGGGGAACTCATGGAAGACCAGACTGAGGCTCGTCAGATCGTGTGACAGGCCAAGTCCTACGTCATCTACGCTGATGGCAGGGAACTCTACAGGCGAAGCCCATCAGGTATCCTCCAGCGCTGCATCACTATCGAAGAAGGCAGGAGGCTCCTCGAGGACATACACATGGGGCTTGCGGCCACCACGTAGCACCGAGGACCCTCGTCGGCAACGCCTTTCGACAGGGTTTCTACTGGCCAACCGCCGTTTTCAACGCCATCAACATTGTCCGCTCGTGCAAGGGGTGCCAATTCTACGCCAAGCAGACGCACCTCCCAGCTCACGCCTTACTGATGATCCCCGTCACCTGGCTATTCACGGTCTGGGGGCTCAACATCGTGGGGCCTCTCAAGAGGACCACCAAGGGGTACACGCACCTACTCGTCGCTGTCGACAAGTTTACCAAGTGGATCGAGGCCCGGCCTATCTGCAACATCCGCTCTGAGCGGGCGGTCGAATTCTTCACCGACATCATCCATCGCTTCGGAGTCCTGAACGTCGTCATCACTGACAACGGCACACAGTTCACTAGCAAGAAGTTCTTGGATTTCTACGATCGCCACCACATTCGTGTGAACTGGTCCGCGATCGCTCATCCTCGAACTAACGGCTAGGTCGAGCACACCAGTGGCATGATTTAGCAGGGCCTCAAGCCGAGAATCTTCAATTGCCTTAACAAGCACGGAAAGAAATGGGCTGTGGAGCTGCCTTCGGTCCTGTGGAGCTTAAGGACAACACCTAGTCGAGCCACGGGGTTCACACCATTCTTCTTGATCTATGGGTCCGAGGCCGTCCTTCCTACTGATCTCGAGTATGGTTCCCCTCGACTAAAGACCTATAATGAGCAAACCAATGAAGAAGCCCTCGCAAACGCCATCGACCAGCTCAAGGAGGCTCGAGACATGGCGCTGATTCACTCTGCGAGGTATCAGCAGAAACTTCGATGCTACCACGACAAACACGTGCGCTCGAGGGACTTTCAAGTTGGAGACCTCGTCCTACGTCGACGACAGATCAACAAGGGGCGTCACAAGCTGACTCCACCATGGGAAGGTCCATACACCATAGCTGAGGTGCTAAAGCCCAGAACATACAAGCTGGCAAACAACAAGGGCGAAACCTTCACCAACGCATGGAGCATTGAACAGCTACATCATTTCTAACCCTAGGGCACCGATGCCCTTGTACATTCTTGCATGTTTCGTACATTTTTGCATGACAAATATAAGTACTTTTGATTATAAGTTCAAACTCATTATTATACATGCAAGAGGTAGCCTCGACCCTGTCTAGCCAGAGTCGAGCCTCCCTCGGGGGCTAACAGGGGGAACCCCCTAAGTTCCTAAAAATACGAACGATTTTTCAAAAAAATCAAGCGTCTCCTTTTGCTTCGTAACTAAGTAGAAAATGCCTTGAGCTCCCTCGAGGTCGATGAGGGCTGTCGAGCCAGGAGCTCTCCTATGCCCCAGGGCTATGGTACCTCCACTCACTCCCCTCTCGAGGGATACAAGCATGCGTCGAACACTTAGTAAAAAAGCAAAGGTCGGATGTCTCTTCTTTCCTTCGCTTCGACGCGGTTCGCGACTAAGAAGAAAATGCCTCAAATTCCCTAAGGGTCGAGGGCTGTTGAGCCGGGAGCTCTCCTATGCCTCTGGGCTACGGTACCTCCACTCGCTCCCCCTCAAGGGATACGAGCACACGTCGAACACTTAGTCAAAAAAGAAAAATCTAGGCGAAAGGAAATAGAGAAGACTCGAACTTGAAATATCCAAAAGCATTACGATAGATGCATAGATGTTTTAAAGGCCCCCGAGGCTATACTAAATATAATTTACAAACCCTAACTTATTTACATGGGCACCTTCGCCCAGTTTTGCCCTACAGGCCCGCTCCACCGTCTCCATCGCTGCCTTCCTCGATGGTGTACCCTTCATCTTTGGGGGGAGGACTTCATCCTCGAACAACTTCGCTAGTGCTTCCCTCGGCCTCTCGGCATCCCGAATCAGCCCCCGGCACCACTCCTCATTCTTGGCATCAGTCTTTGAGATGTCGGGGATGAAGCCTTGGGCAACGACGTCCATGTCAAAGACGAAGCCGAAGGAAACCACCGCTAGCGCGCGCTTCACGCCGGTATGGAGCGCCTCCCGCACGCGATCCCGAAGGGTGGCGTCGAGGTGGTAGAGCCGGTCGACGAGCGCGGCCCCCAGGACATCTTCTTCAGCCACCTCGATGGGCTCGACCTCCCAGGAGGTACAAAGCCTGTTGATGGCAACCCGGAACCTGCCAAGAAGTGCCCCCTCCGCCACGAGGCCCTCCTATAGCGCCTTGGCGGCGGTCTGAGTGGAGAACAGCTTGGACTCAAGGCCTGAAAGACAAAACAAGAGTTAAACAAGTCACACAGAAAGAAAAGGTCAAAGCCTGCCAAGGAACTTACTGGCACAGCGGGTCTAGAGGGTGTTGCGGTCCTCCAGCATGGTGTCACGCTACTCCCGAGCCTCATCTCGCTCCCGCTGGGCCTTCTTGAAAGCCCGAGTCAAGTCGATCTTCTCGCATCGGAGGGTCTCGAGGGTGCCACCAGCCAAGATGATGGCTTGCTCCTTCTCTCAAAGGGTAGCCTTCTTCACCTCTAGCTTGGCGTCCAGGCTGTCGGCTCGACCCTTCTGCTCCTTGACCAAGGCAGAGAGGGTGTCGCATGCCGTGGAGACCTGAGCTAGACTGGCCTCGAGTGAGCAAATACGCTCCACGGAGCCTCGGGCCTCCTCCGTGAGTAGCTTGACGTGCTCTTGAGCACGAGCGCCATCGCTCTTGGCCTCCTCCGCTTCGCCCTTAGCCACGTCGACCTCCTCCTTGACCCGCCGGAGCTCCTCCTTGACTTGGGCGGCCTCGCCTTGAGTTGCCTCGGCATCCTCCTTCGCCTGGGTGGCCTCCTCCTTGGCCCTGGTGGCCTCCTCTCTGGCTCACTTCACCTCCACCTCAACCTCGGCCACCCTGCTCTGCGCAAAACGGCCGGCCTCGAGTTGGCAAAGCACTTCCTCCCGGCTGTTACGTGTTTCATGGAGGAAGTATGACTTGGAGTGGGAATGCCTCCGCAAGTCCTGGAAACAGGAAATCAAGGGTTAAGGCGATCCATACAGGAAAGGCCAAAAACAGTAGGTGATCCAAATGAGGACTTACCACGAGACTCTGGTCGAGATCCTCGACGAGCTCGACACCCAGCTTGAGGAAATGCTGTAGCCACGCCTGGGACTGCTCTATGCCCTCCCAGCGCTCAACCTCTGCCGGGTCATCCATCTCGATCTTGGGAGTGCTGGAGTCACCGAGCTCTTGGAGCAAGACATGCTCCTTGCCCCAACGAGAGAAGAGCATCTTGACCTTGGTTCACGCCAAGGACTCGATCTCCTCTGCCACGTTGCGTGGGGTGCCGTGGTGCTTCGCTAACTCGACCGAGGTGGGGAACTCCGACGCGGCGCCGGTGCCTTCCAGCCCGGGGTCGGACGTTGACCTCCTCCTCAACGGGCCAGGAGCCCCCAATGTGATGGCAGCCGCCGTCTCCTCCGACCAGTTCACCTGCGGACCAGAAACCGCTGGCTCCTCTGACGACCAGGCTGACGGCTGGGGTGGCTGGCTCGACGCTGGCTCAGGTGCCTCCTGAGGTGGCGGTGGGGACGAGGCCATCGCTTCCTCCAATGCCACGTCCTATGGTGCCGGCAGGTCCACCATCGACATGTCTGCCGGTGGGCTTGGTGCCAAGGTCTCCTCCTCAAGCTACATAGAGGGTTTCAGCGCCGCTTCTTATAACAGCTCGTCGAGGTGATCATGGACACCCACAGTTTTGGGAGTCCCGAGACCTTCCCCGCCTCCAATGGTTGGGGCAGCTCCTGCGTCGGCAAGTCCGGCAACGTCGGTTCCACCTGCGGCGTCTGCTGCTCCTGCTGATGCGGGGGTTGGCCCCCGGTCAGCTCCACCTCCTCCTGCCACTCCTGTGGCTCCCTCTTCTCCTCCTGCAGCGTCTGCGGCAGCTCCTCTTCCTATAGGGCCTCTTGCTCCTGCTTCCGCTGGCTCTCCAGCTCGGGTAGCCTCGCCGGCCACAGCTTCCGCTAACCCGTCGAGGAGGGAGGTGCGACGACCTCCTCACCCTTGACAGCCTCCTCACCCTCGAGGTCAATGGGGGCTACCTCTGTTCCCGGCTCGTGGCCCTCAGGGACTCCCGCCTCGAGCATGGAAACGAAAGCCTCGGGTTGGCCCAGGTTAGGAGCTCCCGACATCAGGACTCAGCTCCCTGGTGTCGGGCCGAGCTCGGGGACCATGGATGTCAACATCGAGGAGGTGCTCCTTCCCTCCTACGTCTTCCTCGGCTCGGAGTCACTGCCTGTCATGGTCCCCGAGTCGCTCGACCCTGCAGCAAGTGCAGAACCCGTCAGCCTATCACGAGCCATAGCCCCGAGGGCTGAGGATAGCCATTTCGCCTCCCACAGTGCCAAGGGCCTTAACGTCGCACTTGTGACTGGGGCCCTCATCTTCGCGGCCATGTCCACCTTGAGTCGCTTAGCTAGCGCAAGGGTCGCCTCCTCGATACGGCATTTTGGCCTAGACGGGAAGCAGGATAGTAGAGATCTTAATGAACTGTAGAATGGGGAAGCAGAGAGAAGAGACTTAAATTGACAACACTTACCCAAAGGGGATAGAGGCCTTTCGGGTCCCCCTCGAGTCACCAGCAGATCTCGAGGCCCCACCCAAAGCCGAGCTCTTCCGAGGGCTAAGGCTACTGGGGGCTGTCGATGGGGTTGCCGTGCCTCCCTGCTCCGACGGGGTCTCCTGGGCACGGCTCTGCTCCGCCTGCGCCGATGACCAGGACCGGGTTTCCCGGGTCGAAGTGGGTGGGGTTCCGCCGCGAGTACGACGGGAGGAGGGCGAACCCCCCCGAGTCGAGGGGTCGGCTGACCTTTCCCTCAGCGGTGCTCCGAGGCTGACGTCGCTGGCTGAGGGGCGCGCTGTTCTAGCGCATCCTCCTGTACCGGAAGATGGTCAGTACAGGAGGGACCAGATAGAAGGGGCTTGAGATGCCCCGCCACCCCTTTGACATCATCGTCATCATCATCATCTTCATCTCCCTCATCCTCTGTGGTAGACTCCTCCTCTATGAGCCCATCGTGCCTCTGCTCTGCACGGCGCTTCTCGTGCTTTTCCCGCTCCCGAAGCTTCTTGTCCTTTTTCTTCTTCTCTTCATCCTTGTGCTTCTTTTCCTACTGGGCGGCGAAGCGTCTCACCTGACGGTCGGGAGCATCCTCCCTCAATAGGGGCCTCGATCTTCGGTAGTCGATTCCCCTCTGCATGAAAACACTCAGCTGTAAGGACAAGGGTAAGGAAAAAAGGGACGAAATGTAAACACAAAAGGCATGTGTCAAGGCACTCACCAGGTCGAGGTACCCCTCCTCTAGCCGCATGGGGAGGCGGTTAACGTCCTCTGCCCTGAATGAACCCACCAACATCCCCTTCACCCGCGCTACGACCTCCGCGGTGGACATCCCCTCGACAGACATCCGGCACCTCTCGAGCACCTCGGGCGCAACCATGGGAAGCATCTCGTCCAACCGTAACGGGCGCTCCATCAAGGGGAGCACCCGTCGACGGTGGAAGGCCGAGACCACCACACCCGCCGTTAGGCCCGCCTCTTGAAGGGTCTTCATAGCGGCAACGAGGGGTCGAAGTCGAGGTTGGAGATCCCCCGTCACACCGTGCGGCCAGTTGAATGGCCGCTCGGTGATGAGCCACCCAGGGTACGGCGGGAAGTAGCCTCCGTCATTGCGGAGGTAGAACCATTGCTCGTCTCACCGAGAGTGGTTGGACATCAACCCGGTGGAGATGTACTCGCGTGGCACCTCCGACTTGCCTGTCTTCAACACGAAGTTGAGGCAGCCCGCTCTGACAATCCGCCTCACGCCTGACCCCACCGGAGAGGTGAACCACTCCCCCTTGTAGAGATGGAGCCACAGCTCCCAATGGGGCGCCATCCCTAAGTAGCCCTCAGAGACGTCGACGAAGATGGCAGCATTGGAGATGGCGTTGGGGGAGAAGTGTTGGAGCTCAACGCCATAAAAGTTCATCAGCCCCCGCATGAACTAGCTCGGGGGCGCTTCGAGCCCGTACCGGTGGTACTTGAGGAAGCTTACCACATAGCCCTCCGACGGGTTTAGCTCGGGGTGGCTCTTCGACGACGCGATCCACTCCGGCCAAGTCGAATCGATGATGGGACGGAGGAGTCCTTCCCTCACCAACTCATTCTGCCTCTATTGCGTCACGGTCGACGGACGCCAGGGTTCGGTAGGCTGGAAGATGGGGGCCATGGCAGCAATAGTGGCACGGATCTGTTTGATGGGTGCGGCGGTGGCGGCGATGACACGGTTCTCCTCGGCGCGGGTGACTGGGAAGGTTCCCAATCGCAATTTCTTGCTCTAAGTTCCTACCCTCGCGCACAGGAAAACAAGGACTCGGGAGCACTAGCGGCGGTGAAGGCAATGTGGCAAAGGTAGGGGCGAACAACGCCTGTCCTCTCTGGTCTTATACCTAGGAAGAGCAACAGGCGGAATCCGGCGGAAGAAAAAGGTAACTTCCTGCAGTTAATGCGTTTACCTAACCGTTGCCCCTCGATTCTCGGCTGGATACATGTGTCACGCCTCAGGCAAATAACCATTGCCCGGGCCCGCCATGATCTCCACCACCGCACCATTTAACCTTCCTCCTCAAAAGACACGTCCGATGGCAAGAAAAACAAACGTTACTTATTGGTGGATTCCTCCAGGAGAAGGTAAAAAGGCTCTGGCCCCATAACAAGTCTCGAGGGAGGGAAGGCTGGCCCTCGACCAGGGTTTGACAGCCGTCCTTGAGAACTCGAGTCAGGGGTGACCAAGGGGAGGCCAACACAAGGCCCCGCTCAAGAACGAACCCTCGAGACCCCTTTGGACACATCCTAGGTGAAATGCTAGGACTTTTATGGAATCCCCCCGAAGGGAGGCATCGAGCCGCCGAGACCTATCAAATGGAGTCAGTATCCATAGGTCCATTGCGTTTTGCTTTAATGAGACCGCCTCCGGGCCTCCTGCCGACCTCTATCGAACAAGGAAGGGCTCTCACTTCAATTTTCCCGTTATCAGCTCACTGAGAACTTTGAGGCTCACCCTATCAAGGGTAGTCTGATGCTTCTCACCTCACGTCTGATCGAAAGGACTCGTGAGATGAACGCCAAGGCTGGCAACGCCCCAGCCGCAAGAGGCTCAGGAGCTCGACCGTGCCTGGCATCCCTCGACGAAAGAGAGTTGGAAATCTCCCGAAGAGGTAAACGGGCTCTAGCCCCACAACAAGTCTCGAGGGAGCGAAGGCTGGCCCTCGACTAGGGTTCGACAGCCGCCCTCGAGCACCTGAGTCAGGGGTGACCAAGGGTGAGCCAACACGAGGCCCCGCTCGAGAACGAACCCTCGAGACCCCTTTGGACACATCTGAGGCAAAATGCTAGGACTTTATGGAATCCCCCCGAAGGGAGGCATCGAGCCACCGAGACCTATCAAATGGAATCGGTATCCATAGGTCCATGCATTTTTCTTTAGTGAGACCACCTCCGGGCCTCCTGCTGACCTCTAACGAACGAGGATCGAGCTCTCACTTGGATTTTCCTGTTACCAGCTCACTGAGAACTTCGAGGCTCACCCTATCGAGTGTAGTCCGACGCTTCTCGCCTCACGTCCCATCGAAAGGACTCATGAGAGGACTATCGAGGCCGGCAATGCCCCAGCCACACGAGGCTTAGAGGCCCGACCGTGCCCGGCACCCCTCGACGAAAGAGGGTTGAAAATCTCCCGGGGGCTCGACGTTCCTACGTACCCTTCGGCAAAGCGCCACGACTCCAGTTCAAGTCCGCACCCGACTGGACGAGCACCCCCGACCGAAGGCAAATAAAGCCCTCGAAGGAGTCCTCCAACTCCTCCGAGGCCTCGAGGGCTACCCCCGCGGGGAACGCTCGCGCGCCCCCCACGGAAAAATCCGAGCCACACTTCGCTCCCAGTTCCAGACCCCCTGTAACACCTCTGGTGTTATATTAACTAAAACATGCCATGTCATCATATGCACTGCAAAGCATTCATGTTTAAGTCAACCTTAATGTGCATTAACTAAAACAAGTTTATATTTCATAGGTTGATTGAGTTTTTGTAATGTTTGTCACATGAAATAATAAAACCATATTTTCGAATGTCATCGCAAATACTTAGTCTATACTCTATGTACTTGAGGTGTAAACTGTGTTTACACTAGTGTCAAGCATAGTGTATATGTCTAAGTCCAAACCTAAAAATGATTTCCATATTTGAAATTAAATTTGGATTCCAAAGCTTGTTTCTGAGTCTGGCTATTCAAATTTAAATTCAAATTTGAAATGCTATAAAAGGTTTTTCAACTTGGTCAACCAAGGGTGTCATTGGGTCAATGACCTAAAAATGTCCTTGGATGATGTTTGTGATCACTAATAACCAACCAATTAAGTTAGAAACCAAATTGAGTTTAAATTCCATTCCAAAAACCCTTTATTTCAAAACCTAGTTTTACCCCCTTTTCTCTAATTCAAAATCTATAAAGAATTTGGGGATACTCTAAAAAGACAGTTTTTAGATCTTGACAAGAGCTACAAAGTTGGTATATAAAGTTTTTCAAGTTTCGAAAAAGAATTTCAAAATAATTTGAAAATATAGTTTCCAGCATTTATCCCCTTTTGATTTTAAAACCATAATTCAAAAATTATGCATAATTTAAGAAAACCTTGTATATGAAAAATGTTTGGCTTGACAAACTCAACATTTCATATTTGTGAAGATTTTCAAGTCTTATTGAAAAATCAAAAATAATTTTAAATGCTTATTTCTAGGGTTTTATCCCCTTTTCAAATTTGAATTCAAATTTCAAAATTTAAATAGAATTTGAGGGTGCCAGCTAAAGGAAAAGCGTAGCTCTTGAAATGTTATGCAAATTATATTTTTGGAGATTTTCAAGTTCTTATATAGATTTTGGAGTAATTTGTATTTTTAAACCGATGGCAATTCTGTAATTACCTCGAACAGTACCTAACCCTATCGGCGGACGCCATGGCCGGCTTCTCATCGCGCGCCGCCGACCACCGCCGCACCTCCTCAACCATCAGAGCATTCATGGACATGAGAAACTTCATCGTCGTCGTGTCACCTGCTCCTCCTTCGACTCCGCGCTATAAATAGCGGTCGGACGCCATCGTTCTTCTTCTTTCTTCCTCCCGCCGCCGTCGCCGACGACCTCGCTCCGCCGCTCAAATTCACCGTCGACACTTCATCTCTATCCAATTGCTCTCGCCAACAGCTCCGCCACATCCTCACGATCATTTTGAGCCAGTCCATGCTCGCGCTCCTCGCCCGAGCCACCTGTACGCCATCTTCTTCTCCGCGGCCGGTCAGCCGTGCCGCCGCGCCATCTCCGCCGTTTGCCACCACCGGAGTTGAATATATTTTACCTTTGACCCCGCTATCGGGTTCTCCGTGTTATTTTGCACCTGATGCGCACCTTGGTTTGAGCAGCGCATTACCGGAGACCGCCGTGACGCCGTCTTGCCATCGGAGCGCCGCCGCCGTCATCAGCGCCGCCGACCACAGCTCAGCCCAGACACTTCGGACCTCCATTAACGTGCGCATCAGCGCCATGGTGAGCTCCAGCATCTATCTGTGCCATCAATTTCATCAATCGCGTGTCGTAGCCGCCGGCCACCGTGGCTCGCCGCCGGCACGGCCATGCCGCTCCGCCACGCGCATCGCTGCTCTGGCCAGGGACCCGGAGAGCGCGTCATGTAGTTGCCAAACTTGTCCGTGGGAGTGCCCTGCGTGAGTTCGTATGGTCGCCATCGTCGAAAATCGCTTCGATCAGCGATGCCGCTGGGCCGTCGCTCCGCCGCGCCGCTATGGCCGCCGGCGAGGGTGCCGCCGCCGCTCCTCCGCGCCGTTAGCTAGCTTGTTGGACTCCCTGTGCCGAGCTGAGTCTGATGGACCAAGTCCGGTCGCCGGAGACCTCGCCGACGGTGAGGAATCGACGGTCAACCGCCGCGCCGCCGTCGGTCAGCGCGGGGTTACTGTGTCGATTTTCTTTTTCTATTTTCAGAAAATGATTTAAATGCTATTTTCTTTAAAAATTCATAGTAATTCATATATAGCTCCAAAAATTCTGAAAATTTTTGTGAGTGTTCCTTATGATGTCATCTACCTAGGAAAAATATGAAATACCAAAACTGAGTAACCTTTGCATATGTTAAAATTAGCCCTTTTAATTGAAAAATGGACCTTCAATGATTTTTAATAGATAAAATAATTGGCTTTTAATTCTGAAATTTGTTTTGCCATCTAATTAGGCTAAGAGCTTTCTAAAATAAAATTTTGGGCTTAATTTGATAACTTTAATTTTTATGCCTTTATTTAATGCTTTTAAATAATTAATTAACCCCTTTAGTTTAACTTAATCATTATAGGATTTGTTTGACTTTGGGATTGATTGATGACCTTGGGTCATTAACCCTAATAACCTTTGGCACCTTAATTAATTGTTTGCGCTTACCTTAATCATGTCATCAGGGCTTAATTAACGTTATTTTATGTGTTTAATTAACCTCTTAAATGGCGTAGTTAACCCTAATAAGTTTACAAACAAAGTTTTGTTAGCTTACAACTTTATCGTAAAGAAAAGTTGTACTCGATCCCTTAATCTAATCATGCACTCATCAAGCATCATGTTTACTATTCCATCATGTTGAAGCATATTAATTATCGAATAGTTTCCGTTAACGGAGAGTTAACGTTATCGCCCAGATCCGAAGGACGAGCAGATTCAAAAATCGGGAGTTGATCCAGAGTTCGAGACCGTCTACCCCGAACATCAAGGCAAGCCCCGGATGCATTCAAACCCTATTCTATTTATAAAAGTTTTATCGCTTCAGCTCTGATATGTTGCATTAAGTAATAGGAGTTGAGTGAAAACCCACATATTGCATTACCTATCTTATTTCCTTATTCCTTGTTACCTGCTTAGAAAGATAAGTAGTAATGCTTAGCCCTGCTTATTTATTTATTTGTTCCAAGTCAAAAGAATGAAAAAGATGAGATAGGTTTTCTTGTTGAAATCTTGATGATAGTAATAAATCGAGTCCGGACGTCGAACTTGCATTGGGAATGGAGTCCCTCTGTAGTGTTCTCGTCTGTTGATGCCCTAGGTCCCGTTCGTTGGTGAACTGGATGATATCGAGAATTTAGAAATCCACATGCATGAAGTGGTATACGAATGGTTGGAGCCGTGTATATCATGGAGTGACCTAGCGTGGGGCCAGAGATCCCATCTGTGTCATAGTGTGTTTTACTGTGGGGTTTAAGTTCCCATGTATCTCGGTATGCTGGGCCGCAGAGCTCACGGGTGCCATGTGGTGATATACGGCTGCGGTTGTTATCCTGGTATATCGGTTACCTGGGGTGCATCAGAGTTAAAGTCTCCGGTACTTCCAGTGACCTAGGTCCCAGCTGGGTATGAAAATGGATTTGAATCGCCGTTGCTTCTCGGAGAAGAAGACTCGATCGTTGTTCATCATCGTAGTAACAACTTGAACAAAAATTAAGGATCAATAATGAAGTTGGTTGATAATGGGAGTTAGCCCAAGCAAACTTCTCTTTCTGTAAGCTCTTTCGCAAAATTTCTTATCCCCTACAGACCTCACCTTTTCCCTCTAGCCTGCATTTCTTGAGTCTCCACCTTTCTCTTTCGTCGGGTCAGTCTTGTTGAGTACTTTTGTACTCAGGGTTTGTTTAACCCTTGTTGCAGGTGAGCCTCATGGGCAGGAATGTTTTGCATCCTGCTGCATGACAGTCGTCGAGGAAAGCGACGACGAGTAAGGTATTTAGCTCTTGGGCAGGGCTTTTGTTTAATATTGTAATCTACTGTTACTCCACTACTATTATGGTTTGTATAATCCAAACTCATTGTTGTAAATATTTGAACTCAAAAGTTTGTAAACTTATGTTATTGTAAGTCTTCCGCTGTTTTACTCCGTTGTACATTATTTATATCACACTATTGTAATACTGCAATGTCTCTCTACAATGATTGATCCTGCTCGGAGAATCGTGGATGATTCGGGATTTACCTGACAGACTTTTTAAGTCATATGGAACACAGTCATGGTTATTTGGAGTCTGTTTAGACAATAATCAAGCGTGTGGGCCATATGATTTAGGAGATTCTGCCACACCCCCTGCCCAAGTGCTAGCACTCGCGCAGAGGCTCGGGGGCTACTATCGGTTACCTGGGAAAGGGGTACCCTAAGTCCTCGTTTAACTGGGCAGATCCCCGAAGTCAGCAATGCAAGCCTTCCAATGACATCCCTCATTACTGCTTGGAAATCCACAAACTAAAGCATGCTGGACCGACCCACGAACGGGCATCGACAGCCCAAAGCCACAACCTGCTCGACGGACCATCGTACGGACCGAGACTATACTCTCGAGGGTGCGACTCGAGCGACCCCTCGAGGATGGAACTCCGCCCGGGAGAATGGACTGGCCTCGAGGATGGAACTTCACCCGTGCGAATGGGCAGCCCTCGAGCATGGTAAAACCCTCAGCTACCTACTCCCAGTACAGATCCAGGCACATTCAATGCATTTTACCTGCTCCCGCCTAACCGTATGGCCACAGTTATCAAAACAGCTGCGGGTATGGCAGTCAAATCCTGCTTTTACCGCCCATACCCTGGAATCCCGCGGATCATACCTCACTGCCGAGCCATACCGAGCACTGTGCCCCATCTGGCACCCCCTCGAGACGCATATTCCCCGCATATCCCGAGATTCGACCTTATCCAATGAGCCTCGACCCCCTTGACTCGAGCCCCTCGTCTCGGCCCAAGGCCTCGACCATCGCCCCTTGATACCGTCACGCCGACCCTCGAGCGGGACTTCAACAACTTTGGTCAACACTTCAACAACTACCGACGTGACAGCCACAGGGCTTCCCATATCAATGTACGCCTCTACAGCGGCACCGACATGATCAGCATCAACGTCATATGTCACCGACCACGTTAGCACTAAAAACATGTACTCCTATGCCCCTCCTTCACCTATAAAAGGAGGAGCCAGGACTTTAGCCAGGGTATCGGAGACGGGGAGAGATCCTAGAGCTTCATACACTAAGGCTTAGATCATAGAACAACACCGTGAGATAGTGTAGAGAGCTAAGCGCTCGAAACACTCGAGCTCAAGCCCACACTTCTCACACCCGCTTGTATTCACCCTTGTACTAGCGCTTCGGTGCAAGATAACATGAACTATCCTCCCCCCTGCTGGACGTAGGGCCTTCTTTGCTCAAACCAGGATAAATAGTTGTGTCCTTCTTGCATCACCCACCGGATTAAAGGAGCACGCAATTATGAATTTACTCATTGGTGTTGATCCCCGAGGTCAAAACACCGACAGATGAGGAGAAGAATAAAAAGTGATGGGATATGAGGGTGCTACACTAGCCAGAAAACAAAACTTTTCTGCCTCATAAACCAGGATCTACTGCTGGTTATAGGTCACGGGATTACCACTAGATGCGCGGATGCAGCGGAAGACGACACGATGTAGTCGTACGCGTCACAGCAGGTAGTGCAATTGCATGGTCGTCCGTCACGTCAATCCCCTCACGCGGTTCATCCTAGTGCTCCAGATGCAGCACCTCCGAGGTATCCCACACGTACAGGGAAGAAGCGATGCGCCTCTGGATTGCTAGGTCCGCGAGGAGCAGAAGGCGCAAGCATGGGGAGGGCGACGGCGGCTATCCAAGGCGTGTAGCCCTCACCGCGCGCCCTACCCCTTTCTTATATAGGCATCCCCAATGAGCTCATGAGTTGGAGGCCCATTAGTAACCCTGAGCCTTGTCTAATTCGGGTTCAAACCAAATTAGGCTTCCAGCCCCTTAAGCGTGCGACCCTATGGGTTCACGCACACATTGACATGGGCCGAGTACTCCTACTCGCCCAATAGTCGACAGCAGCCTCTTGCAAGGCGTGACAACTCCTATGTGCATGCAAAGATCATATCAGATGAACCATTGTGACCATATATAAGTTATTCCCTTTACCACTCGATATATGGTTCAACTCGTGGGTTAACACTTAACCCAAGCACGGCCATGCATTTGTTGATCCAATCACTTGAGTGATCCAGTGATATCTCTCTCGAGTAGAGAGGGGAAAATTCTATCTTAATTGTCTATGTCTCATAGCATGCTTCCCAACCACCCAAGACCAACTTTATAACTACCCAGTTACGGAGTAGCGTTTGACAGTCCCTAAGTAGGCCAATTCACATCTTGAGTACATACCACAATCTCAGGTCTAAGGACATAACGTATATGACGTGAATAGAGACTTTCTCATGTCGGGTCAGTCCAGCCTACATGTCTCACATGTGCCTACATTATTAGTTTGACATCTCCATGTCCATGACTTGTGAAACATAGCCATCAACTAATACATGTGCTGGTCTAATATTCAAGTGTGTTCTCACAAGAACGCTGACCAGGGACAACTTTAGAATAACCATTCAAGTAATTGAGTTCCACAAACAATTCACATAATTGCCAATCAATACAAGTTGTCTATAATGGATATTCCATGAACACTTTATTAATCATGGATACAATCAGAATATCATGATCTCATGATTAGCTCTAGCTCTAGGGCATATTCTCAACAAAAAGGATAAGAAGCTCCGGGAGCACGAAAAGCGCGAGAAGCACCATGCGCAGCAGAGGCGCGACAGGCTCCCAGAGGAGGAGTCTCCCTCAGAGGATGATTAGCTCTAGGGCATAATCCCAATAGTCTCTCACTTGCACTAGAGTTAATCTCTTAGATGTCTAATCCCCATAGACCTCATGTGCGCCTCATGCTTAGGCTGTGGAAGAGCCTTTGTCAAAGGATCTGCTATATTTAAATCCGTATGTATTTTGCACAGTTTGATCTCTTCTCGTTTCACAAACTCTCAAATGAGATGAAACTTCCAGAGTACATGTTTATTCTTCTGGTAATCCCTAGGCTGCTTAGCCTGTGTAATTGCCCCATTGTTATCACAATGTAAATTCAATGGGCCCAACACATTCGAAAACACACCAAGATCAATGAGGAACCTCCTCAACCAGACACCTTCCTTTGCAGTGCCAGAAGCTGCAATATACTCGGCTTCTGTTGCAGAATCAGACATCGTCTCCTTCTTGAAACTTTTCCAGCTAACTGCACCACCATTTATTGTGAACACAAAACCTGATTGAGATAGTGAATCATCCCCGTCGGTTTGGAAGCTAGCATCGGTGTAACCGTTTACAACGAGCTCCTCCTCACCTCCATAGATTAGGAACACATCCTTAGTTCTTCGTAAGTACTTAAGAATGTTTTTAACCAACGGCCAGTGACTCTCACCAGGATTGGCTTGATACCTGCTCGCAACACTTAGAGCATAGGCTACATCTGGACGAGTACATATCATGGCGTACATGATGGAACCAACTGTCGAAGTGTATGGAACCTTACTCATGCGTTTGCACTCAGCATCAGTGGAAGGCCACTGCTTATCACTGTAGCGCACACCATGTGACACAGGCAAGAACCCTTTCTTGGACTGTTCCATGTTGAACCTCTTCAACATCTTGTCAATGTAAGTACCCTAGCTTAATCCTATCAGCCTTCTCGACCTATCTCTATAGATCTTAATGCCCAAGATGTATGTTGCTTCTCCTAAATCCTTCATAGAAGAACTATTATTAGTGAAGTCTTTACAAATTGCAACATAGGAATATCATTCCCAATCAATAGTATGTCATCCACATACAACATCAGAAACACAACAGCACTCCCACTTTCCTTCTTGTAAACACAAGGTTCTTCTTCACTCTGACGGAAGCCAAACCCTTTGACGACCTCATCAAAATGAAGATTCCAACTCCGAGATACTTGCTTTAACCCATAAATAGATTTCTTAAGCTTGCATATCTTTCCAGCATTATTAGGATCAACAAAACCTTCAGGCTGTATCATATACATGTCCTCTTCTAAATACCCATTTAGAAAAGCTGTTTTAACATCCATCTGCCATATCTCATAATCGAAATATGCAGCAATTGCTAGAATGATCTGGATAGATTTAAGTATCGCTACCGGCGAGAATGTCTCTTCATAGTCAACCCCTTGAACTTGCCGAAAACCCTTTGCGACAAGCCGAGCTTTATAGACGTGAACATTTTCGTCCATATCCTTCTTCTTCTTGAAGATCCATTTGCACTCAATGGATCTAACCCCATCAGGCGGGTCAACCAAGTTCCAAACTTGATTGTCTCCCATGGAATCTATCTCAGATCTCATGGCACTTTGCCATTTCTCGGAATCTGGATCCATCATAGCTTCCGCATAATCCGTGGGTTCGTCATCGTCTAACAATAACAAATCCCCACGCAATGCGCGAAGTCTTGCTTATCTTCGTGGTTGTGGCGGTGTCTCCACTGCTACGGGTGTCTCAACTTGCTCTGCTACAATAGCATCACTCATAGAGTCAGTCCCTACTGGCTCATCTTAAACTTCTTCAAGATACACCTTTTGTCCATTCTTTTCTATTTTGTGAAACTCTTTCTCTAAGAAAACACCATTTTGAGTAACAAACACTTTGCCCTCTATCCGGTTATAGACATAATACCCTAAAGTTTCCTTTGGATATCTCACAAAAAAGCACTTGTCCGATTTGGGTGTTAGTTTATCTGATATAAATCATTTGACATAAACTTCACAACCCCAAATTTTCAAAAAAGACAAACTGGGACTCTTACCAGTCCACATCTCATATGGTGTCTTAACTACGGACTTAGATGGTACCCTATTCAATGTGAAAGCGGCTGTTTCTAGAGCGTATCCCCAAAACGATAAAGGTAGGTCTGACTGGCTCATCATAGACTGAACCATGTCCAACAAGGTCTGATTACGTCGCTCAGACATGCCATTTCTCTGAGGCGTTCCGGGTGGCGTAAGCTGTGGAACAATTTCACAACTCTTAAGATGAGTGCTAAACTTGTGACTTAGATATTCGCCTCCATGATCAGATCGCAAGGCCTTGATCTTCTTGCCAAGTTGATTCTCTACTTCATTCTGAAATTCTTTGAACTTTTCAAATGTTTTAGACTTATGATTCATTAGGTAGACATATTCACATCTACTAAAGTCATCAGTAAAAGTTATGAAGTATTGAAATCCTCCTCTAGCTGTCGTGCTCATTGGTCCACATACATCAGTATGTACAAGTTCCAACAAGTCAGAGGCCCTCTCAGGAAATCCTTTGAATGGCGCCTTGGTCATCTTGCCTAGCAGGCAAGCCTCACATGTCTCGTATGATTCAAAATCAAACGAAGTTAGAAGACCATCATCATGGATCCTCTTCATGCAATTCTCACTTATATGACCCAAGCGACAATGCCACATATAGGTAGGACTTAACTAATTAAGCCGAGGCCGTTTAGCAGTAACATTACAGACAGGTGCATCATCAAGATTTAAAATAAATAATCCATTCACAATGGATACAAAAGCCACAAACATGTCATTCTTGGAAATCACACAACCATTGTCTTTATTCGTAAAAGAATAACCATCCTTCATCAAACATGAAGGTGATATAATGTTTTGACTTAAGCTAGGAACAAAATAACAATTATTCAATTCCATGATAAATCCTGATGGCAGGTGAAGTTGCATCGTCTCGATGGTCAATGCGGCAACTCTTGCATTGTTGCCCACACAGAAGTCAACCTCTCCCTTTTCCACGCTTCTACTTCTTATCATTCCCTGCATCATATTGCAAATATGAGCAACCGATCCGGTATCAAATACCCAGGAATTGATATATGAATTAGCGAGAAAAATGTCCGTAACATGAACAATAAGGGTTCAAGTAGCAGCAATACCTTTACTACCGCCATCCTAGTCTAAGGATGCCAAGTACTCCTTGCAATTCCTTTTCCAGTGACATTTCCCCTTGCAATAAAAGTATTCTGAATTTGCATATGGTCCAGCCTTAGCAGTAGATGGGTTTGGCTTAGAGATCTCATCTCTAGCCTTGCCCTTCTTCTTGCTCCACCTCTTAAATCGAGGTCTGTTCTGGACTGCCAACACTTGGCTACTGCTGGCACCTTTCTTGATGTCAACTTCTGTTGTTTTCAGCATACCACATAGTTCACTCAATCCTCTCTCCGCTCCATGCATATGGTAGTACGAGATGAAGTTTCCAAAGCTGGGCAGAAGAGACGAGAGAATAAAATCAGTGGCCAACTCTTGGCCGATTGGGAAGCCTAGCTTCTCCAACCTTTGAGTGTAACCAACCATCTTGATTACGTGTGGTCCTACTGCTACGCCCTCTGCAAGCTTGGTTTCCACAAGCGCCTTAGAGACATTGAACCTTTTAGTCCTGCCTTCGTGCGGAACATCTCCTCAAGTACCACGATCATATCGTTCGCTGAGTGATTGTTATCAAAATGCATCTGCAGATTAGGTTCCATACAAGCAAGCATAAGGCAACTCACTTCAAGATCAGCATCACATGCTTTCTTGTAAGCGGCTCTTTCAGCAGCAGGTGCATTTTCACCAGGCTCATCTGGTAATGGGGTGTCTAGAATATCTTCCTTTTTCTTAGCCCTGAGAACAATTCTCAGGTTGCGGATCCAATCCACGTAATTTGTTCCATTCAACTTATCTTTCTCAAGAATTGTATGCAAAGAAAATGGTTGATTGCGAACGGCCATCTACAACATAAGTAATGCAAAATACTAAGACAATGTATCCATGAAGGAGTAAATTATATCAAATAGAATATACTCCCACTAAAATCAATATCCCTCAATTGATACTTAGTGATTCAAGACCCACAACTAACATCCCGACCAGTGAGCTTTAGCATCACCGCTGGTCGATATGGTAGATCGGTAAGCAACACCTTGCTAATCATATCTCATATGACTCTTGTTGTTGGGCTAGCATCCCTATGCCAAGCACTCAACCTTTCCATGCTTCAAGATCCCTAACCATTAGGATGACCTTGTTCAAGTAACCAAACCTTCTTGCAGTAAGTATCTGATACGAACCTGCATAGTCGAGGAAAACCAGTGGCACCCTAATTTCATAGAGCCACCACCGATTGTACAAGACTTATGACAGTGCAAGGTTTGGGGAAGCATTTAACTTAAACATTGCTGAGGGATCGTTCTACTTCACTACCACACTCATGTAGACAAAACATAATAGCATGTGAAAGTAGAACAAATAATGAGAATCACATTCACACATAGTGACATGGTATGGCCCTTTAATGAATGGTGGTCTCCATCTCCATCATCTTGCCCATCATGGTGATCTCCATCTCCACGATCCATGTGTGCCATCCTTCTTGTGATAAGTCCTCCAAGAACTATCTTATCGCAGGCTATACTAATTACATAGTCGTGTAATCACAAGTTAGGCACGAAGGCCAATACATCAAATGGCAACACATATGGCTCTAGCCGTGTTGCTTACATGACACGCAGGCCATGAAAGAATTACACACATACACATGGGCCATACCAATTCACAACATACCCTACAAAAACAAGTTAGGCGTAGAACGATTCTATGCGCTACAACAGATAGAAATGGCGGTCCGGATTACATAGATCACATCTATGAAATCGCTATGAAAATCTCATCAGATTGATCTCATCAACCTGAATCCGAACCATTCGGAGTCCCTCTATTTTCACTAGATCAATCTCATTGATCTATGCCCAACATGTATGGTCTTACGTATATCACTTAACTCAGATGGCGGATTAAGCCGACCGGTATGAGTAGATCGTTACACGGCCACGCATCAAGAGCATGAAAACAAATTGAGTTTCCATCTACCACCCTGTTTCACAATTGATCTAATCAAACTGTGCAACCAAGACTAGCAGATCACATCTACTATCTCTGCATATCATCTATATGCCATCAACCGAACCTATAACGAGAAGCTACGGCTCCGATACCACTGATGGGATATGAGGGTGCTACGCTAGCCAGAAAACAAAACTTTTCTGCCTCATAAACCAGGATCTACTGCTAGTTATAGGTCATGGGATTACCACTAGATGCGCGGATGCAGCGAAAGATGACTCGATGTAGTCGTACGCGTCGCAGCAGGTAGTGCAGTTGCATGGTCGTCCGTCACGTCAATCCCCTCACGCGGTTCATCCTAGTGCTCTAGATGCAGCACCTCTGAGGTATCCCACACGTACAGGGAAGAAGCGATGCGCCTCCGGATTGCTAGGTCCGCGAGGAGTAGAAGGCGCAAGCGTGGGGAGGGCGACGGCGGCTATCCAAGGCATGTAGCCCTCACCGCGTGCCCTACCCCTTGCTTATATAGGCGTCCCCAATGAGCTCATGAGTTGGAGGCCCATTAGTAACCCTGAGCCTTGTCTAATTCGGGTTCAACCCAAATTAGGCTTCCAGCCCCTTAAGCGTGCGACCCTATGGGTTCACGCACACATTGACATGGGCCGAGTACTCCTACTCGCCCAATAGTCAACACCAGCCTCTTGCAAGGCGTGACAACTCCTACGTGCATGCAAAGATCATATCAGACGAACCACCGTGACTATATATAAGTTATTCCCTTTACCACTCGATATATGGTTCAACTCATGGGTTAATACTTAACCCAAGCACGGCCATGCATTTGTTGATCCAATCACTTGAGTGATCCAGTGATATCTCTCTCGAGTAGAGAGGGGAAAATTCTATCTTGATTGTCTATGTCTCATAGCATGCTTCCTGACCACCCGAAGACCAACTTTATAATTACCCAGTTACGAAGTAGTGTTTGACAGTCCCTAAGTAGGCTGTTTCACATCTTGAGTACATACCACAATCTCAGGTCTAAGAACATAACGTATATGACGTGAATAGAGACTTTCTCATGTCGGGTCAGTCCAGCCTACATGTCTCACATGTGCCCACATTATTAGTTTGACATCTCCATGTCCATGACTTGTGAAACATAGCCATCAACTAATACATGTGCTGGTCTAATATTCAAGTGTGTTCTCACAAGAACGCCGACCAGGGACAACTTTAGAATAACCATTCAAGTAATAGAGTTCCACAAACAATTTACATAATTGCCAATCAATACAAGTTGTCTATACTGGATATTCAATGAACACTTTATTAATCATGGATACAATTAGAATATCATGATCTCATGATTAGCTGTAGCTCTAGGGTATATTCTCAACAAAAAGGAAAAGAAGCTCCGGGAGCACGAAAAGCGCGAGAAGCACCATGCGCAGCAGAGGCGCGACGGGCTCCCAGAGGAGGAGTCTCCCTCTGAGGATGAGGGAGACGAGGATGATGATGATGATGATGATGTCGAAGGGGTGGCGGGACGTCTTGAGCTCTCTCTGTCTGGTCCCTCCGGCACTGATGGTCTTTCGGTGCAGGAGGATGCGTCGGAGCAGCGTGCCCCTCAGCCGGTGTCGTCAGCCTCAGAGCACCTGCGAGGGAAAAGGTCGGCCGACCCCTCGACTTAGGGGGTTCATCCTCCTTTCGTCGTACTCACAGCGGGACCCCACCCACTTTGACTCGGGAGACCCGGTCCCGGTCATCGGTGCGGGCGGAGCAGAGTCGTGCCCAGGAGACCTCGTCCGAGCAGGGAGGCACGGCGACCCCACTGAAAGCCCCTAGCAGCCCTAGCCCTGGGAAGAGCTCGGCCTTGGGTGGGGCCTCAAGGTCTGCTGGCGGCTCGAGAGGGACCCAAAAGGTCTCTATCACCTTCGGGTAAGTGTTGTCCATTTAAATTTCTTCTCGTTGCTTCCCCATTCTGCGGTTCAATAAGTTCTCTGCTAACCTGCTTTTTGTCTAGGCCAAAGCGCCGTATCGAGGAGGCAACCCTTGCACCAGCTAAGCGGCTCAGGGTGGACACGGCCACGAAGATGAGGGCCTCGGTCACAGGTGCGACATCGAGGCCCTTGGCACCATGGGAGGTGAAGTGGCTGTCCTTAGCCCTCGGGGCTATGGCTCATGGTAGGCTGACGGGTTTTGCTCTTGCTGCAGGGTCGAGTGACTCGGGGACCATGACGGGCGGTGGCTTCGAGCCAGGGAAGACGCAGGAGGGAAGGAGTGCTCCCTTGACGTCGACGTCCGTGGTCTCCGAGCTCCGCCCGGCGCTAGGGAGCGAAACCACGGCGTCGGGAGCTCCTTACCTGGGCTAACCTGAGGTCTCTGTTTCCATGCTCGAGGTAGGAGCTTTCAAGGGCCACGAGCCAGGAATGGAGGTAGCCCTCATCGACTTTGAGGGTGAGGAGGCCATCGCCCCTCCCCCTCAATGGGAGAGCGGAAGCCATGGCCGACGGGGCTACACGAGCTGGAGGCCCTGCGAAAGCAGGAGCAGGAGGCCCTACAGGAAGAGGAGCTATCGCAGACGCAGCAGGAGGAGAAGAAGTCGCAGGAGCGGCAAGAAGAGGAGGAGCTGATCGGGGGCCGGCCCTAGCATCAGCAGGTGCAGCAGACGCTGCCGGGGGACACGACGCTGCTGGACCTATCGACGCAGCAGCAGCCCAAGCCATCGGAGGGGGAGGAGACCTAGGGACTCCCAAAACAATGGGTGTCCACGATCACCCTCGATGAGCTGTTGATGGATCAAGAAGCGGCATTGAAAGCGTCAATAGTTCTGCACCCATCGGGGGTGCAGCTCGAGGAGAAGACCTCCCCACCGAACCCACCGGGGGACATGTCAATGGTGGACCTGCTGGCGCCACAAGATGTGGCGTTGGGGAAGCAACGGCCTCGACCCCTCCGCTGCCTCTGGAGGCACCTAAGCCAGCGTCGAACTAGCCACTGCAACCGTTGACGGCGCCATTGGAAGAGCCAATGATTTCTGGTCGGCAGGCGGAGTGGTCGGAGGCGACGATGGCCAAGAGTCCTTCTACTTTTCGACATCAGAAGGAAGGAGAGTATCCCCCCGCATGCTGGACTAGTCATGGTGTTGGGGGCTCCTGGCCCATTGAGGAGGTCAACTTTCGACCCCGGGCTGGGAGATACCAGCATCGCGTCGGAGTTCCCCACCCTGGCTGAGTTGGCAGAGTGCCATGGCACCTCACGTGATGTGGCAGATAAGATTGAGTCCTTGGTGCGAACCAAGGTCAAGATGGTCCTCCCACATTGGGGCAAGAAGCGCGTCATGCTCTGGGAGCTCGGTGACTCCAGTGCTCCCGGGATCATGATGGATGACCCGACGGAGGTCAAGCGCTAGGAGGACGTGGAGCAGTCCCGGGTGTGGCTATAGTACATCCTCAAGCTGGGCGTTGAGCTCGTTGGAGGTCTTGACCAGAGTCTCACGGTAAGTCCCTGTTTAGATCAAATACGTTTTTTGGCTTTCTCCGTATGGATCGCCTTAACCCTCGATTTCCTATTTTCAGGACGTACGACTTGGAGTGGGAATGCCTCCGCACGTCCTGGAAACAGGAAATCGAGGGTTAACTCCAACGCACGTCCTGGCTGCATCGAGGGAATGCCTTCGCACGTCCTGGCCGGGGTGGGGAACTCCAACGCGATGCTAGTATCTCCCAGCCTGGGGTCAGAGGTTGACCTCCTCAACGGGCCAGGAGCCCCCAATGCAATGATTACTGCAGCATGCGGGGGGCATCCTCTCCTTTCTTATGTCAAAAAGCAAAAGGACTCTTGGCCACCGTCTCCTCCGGCCGCTCCACCTGCGGACCAGAAATCACTGGCTCCTCCAATGGCAACGTCGATGGTTGCGGTGGCTGGCTCGACACTGGCTCAGGTGCCTCCGAAGGCGACGGAGGGGTTGAGGCCGTCACTTTCCCCAACGCCGCGTCTTGTGGCGCCAATAGGTCCACCATTGACATGTCTCCCGGCGGGTTCGGTGCCGAGGTCTTCTCCTCGAGCTGCGCCCCCGGCGGGCATAGAACCATTGACACTTTCAACGCCGCTTCTTGCTCTGTCAACAGCTCGTCGAGGGTGATCACGAACACCCATTGTTTTGGGAGTCCCGAGGTCTCCTCCCCCTCCGATGGCTTGGGCAGCTGCTGTGCCAACAGGTCCAGCAGTGTCGCATCCCCCAGTGGCGTCTGCTGCACCTGCTGATGCTGGGGCCGGCCCCCAGTAAGGTCCTCCTCCTCTTTCTGCTCCTGTGACTTCTTCTCCTCCTGCTATGTCCGTGGCAGCTCTTCTTCCTGCAGGGCCTCCTGCTCCTGCTTCCGCAGGGCCTCCAGCTCGTGTAGCCCCATCGGCCACGGCTTTCGCTCTCCCGTTGAGGGGGGAGGGGCGATAGCATCCTCGAAGTCAATGAGGGCTACCTCTGTTCCTAGCTCATGGCCCTCAGAAGCTCCCGCCTCGAGCATGGAAATGGAGACCTCGGGTTGGCCCAGGTCAAGAGCTCCTGACGCCGTGGTTTCGCTACGTGGCATCGGGCCGAGCTCGGGGACCACAGACATCGATGTTAAGGGAGCACTCCTTCCCTCCTACGTCTTCCTCGGCTCAGAGTCACTACCTGTCATGGTCCTCGAGTCGCTCGACCCTGCAGCAAGAGCAGAACCCATCAGCCTACCACGAGCCATAGCCCCGAGGGCTAAGGACAGCCACTTCACCTCCCATGGTGCCAAGGGCCTTGATGTCGCACCTCGAGCCGCCAGCAGACCTCGAGGCCCCACCCAAAGCCAAGCTCTTCCCAGGGCTAGGGCTGCTAGGGGCTTCCGGTGGGGTCGCCGTGCCTCCCTGCTCCGACGAGGTCTCTTGGGCATGACTCTGCTCCGCCTGCACTGATGACCTGGACTGGGTCTCCCGGGTCAAAGTGGGCGGGGTCCCTCCGCGAGTACGACGGAAGGAGGACGAACCCCCGAGTCGAGGGGTCGACCGACCTTTTCCATCGCAGGCGCTCCAAGGCCGACGACGCCAGCTGAGGGGCACGCTGCTCCGACGCATCCTCCTGCACCAGAAGACCGTCAGTACGGGAGGGACCAGACCAAAGGAGCTCGAGATGTCCCGCCACCCCTTTGACATCGACATCATCATCATCATCCTTGTCCTCCTCATCCTCTAAGGGGGACTCCTCCTCCGGGAGCCCGTCGTGCCTTTGCTGCCCACGGCGCTTCTCACACTTTTTGCACTCCTGGAGCTTCTTGTCCGTTTTCTTCTTCTCCTCATCCTTGCGCCTTTTTTCTTGCTGGGCATCGAAGCATCTTACCTGACGATCGGGAGCATCCTCCCTCAACGGGGGCCTCGATCTCCGGTAGTCAATCCCTCCTGCACGAAGGCACTCAGTCGCAAGGACAAGAGTAAGAAAAAAAGGGACGAAATGAAAATGCAAAAAGCATAGGTCCAGGCACTCACCAGGTTGAGGTACCCCTCCTCCGGCCACATGGGGAGGCGGTTGATGTCCTCTGCCCTGAACGAGCCTGCAACCATCCCCTTCACCCGCGTGATGATCTCCGTAGTGGATATCTCCTCGCTAGACATCCGGCACCTCTCGACCACCTCGGGTGCCACCACGGGGAGCATCTCGTCCAACCGTAGCGGGCGCTCCATCAAGGGGAGCACCCATCGATTGTGGAAGGCCGAGACCACCACACCCGCCGTCAGGCCCGCCTCTCGAAGGGTCCTCATCGTGGTGGCAAGGGGTCGAAGTCGACGTTGAAGATCCCCCATCACACCGTGCAGCCAGTTGAATGGCCGCTTGGTGATGAGCCGCCCGGTGTACGGTGGGAGGTAGCCTCCGTCATTGCGAAGGTAGAACCATTGCTCGTCCCACCAGGCATGGTTGGACATCAACCCCTTGGGGATGTACTCGCGCAGCACCTCTGACTTGCCTGTCTTCAGTGCAAAGTTGAGGCAGCCTGCTCTGACGATCCGCCCCAAGCCTCGCGAACCACTCCCCTTGTAGAGATGCAGCCACAGCTCCCAATGTGGTGCCATCCCTAAGTAGCCCTCGCAGACGGCCACGAAGATGGCGGTGTTGGAGATGGCGTTGGGGGAGAAGTGTTGGAGCTCGATGCCGTAGAAGTTCATCAACCCCCGCATAAACTCGCTCGGGGGCACTCCGAACCCGTGACGGTGGTACATGAGGAAGCTCACCACGTAGCCCTCCGGTGGGTTTGGCTCCAGGTGGCTCCTCGGTGGCGCAATCCACTCTGGCCGAGCTGGATCGGTGATGGGGTGGAGAAGTCCTTCTCCCACCAGCTCGGTCAACCTCTGCCGCGTTATGGTTGACGGGTGCCAGGGTTCGGCAGGCTGGAGGATGGGGGCTATGACAGCGGCGGCGGCACGGATCTATTCGGTGGACGTGGTGGCGGCAGCAACAACGCGAATCTCCTCGGCGGATGGGCGACCGGGAAGGTTCCCAATCGTGACTTCTTGCTCTAAGTTCCTACCCTCGCGCGCAGGAAAGCAGGAACTCGGGAGCACTAGTGGTGGCGAAGGCAGGATGGCAGAGGTAGGGGTGAACAGTGCCTGTCCCCCTAGCTTTATACCCAGGAGGAGCAACGGGCAGAATCCGGCGATAGAAAAAGGTAACTCCCTGCAATTAATGCATTTACCTAACCGTTCCCCCTTGATTCTCGGCCGGATACATGCGTTACACCTCAGGCAATTAGCCGTTGCCCGGGCCCACCATGATCTCCACCACCGCACCGTTTAACCCTCCTCCTCCAAAGACGCGTCTGACGGTAAGAAAAATAAACGTTACTTACTGACGGATTCCTCCAGGAGAAGGTAAAGGGGCTCCGGCCCCACAACAAGCCTCGAGGGAGCGAAGGCTGGCCCTTGACCAGGGTTCGACAGACGCCCTCAAGCACCTGAGTCAGGGGTGACCAAGGGAGAGCCAACACAAGGCCCCGCTCGAGAACGAACTCTCGAGACCCCTTTGGACATATCCAAGGAAAAATGCTATGGACTTTTATGGAATCCCCCCGAAGAGAGGCGTCGAGCCGCTGAGACCTATCGATTGGAATCAGTATCCGTAGGTCCATGTGTTTTGCTTTAATGAGACTGCCTCCAGGCCACCAGCCGACCTCTATCGAACGAGGAACGGGCTCTCACTTGGATTTTCCCGTTACGAGCTCACTGAGAACTTCAAGGCTCGCCCTATCGAGGGTAGTCTGACGCTTCTCTCCTCACGTCTGATCAAAAGGACTTGTGAGATGAATGCCAAGGCCGGCAATGCCCCAGCCGCACGAGGCTCGGGGGCTCGACCGCCCCGCACCCCTCGACAAAAGACGGTCAAAAATCCCCTGGGGGCTCGACGTTT
This sequence comes from Bothriochloa decipiens, assembly GCA_023333625.1. Lineage (NCBI taxonomy): Eukaryota > Viridiplantae > Streptophyta > Magnoliopsida > Poales > Poaceae > Bothriochloa > Bothriochloa decipiens. The sequence continues at coordinate 17,858,599 of CM041631.1, read as the reverse complement.
TGACATACCCCTCGGCAAAGCGCCATGACTCCAGTTCAGGTCCGTACCTGACTAGACGAGCACCCCTCGACCAAAGATAAATAAAGCCCTCGAAGGAGTCTTTCGACTCCTCCGAGGCCTCGGGGGTACCCCCGCGGGGTACGCTCGTGTGCCCCCCACAGAAAATTCCGAGCCACACCTCACTCCCGACTCCTGACCCCCTGCCCGAGTGCCAGCACTCGCACAGGGGCTCGGGGGCTACTGTCGAGTACCTGGGAAAGGGGTACCCCAAACCCTCGATTAACTAGACTAATCCCCAAAATCAGCAACGCAAACCCTCCAATGACATCCCTCATTATCGCTCGAAAGCCCACAAGCTAAGGCATACTGAGCCGATCCACGAACGGGCGTCGACAGCCCAAAGCCACAGCCTGCTCGACAGGCTACCACGCGGACCGAGACTATACGCTCGAGGGTACGATTCGGGTGACCCCTCGAGGACGGAACTTTGCCCAAGCGAATGGGCCGGCCTCGAAGACGAAACTTTGCCCAGCGAATGAGCTAACCCTCGAGGACGGAACTTCACCCGAGCGAACGAGCCCGCCCTCGAGGACGGAACTTTGCCCATGCCAATAGGCAGCCCTTGAGCACAGTAGACCCCTCGGCTACCTACTCCCCGTATGGATCCAGGCGCATTCAATGCATTTTACCTGCTCCCGCCTAACCATATGGTCACAGTTACAGTAATAGTTGTGAGTATGGCAGTCGAATCTTGCTTTTATCACCCATACCCCAGAATCTCGCTGATCGTACCTCACTGTTATGCCATACCGAGCACTGTGCCTCATCCGGCACCCCCTCGAGACGTGTAAGTCAGCACATTCCCCGCATTTCCTGGGATTCGGCTTTATCCGATGGGCCTCGACCCCCTCGACTCGACCCTCTCGACTCGACCTAAGTCCTCGACCGTCGCCACTCAGCTCCGTCACGCTGACCCTCAAGCGGGACTTCAACAACTCCGGTCAACACTTCAACAACTTCCGACGCAACAGCTGCAGTACCTCCCACGCCGACGTACACCTCTACAGCGGCACCAACATGATCGGCATCAACGTCATACGTCACCAATCACGTGAGCCTTAAAAATATGTACTCCTGTGCCCCTCCTTCGCCTATAAAAGGAGACGCCAGGACTTTAGCTAAAGAGAGAGATCCAGAGCATCATACGCTAAGGCTTTAGATCACAAAACAACACCGCGAGACAGTGTGAAGTAGAGAGCTAAGTGCCCGAAACGCTCGAGCTCCAGCTCATACTTTTCACACCCGCTTGTATTCACCCCTGTACTAGCACTTCGGTGCAAGATAATACGGACTATCCCCCCGCTGGACGTAGGGCCTTCTTTGCCCAAACTAGGATAAATCGCCGTGTCCTTCTTGCATCACCTACCGGATTAAGGGAGCACGCAATTACGAATTACTCGTTGGTGTTGACCCCGGGGTCGAAACACCGACAAGTTTGTATGAGATATTGTCATATGTATGAAAATGAAATGCATGCCTACCTAGGAATGCGGTTGGTTTATTACAAACATAAACCGGTAGTGAAGCCTCCAGTTTCATTACCACAGACGTACAGCAACACCCGGTTCAGTTTCCAGCTGTTTGTACATAGATGCCATTTTCGTTATACTAAGCATGTCCAAGTTTCCAAAGAATTATTCGTAATACTCTAGAGTTTTCCCACTCCCCAAAATGTACTGCAAGGGCTGAATAAGATCATCTTCAACAGTTTCCTACAACTCACTCTTAAAATATAGAAGATAATTCTACATCAGAAATATGTAATATAACTAAATTATCCTAACAACTTTTATATATTCTTTCTCTCTCTCGAACATTTGCATCAGGAACCGTTTCTACTCTTTATCCTTCCCCCACCCTTCCACCTCTAGATTGGCCAAAGGATACAGCATTTTGATCGGCACGTGAGAATATATGCGTGAGCTCGAGTCCGCGCATCTGTATGCACAATAGGGGTTCTTTCTCAAGTGCTAAAAGATCGGGAGATGAGTTTATGTGTTGTTGGAGATTATAGTATTAGATGCTGTTAGAGATGCTCTACGTCATGGTGTTTTATTTTCATTGTCATTGATGACCGAGGTGTATGTCTTTTTCGGTTAAGCTGCCACTGCAGAGCAGGCGCCTCACGGCACAGCCACTAGCCAAAATCCCAGTGTCCAAGCGAGGCGAGATTCTCGTCATGCAGTGGCTAGGTCTGATCCAGAGGACGCCAACGGAGGTGTCTAAGCAGGAGTACGATGACATGTTCGCCGAGGACCCAGACGCTTCACACGCTGAAGCCATGCGTGAGCTCTTCCTAGACATGCAGCGGACACGGAGGCGCCGCGGCAGCCGTGCATGAGTATTTTGCCGATATATGGATCGAAGCCAGGGCATGCAAATTTGGTTGTTTAGTGCGTGACTAATCCATGTAGGGCATTTATTAAACCAGGTGGTGCTTCATGCAATATCTTCTCCTCTCCTTTTTACACTTTGGTGCGTTTGTAAAACTTTTTTTTTACTCAAATACAAAGATACATAAATCTTTTGTATATTCCAAAAAAATTAGATGACATCTTCTTGGTCATGGCTTCCTCATTTCCTTCTCGAACGTCGTCTTCCATAGTCTGCGAGGATTGTCTTGAGCACAAGCTGGTCACAGGTCAGTCTCTTTATTAGTTTCACTTTTAGATAGAGGACGACTGGACTCTTGGAACCGGGAGTATTACATAACCTCCGTTTCCTCTAAATAACTATTGTATTCGTGAAGCAGAGACCATTAATCGAATTCTTCCATCTCGTCAAGCAGAGGCATCGATGGTTTAAGTCTACAGCCGGCAGTACGAGCTAGTAACATAAAGACTCGAAATGACTCGTGGCATCGATCACGACGAAACATATAGTACGTGTACAGGAATGTATATATATATATATATATCGTACTACGAGATTATATATGTATATGTATATATATATGTATATGTATATATATATGTATATATATATATGTATATATATGTATATATATATGTATATATATGTATATATATATGTGTATATATATATTTCCTACACTATGTTAATTAATTGATTCTTGATTTTTCAACTATGAATTGATCGAAGTTCTGGAGAATGATGTGGTGCCCCCTAAAGTGAGGCATTGAGGCAACCTGAAAAACGTTCTAAGGTGAGTGACAGATAATAAACAAAAAAAATGATATGGCCATATATAGTATATGTGTGGTTATTAGTTGC
>CM041631.1:17800763-17825305 GCA_023333625.1 Bothriochloa decipiens | reverse complement strand
TTTAATAGAATATTGGGTTTTGCTATCCTTCAATCACATGGGATTGGTGATACTTTCAGGAGACGTCTATGAGTCGTCGGATGTCCATATAATGGTTCAAGTGCTTTCTTCTTCCTCCAGCGAACCGTTGTGATCATCTCCTTCATGTCACCATGGTGTCCGGGTGTGCATAGATGCAAGGAGCAGGAGCAGGAGCAGGAGACCTGCCTCGACGAATCCGTGATGGCCATAGCCTGCCACCGCATGGGTAGGGGTTTTGGAAGGCAGTGGACCGGGTTCGCCATGGCCGCTCATGGGGAGCAGCTCGTCGAGAACAGGTCATCGGGTGCGGGTGCGGCCGCGAGTGGCTTGTTGCGCGCAGGAGAGAGTTGCGGGCGCGGGAGCGTCGCGGCCTCACGCGGCGTCACCTTCGTCTGCTGTTTAGGAAAAGTGTAGAATATTACATTATTATATTAACTTATTATATTATAAATGTCATGATTACTAACGCGAGTACATGATATTTAAATTATTAATAAGAAAAAAAATACGGATATCAACATTTAATGTTGTATACGGACACGGATATCGTATCTTTTGACATCGCTGGGGGAGCGGTGGTGTGAGACGAATTCATGGTCCAGGCGCGCAGGCGGGCAGGCAGGCAGGAGACTGCACCCCCAACATTAAACCAGCGGCAGGCGCGCATATTTGTCGGAGATCGGGCAACGTGCGCCAATGGCTACAGTTCCCTTGTAGATCGGGTGACGAGGACCAGCAGGCGAGCGTGAGGTCCAGGTCACGGCCCGCCCGGCCGCCCGCTGGACGGCATGCTAGTTTGTGCCCAGCTGGTCCTCGTGCCAGCGTGTACCGTCCCCGCGCGCGGACCACCGTGCACGCGCTCCAACTTTGCGGCACGACCGGCATTTTATAGCCGTTAGACCAACTGCAGCGGCGTCCGGTACCACGTGCTCTAGGACCGTGACACCGAAAAAACGTCCGCAGCGGGGTCCTGGGTAGACTCCGGTAAAGCACCGGACGCCCCCCGATCCGGTCTCTGTCCAGGGAGTACAGAATCCTCTTGTACGCACCACGCGTGGGCCTGTGCTCGTCCTTCTGCGCCCGCCCGTGAGAGAGAGAGGAGGAGGAGAGAGCACGCGAGCACCGGGGCGGGGAAGGAGAGGGGCGTCGCCGTGCCACGCCGGGAAGGAGCAGGGGCACCGCCGGGAAGGAGCAGGGGTGGACCGCGGCCGCCGGTGGAGCAAGGGTGGGCGGGCGAGGAGGCCGTCCATGGCCACCGAGCTCCGGCTCTGGCTCCGGCTCCGGCCCCGGAGAGGGCGGAGGCCGAGCCGCGGAGGTCGATGCACCGGCTCCGGCCCCGGCCTGCCATGGCTCCGCACCGAGCGCCATGGCCGAGCGAAGACGACGAGGAGCAGGCAGAGCTCCGTGCGCGCAGGGAGCGGAGCTCCGGACGCCGCTGCCGCCGAGAGGGAGAGAGAGGAGGAGGAGGGAGGTCCGCTGAGCAGCACGAGCACGGGCCGCCTCCGCCGCGACCGAGTCCGTCCGCTCACGAGGCCGCCGCGCGCCCGCCGTCCTGTGTGCCCGCGCTGCCTGGAGGACTACCGCCGTCCTGCGTGCCTCCTCGCGCTCGCCGGGGCCGCCACGCACCCGGCCGGTGCCGCCGCTCGCCCGCACCGAAGAGGGAGGTGGAGATGCAGGGCGCGCATGGCGGTCGAATGGATAAGGAAAAGGGAAGGGAGGAGAAAAAGGAAAGGGAAGAGAAAAAAAGGAAAAAAGAAAAAAGAAAAAAAAATCTAGACCTGTGGGCCTCACAGTGTATAAAGGAGGTTATAAAGGATGAATGGGTGCGGAGAGAAATTAGTATAGAGAAGAGAATCTTAATGAGTAGGATGAAATATTTGTTTTAAAGAATGAAAAATAGAGAAATATGAGTGCGAATGATAAGATTATTGGCCCGCGTCTAGCTCGACGCGCTGCCGCGTCGGCCGGGCGGGCAATGCCAATCATGTGGACACACCACCACACATACGGTTGAGCTATCATCGTTCGGTTCAGTACACATCTACTCCTACTATACGCATACAGGCCGGTCCCGGTATATATTATTATTGTATATGACAAGCGGTATAGGCCCGTACACACACAACAGCGCGCGCGCGCGCCGAATACCAGTGTGCACCACCAGGCCGGCCGCCAGCCGCCAGTCCGCCACATGCTGCATGCATGAATCAGACCGGCCGCGCGGGAACACGCGCGTACTGTACGTACTAGCTATCCTGCCAGCCGCGGACGCAGTAATCACGTCACGTGTCCTTCTCGTACGACAAACCGAGCACGCACGGCCTTCAGGATCGGAGATTCGGAGGGACCGAGTGGGGACGGCCGAGCCGGGTCCGGGAGAGACGAACGGGACATCACATCACGTGCGTTGCGCACGCTACCTCACACGGCCGCTGCGCCAGCCACCAATCACACGGAATGGAATGGTCTCACTTCTGACTTCTGAGGCCGGCCGGATGTCGTATACGTAATGTAGAAGGCATCCTGCACTGCACGTCCGCGGCCTTCAACGGGAGCCCATTGTTATAAAAAAAAATGGTAAACAATGCAGGAGCCGGACGAGCGAGAGAAAGACTGAGGGAGGCCCACCCAGGCCGTTCTGCTTCGTTTTCATGAGCCATAATAAGCCCATATAAAACCGGACCGGACCGTAACCGATGCTGCTACATGCGGCCCGGGACAGACACTCGCGGGATAGATACATGGACGGAATCACGCAAGGAAAGCACTTCACGCACAGTAAAGGCCAGTTTTTTTTAACATGGAGAAAAACGCCTGGAAGTTCGGTGGTTCAGTGATCTGGTAGTAATCAGAGATAGCTCACCAGGTATTTTATGAAGATCTCTCGAGTCTCGACAATAATGCTGTTCTGAATTCTGATAGATCACCAATATCCATCCATGCATCCATCGTAGCTACTTCTTCGTTTGTGAGTGTGAGGTCGTAGCACCCCCAAACAGTCGATCACAATGCAAATGGCGCCTCACAGGAAATGTTTCATGTGCGTGCATGGCGCTCAGCAGGAAGTTCAAACATACGCACTTCTATATATACATACATAGCCATCGGCTGTTACCAAACATGTGCAAGAGAAACAAACAAGTGCCAACATACAGCAACAAGAGGTCGCACGGTGCAAGTGTCTCCAGTTAACTGTTTCAACTTGCGACAAGTGATCTTGGTGGTTGGGGGGGGGGGGGGTGTTGTGGTGGTGGGTTGGTGTAGCGGAGGATTTTGGCTGATGGAAGATGGAGCTAGTTGCACTAGTTGCTGCTATGACTATGAGGAAGGCGCGACTGCTTATTGTAGAAGATATTTCTTCTAGACTTTACCCTCCCAAAGGCACTCAACAGAGAGACTTCCATCACTGCAATTCTTTGTTGATGGCGCATGCAGCAAGAGGTCCCGGAGATGAGCTGCTGGCTCGAGGCCCATGGCAGAGGCTCGCTCCCAGCGCTGAAGCCGAGTAACACCAATGCATGGGCCAAACTTCATGTCCATGTCAAACTGTCGCAGCTGCTCTTCTTGATTACCAAAATCATCTGCAGCAACATTGCCACGAGCAACAGGATTAGGGTATCAAAATGGAAAGAGGTTTGAGAGGGCACTAATATATGAGTATATAATTTAAAAACAAAAAGAATTTCTACACTTCTCCACAACGTGATGAGGACCACAGAAATTAAAGAAGATTACTGGCAAGCAGCATGTGTACCTTTGAGATCCCACGAGCCATGAGAAACTAGAGCTGATGTCTGAGCAGTATCAGGGGCGCCAACTGAGGCCCCTCCAGTGTACTGCTGTGCCTTCTTCTTTGAAGATGCTGATGCCTTAGTCACACCTCCTTTCTTTTTCTGCCGGTAAAAACCTTTCACACTACCAGACGACATGTTTCTCTGTTATTCAGTCCTGCAAGTGTTTCTTTGTCAATTCCTTCCAGCAGAAATTTGAAATCAGACCTACTCTGGATTTTCTTTCTGTCTTTGTTTGAAACATATATATACTTCTAAAATACAAGTGCGTGTCCAGCGAGCCACCAGGAACCATTACATTCAGAGCTATTGTCATGAGCACTAAGTATAGTATCGTGTAAATAAAGAACTGAATATGGGAAACCTGTAGGTTAGTGAAACCATGCCCCAGTCATTGCTCACAAAGCTACTAAGCACCATTGCAGTATAATCAATATATATGCATATAGTCAGCCATTAGACTATCTCCAACAACAGAAACCCATAAACACCACCCATTTCATACTTTGGCTTGTGCACAGTGAAAAAATCCCTCCACAAAACTTGCGTTCTTCCAACAGACAACCCATCCGCGAACCAAAAGGAGCCCCCACCCGGCCGAGCAGATCTCGCGGCCGCATGTGTCGCCCGCCTCTGCATGCGCCGTTTGCTCCTACCTCCGCAATTCCGCATGCGCCGTTCGCCTCCTACCTCCGCAATTCCGCATGCGCCGCCCGCCTCCCACCTCCGCATGCACCGCCCGAGCCGCCGAGCCTCCCTCCCTCCCTGGGCCAAGCAGACCCCACCTGCCTTCCACCTCGCCGAGCGCCGAGCCGGCTGCGCCCCGTCGCGGATCCACCTCTCCGCGCCGGTCACTCCCCGTTGCGGGCCTGACTCGCCGTCATCATTCGTGGGCGCTTCTCGACGGCATCCAGGTCCCGGTCTCCCGTACAAGGTGGCGGAGGCGGCCCCAGCCGTGCCCGTGCTCATGCTAGGGCTCTCGTAGCTCTCGTGCTGGGGCTTCCGGTGCTGCTGGGCTCCGTCAGTCTGTCGCCATGGCGAATTGGCGATAGACATGTTGCTGCCCCTGCTGCCAGGGAACACCGTGGCGGCCGCCGTCCTCTTCCCTCGTGATGGTGGGCCCCACCTCGTGGAGAGGCAAAGAGATGAACAGAGCACACATATTTGGGTGCTACGGTGCCTCTCACGCAAAATGCGTGGTGTGTTTGCCTTCTCCGTTGGAGTGTAGTTTTTTGCCGGTAAAACAACTGTGCACAGCGCATTTTGGCTATAGGTTGCGTTATGCCAATGCTGTTGGAGTCAGTCTTAGGTAGTGAAATATTGGTCCAGTCACTGTTCATGAACCTGTTTGTTAGCATCATTGCAGTAGAGACGAATGCATACAGTCAGTAATGTAGCAGTCATCTATATTAGCATCATATATATGTGTGGTCACTTGGATATGCATAGGCATGAGTCGAATACACCTAGCAAGCTAAGATCTTCATTAGTGACATTATCTACAAACCAAACTGAAAAGGTCAGGCCTAAACACTCCCTTTCTGAGCTCACTGCAAACAGATGTGTGTGCCTCAATAGAAGGCAGTAGAATTGAGGCTCTGGAATACAGGGCAAAAAAAAAACAAGAAAGAAGGATCTTGCAGAATGTCAACCATCATGCTCATGTCATGAACACAACATTAGAAATGTTCCTTGATCGCCAATCCATTGCGCTTCCAGGGAATGGAATGACTGTTCAGTTGAATCCCCATGTCTTTTCAAGAAATTGCAACCGTACCTTAACTGGGAACCAAGATTCCAAGGAGCCCAATGGTGCCAACTAGTAAATATTACGAGTACTATTCACTTATACCGCGCTAAAAGACGAAGATGACGAACCTAATCGAACAATGGATGGATCAATTGGAACGGGAGCAGGGGCGGACTCAGTAAATGAACCTAATCGAACAATAGATGGTTCAATTGGAACGGCAGCACGGGCGGACCTAGTATACCCAATATTTTGCAAAAAGAAACCAAGTTACTAGGCATGTATACACTTGAATGAAATCAGATCCGAATACACGGCAAATAGCTTAAGTTAGGGTTCGGGATTCCCGGTTTCGAACAGAAAAGTAAGAGAAAGGGTGCACATACCTCGTGTGTGCTCGTCGCCGGCGAAGGATGCGACGAAGGTCTGGGAAAGGACCGACGACGAAGTATCTGGCGTACGGGGTCGGGGTCGGCGTCGGCGGTCGCCCAGTTGCAGCAAAAGTGAGGGAGAGACCGAGCACGCTGAGAAGTGGGGAGTGGGGACTGGGGACACCCGGCAGGGTAAGTTTTTACTAAAAGACACATTTCATTGATGATTTTTTTTATTGCCTTAATTTTTTATTAGTGGATCCACCGTCTACATCTAAGTCTAAGAGTACACGGTGGAGAAATATAATAATGGTATAACATCTTATGCGAAGCAACTATGATTATTAGAAAAAAAACAGAGAGATGACAGCCGGCAGATGAATGAGTTATATTTACTTGTAGCCATGATCTTAGGTTTTACTTGCCCACAAGCATACCTACACATATGTCTGGTTCAGGGGCGGATCTTAAGGGGGGATGGGAGGCTCCAGCACCCCCTACAGCTCATGAATCAACGGAGAAAGAGAGGGGTTGATGGAGAAGAATTGGTGGAGGAGAGAAGAAAAATGGAGGATTAGAGAGGAAGAAGAAGAACCAGCCCCCCTTGAGTGACGCCTGCATCCGCCATTGGTCTCGTTTAGTTAGAGACAATTAAATAGGAATGGGAGTTTAAGTATTGGAGTTTAGAAATCATTTTATTTGTATTGTGACTTGTGAGAGTAGGATTTTTGGTGCTAAGGGGGATAGAAGTTTAAAAAACCAACCCACTAGTCAATTCCCTTAAGAGGGGTGGGAATTAGGTGGAAATTATGCTCTTAATAAAAAAATTACATCCTCACTGTCCCTTATAATTTATCATATAATTTCAAAACCTCCACATCAAACAAGGGATTTGATTCCCTCTTCAACTTCCTTAGCTCCATCTATCAAACCCCACACTAATTCTTGTGCATCTTCCCACGTAGTTGTCAAAAACATACCCTTTTGGATTTCGTACTTGTCCTTAAACCCGAAGGTCAGGTATTAATACTCATTTCCTGTATTCAAGAGATATCAAAAATAAAATTATAATAAAACACACAAACTTATGTGGAATAAGGTCCACCTCGTCGCGATCCACCTCGCAATCTTCTGTTATGGGGCTTGTGAGGTGGAGATTGATTGAATCTGGATCTTCAGATTCTGGTGACTCCTGTGTTGGCGGCGCTAAGTGGGACGGCTCATAGGGAGGTTAGGTATGATGGCCTAGCTTCCTCTTCTCTCGATCTTCGATGAGATGCCTAGCTCAAGAGCCGGGTCTGCATAGGGTGTGTTTCTAGCCGATGTTTTGCATGGTTCTCCTCCCGTTCGCCTCGAGATGTCACAGTGTGTAACACCTCTGGTGTTATATTAACTAAAACATGCCATGTCATCATATGCACTGCAAAGCATTCATGTTTAAGTCAACCTTAATGTGCATTAACCAAAACAAGTTTATATTTCATAGGTTGATTGAGTTTCTGTAATGTTTGTCACATGAAATAATAAAACCCTATTTTCGAATGTCATCGCAAATACTTAGTCTATACTCTATGTACTTGAGGTGTAAACTGTGTTTACACTAGTGTCAAGCATAGTGCATAAGTCTAAGTCTAACCCTAAAAATGATTTCCATATTTGAAATTAAATTTGGATTCCAAAGCTTATTCCTGAGTCTGGCAATTCAAATTTAAATTCGAATTGGAAATGCTATAGAAGGTTTTTCAAAAGTCAACTTGGTCAACCAAAGGTATCATTGGGTCAAGGACCTAAAAATGTCCTTGGATGATGTGTGTGATCACTAATAACCAACCAATTAAGTTAGAAACCAAACTGAGTTTAAATTCTATTTCAAAAACCCTTTATTTCAAAACCTAGTTTTACCCCCCTTTTCTCTAATTCAAAATCTATAAGGAATTTGGAGATACTCTAAAAAGACAGTTTGTAGATCTTGACAAGAGCTACAAAGTTGGTATATAAAGTTTTTCAAGTTTCTAAAAGGAATTTCAAATTAATTTAAAAATACAGTTTCTAGCATTTATCCTCTTTTGATTTTAAAACCATAATTCAAAAATTATGCATAATTTGAGAAAACTTTGTATATGAAAAATGTTTGGTTTGACAAGCTCAACATTTCATAGTTTTGAATATTTTCAAGTTTTGTTGAAAAATCAAAAGTAATTTCAAATGTTTGTTTCTAGGGTTTTATCCCCTTTTCAAATCTGAATTCAAATTTAAAAATCTAGATAGAATTTGAGGGTGCCAGCTAAAGGAAAAGTGTAGCTCTTGAAAAGTTATACAAATGATATTTTTAGAGATTTTCAAGTTCTTATACAAATTTTGGAGTAATTTGTATTTTTAAACCGATGGCATTTCTGTAATTTCTGTGAACGGTACCTAACCCTATCGACGGACGCCATGGCCGGCTTCTCATCGCGCGCCGCCGACCACCGCCGCACCTTCCCGGCCACCAGAGCACTCTCGGACGCGAGAAACTTCACTGTCGTCGTGTCGCTCGCTCAAGCATCGTCTTCGTGCTATAAATAGCAGTCGGCCGACGCCGTTTTTCTTTCTTCTTCCTCCCGCCGCCGTCGCCGACGACCTCGCTCCGCCGCCCGAATTCGCCGCCGACGCTCCACCTCTGTCCAATTGCTCTCGCCCAAAGCTCCGCCACTTCCTCACGGTCCTTTTGGGCCAGTTCATGCTTTCGCTCCTTGCCTGAGCCACCCGCACGCAGCCTTCTTCTCCGCGGCCGGTCAGTCGCGCCGCCGTGCCATCGCCGCCGTTTGCTGCCGCCAGAGGTGAATATATTTTACCTTCGACCCCGTAATCATGTTCTCCGTGTCATCCTGCATCTGAAGCGCACCTTGGCTTGAACAGCGCATTGCTGGAGACCGCCGTGACGCCGTCGTGCCATCGGAGCGCCACCGCCGCCATCAGCGCCGCCGACCGTAGCTCAACCCAGTCACTCCGGACCTCCATTAACGTGCGCATCAGCGCCGTGGTGAGCTCCTGCATCTATCTGTGCCATTAATTTCATCAATCCTGCACCGTAGCCGCCGGCCACCGTGGCTCGTCGCCGGCACGGCCATGCCGCTCCGCCGCGCGCGTTACTGCCTTGGCTAGGGACCATGAAGTGCCATCATGTAGTTGCCAATCTTGTCCGTTTAGGTGTCCTGCGCAAGTTCATGTGGTCGCCGTCGTCGGAAATCGCTCCGGTGAGCGACGCCGTCGCGCCCGAGCTCCGCCGCGCCGCCATTACCGCCGGCGTGGGGGCCGCCGCCACTCCCCCGCGCCGTTAGCTAGCTTGTTGAACTCCTCATGCCAAGATGAGTCCAACGGACCAAGTCCGGTTGCCGGAGACCTCACCGATGGCGAGGAATCGCCGGTCAACTCCGGTGGGGTCGACTGTTGACCCGGGAGCACTGTGTCGATTTTTCTTTTTCCATTTTCAGAAAATGATTTAAATGCTATTTTCTTTGAAAATTCATAGTAATTCATATATAGCTCCAAAAATTCTAAAAATTTTTGTGTGTGTTCCTTATGATGTTAGCTACCTAGGAAAAATATGAAATGCCAAAATTGAGTATTTTTGCATATGTTAAAATTAGCCCTTTTAATTGAAAAATAGACCTTCAATGATTTTTAATAAATAAAATAATTGGCTTTTAATTATGAAATTTGTTTTGCCATCTAATTAGTCTAAGAGCTTTCTAAAATAAAATTTTGGACTTAATTTGATAACTTTAATTTTTATGCCTTTATTTAATGCTTTTAAATAATTAATTAACCCTCTAGTTAAACTTAATCATTATAGGATTTGATTGACTTTGGGATTGATTGATGACCTTGGGTCATTAACCCTAATGACCTTTGGCACTTTAATTAATTATTTGCGCTTATCTTAATCATGTCATTAGGGCTTAATTAACGTTATTTTATGTGTTTAATTAACCTCTTAAATGGCGTAGTTAACCCTAATGAGTTTTATAAGAAAAGTTTTGTTAACCTGCAACTTTATCGTGAAGAAAAGTTATACTCGATCCCTTAATCTGATCATGCATCCATCGAGCATCATGTTTACTATTCCATCATGTAAAGCATATTAATTATCGAGTAGTTTTCATTAACGGAGAGTTAACGTTGTTACCCAGACCCGAAGGACGAGCAGATTCAAGAATCGGGAGCTGATCCAGAGTTTGAGAACTTCTATCCCGAACATCAAGGCAAGCCCCGGATGCATTCAAACCCTATTCTATTTATAAAAGTTTTACCGCTTTAGCTCTGATATGTTGCATTAAGTGATAGGAGTTGAGTGAAAACCCACAAATTGCATTACCTGTCTTATTTCCTCATTCCTTGTTACCTGCTCAGGAAGATAAGTAGTAATGCTTAGCCCTGCTTATTTATTTAATTGTTCAAAGGCAAAAGAATGAAAAAGATGAGATTGGTTTCTTGTTGAAATCTTGATGATAGTAATAAATCGAGTCCGGACGACGAACTTGCACTGGGAATGGAGTCCCTCTGTAGTGTTCTCATCTGTTGATGCCCTAGGTCCCGTTCGTTGGTGAACTGGATGATATCGAGAATTTAGAAATCCACATGCATGAAGTGGTATACGGATGGTTGGAGCCGTGTATATCATGGAGTGACCTAGCGTGGGGCCAGAGATCCCATCTGTGTCATAGTGTGTTTTACTGTGGGGTTTAAGTTTCTATGTATCTCGGTACGCTGGGCCGAAGAGCTCACGTGCATCATGTGGTGATATACGGCTGAGGTTGTTATCCCGGTATATCGGTGCACCTGGGGTGCTTCGGAGTTAAAGTCTCCGGTATGCTCAGTCACCTAGGTCCCAGCTGGGTATGAAAATGGATTCGAATCGCCGTTGCTTCTCGGAGAAGAAGACTCGATCGTTGTTCATCATCGTAGTAACAACTTGAACAAAAATTAAGGATCAATAATGAAGTTGGTTGATAATAGGAGTTAGCCCAAGTAACTTCTCTTTCTGTAAAGTTTTTCCGCAAAATTTATTATTTCTTACAAGCCTTACCTTGTCCCTCTAGTTTGCATTTCTTGAGTCTCTACCCTTCTCTTTCGTCGGGTCAGTCTTGTTGAGTACTATTGTAATCAGGGTTTGTTGAACCCCTGTTGTAGGTGAGCTTCATGGGCAGGAGTGTTTTGCATCCTGCTGCATGACAGTTGTCGAGGAAAGCGACGACGAATAAAGATGTTCAGCTCTTGGGCAGAGCTTTTGTGTAATATTGTAATCTACTGCTACTCCACTACTATTATGGTTTGTATAACTTAAACTTATGATTGTAAATATTTGAAAATCAGAGGTTTGTAAACTTATGTTATTATAAGTCTTCCGCTGTTTTACTCCGTTGTATATTATTTATATCAAACTGTTATAATACTGCAATATCTCTCTACAATGATTGATCCTGCTCGGAGAATCGTGGATGATTCGGGATTTACCCGACAGACTTTTTAAGTCGTATGGAACACAGTCATGGTTATTTGGAGTCTGTTTAGACAATAATCATGCGTGTGGGCCATATGATTTAGGAGGTTCTGCCACACAGTGGTTCTTCTCAAAGACTATGAGTGACGATGTTCTTCTGTGCTTGCCTGCGGATGAGGACTGGTTGTCTCGGGTTTCTCCAGCTACATGGTCGATAACAAAAGCTGGTGAAAGACAACGACTTTGGGGGTGGACACGAAGGCAATCAAGGGTTTCATGTTTTTTCTTCTTTTTGGATGGGACACAGTGGCGAAGTTACGTGTATGGTTGTGGATGTGGATGTGAATGGACCCATGAAAATTGCGAATATCAGTGAATAGGATTAAATTTTTACCATAATTATGACTCAAATCTACACTATGCGACAGGGCGCACTCCCCTTAGATTTGCTCTAATGGGACAACTTTTTCTCCTCTATCCTTTGTGTACGTTTGTGTAAATATATAGCTGTATGTTTTCGTTACATGGTAATGGTCGTATTGTGATAAAAGGCCCCTTCTCTACTGATACTCTGATTTTACTTTTTTGTACCCCTTTCTCGTGATTTTGCGCGACCTTATGTTGGATTTCTCCATTGGATATGAAAGCGACCGGGCCGCTCAGCCATACCTGCCGTTGTCATCTCTCGCACGCAAGCCCCGTCCCGAAGCCGAGGCAGCACCATAGTCCATACGTCGGCGACTCGCACGTTTCGAGTTTCGACCGAATACCGGCGTCGAGTCTGACCTCGAAACTAACGGCATGGTTAGATTCCTGAATTTGGGACCAAATTCTACTATGCAACACTATGCAAAAAAATTCTTCGTCATATTAATACCGGCACATATATGAAGTACTAATGATGAAATAAAAACTAATTATACAGATTGGTTGTACTTTGCGAGACGAATATTTTGAACCTAATTAGTCAATGTTTAAATAATTTTTATCAAATACAAATAAAATACTACAGTACGTATTTATGATAAAATGATAACTTTGTAACCCCAAACTTAGGATCTAAACATAGGCTAAAACCAACCTGACTTCCCAGAAGCCGGGCGCACGGGCGACGGCGACCGAGTCGCTGCTCCCCTCCCGGCCTCCCCCTGCCTTGCCCTCCAAACCAAAGACCCCACGCGGCATCTGGCGCACCACGCACGCCCTGACGTAGTAGCCCGCCGCTGCAGATGCGCGGTCGTCGGCCCTGTTCCCGTCTCCTTTCCTTGATTCCTTCCCTTTAAAAACACGGCAAAACCGACCCGGATTACGCTACCGAACGGCACGGTCGGCGGCCGCACCGGAACCTAACCGAGCAGTAGCACGAGCAGACACGACGTCTCCAGACTGCAGAGCATCATCAGTCGAGGAGGAAGCGTGGGGAAACGCGCGTGACGTCTGCACGCATCGTATGCGCCGCGCTGCCGTCGCCACGGCCACGACGACGACCAGGATGGCAGCGGAGGAGTTGAGACGGGCCTCTACCTCCGCGGCGGCCGCGGCCACGGCGGAGGTGCCAGCGGCGGCGCCGGCGCAGGTGGGGTCGAGGTGGGCGCGGGTGTGGCCGACCGCGCTCCGGTGGATCCCCACCTCCACGGACCGCATCATCGCCGCCGAGAAGCGACTCCTCTCCATAGTCAAGTACGACCTCGCCCCTCTCTCCAATTTATCAAGTATACCAGTATCATGTGGATTGAATTGATACTTCAACCTTTTCACTCCTATACAGTTCGGCTAGTTACTGTACTTGTGATTTTACCGGAAAAGCTAGCCACTTTCGCCTTCCAATTCACCAAATTGCGTGTCAATTAATTGGTACAAACTTGAGGCTCTTGAGCAGAAAAGGTGCTGCACGGTCACTTAGCTTCGAAATTCGTTGCATTTGCGCGGGTGCTAATTCAGCGATGAGTTGTTGGTTCATCTGTGGTCTCGAAATCCCTTTGGATGTTGGTCACGAAGCTAAGACTTTGGAACTGTAGGAAAGTTGCGTGCCTTTTGCCCTTTCATAAAGTCTGACGGCGCTGTTGCTGCAGTTTCATTGCAAGCTGTAGCTGCTATTAGTGCTGCAATTGACTGCTAGCTAAATGCAAAGCAGCAAAGATTATCGAGCAAACAGTTTATGAGTTCTACACTGTACACTTCTACTAACTGAAATGTTGGGGACTCAAATTCAGACATGTAAGTTTTCTAAAAAAAAAAAGTTTTGGGAAGATCTCGATAGCATGGTTAGTACTGTGCCTATCAGCGAGGAACTCTTCATAGGTGGAGACCTCAATGGCCATGTGGGTGCGACTAATGTAGGTTTCGAGCGGGTGCATGGGGGTTTCGGGTATGGTAGTAGAAATCAAGAGGGGGAGGATGTTTTGAACTTCGCGTTGGCCTACGATTTGTTGATAGCGAACACCGTCTTTAAAAAGAGGGAGTCCCATCTAGTGACATTTCGTAGTGGACAACACCTGAGCCAGATCGACTTTATCCTTATAAGGAGGGGAGATAGACGTGCTTGCTTAGATTGTAAGGTGTTAACTGGGGAGTGTGTTGTCCCTCAACACAAGCTTGTGGTGGCGGATTTTCGCTTTCGGGTACGTGGCCACCGGGACAATCGGCCCAAGATTGTGAGAACAAAATGGTGGAAGCTTAGAGGGGAAGCAGCACAAACATTTAAGGAGAGGATGCTAGATGAGGGGCCGTGGGAAGAAGGAGAAGATGCTGACGACATGTGGCTAAAGATGGCCACATGTATTCGGAAGGTGGCTTCGGATGTGTTTGGCGTGAGTAGGGAAGGCAAACGGGAAGCAAAAGGCACCTGGTGGTGGAATGACGAGGTGCAAAAGGCTATTAGGGAGAAGAAGGAGTGGTTCAAGCGCGTTTATCATGACAAGAGTGCAGCCAACATTGAGGGCTATAAAATAGCGAAGAGGGCTGCAAAACGAGCGGTGAGTGTAGCAAAAGGTCAGGCGTATGATGACCTTTATCAGCGGCTAGGCACGAAGGAAGGGGAGAAGGACATTTATAGGATGGCTAGGATCCGCGAGAGGAAGACGAGGGACATCAACCAAATCAAATGCATCAAGGATGGGACGGATCGACTTTTGGTGAGGGATGAGGAGGTCAAGGACAGGTGGAGAGAGTACTTTGACAAGTTGTTTAATGTGGAGAATGAGGGTCCTACCTTAGAGTTGGATGACTCATTTGACGATACCAACAGACGCTTCGTGAGGAGAATTTAGGAGGCAGAGATCGGGGAGGCTTTGAAGAGGATGGAAGGAGGTAAAGCGATGGGCCCTGATGGTATCCCCATTGAGGTGTGGAGATGCCTAGGTGCCAAAGCGATAATATGGTTAACTAAGCTTTTTAACTTCATTTTTCGGTCAAACAAGATGCCTGAAGAATGGAGGAGAAGTATATTAGTACCGATCTTCAAGAACAAGGGAGATGTTCAAAGTTGTACTAATTACCGTGCGATTAAGTTGATGAGCCATACGATGAAGCTCTGGGAGAGGGTTTTCGAGCATCGTCTAAGAAGGGTGACAAGTGTGACCCAAAACCAATTTGGGTTTATGCCTGGTAGGTCGACCATGGAGGCGATTTTCTTATTACGACAGTTGATGGAGAGATATAGGGAGCAGAAGAAGGACTTGTACATGGTCTTTATTGACCTCGAGAAGGCATATGACAAAGTACCGAGGAATGTCATGTGGTGGGCCTTGGAAAAACACAAAGTCTCAACTAAGTATATCACCCTCATCAAAGATATGTACAGGGATGTGGTGACATGTGCCCGAACATGTGATGGCGATACCAGTGACTTTCCAATTAAAATAGGACTACATCAAGGGTCAGCATTGAGCCTTTATTTATTTGCTTTGGTGATGGATGAGGTCACAAGGGACGTACAAGGTGATATCCCTTGGTGTATGCTCTTTGCTGATGATGTGATGCTAGTGGATGAGACTAGGGCAGGGGTTAATGGGAAGTTAGAACTATGGAGACACACGTTAGAGTCGAAAGGATTTAGATTTAGTAGGAGCAAGACCGAGTACATGAGGTGCGATTTCAACGCGACTAGGAATGAGGAGGGAGACGTTAGCCTCGATGGGCAAGTGGTGGCCAAGAAGGATACTTTTCGGTATTTAGGATCGATGCTACAAAAGGATGGCGACATTGATGAAAATGTTAGGCATAGAATTTCAGTCGGTTGGTTGAAATGGCGTCAGGCTTCAGGCGTCCTCTGTGACAAAAGGATGCCTCAGAAGTTAAAAGGTAAGTTTTATAGGATAGCGATTCGTCCGGCGATGTTATACGGTGCTGAATGTTGGTCTACAAAAAGGCGACATATCCAGCAATTGAGTGTAGCAGAGATGCGTATGTTACGATGGTGTTGTGGGCACACAAGAAGGGATAGAGTCCGGAACAACGATATTCGGGATAGGGTTCGGGTGGCACCAATTGAGGAGAAATTGATTCAACACCGGTTGAGATGGTTCAGCCATGTCCAACGGAGGAGGCCTGAGGCGCCGATGCGTAGTGGGATTCTAAAGCGGGTCGATAATGTAAAGCACGGTAGAGGTCGACCTAAACTGACTTGGGACGAGTCGGTTAAGAGAGACCTTAAGGAGTGGAATATCCCTAAGGATTTAGCCATGGATAGGAGCGCTTGGAGACTAGCAATTAACGTGCCTGAACCGTAATCTTTCTCTTGTACATTTTATGTGTTCTTTGTTCCACGTCTCTTTTAGGTTTTATCTCTAACCTACCCCAACTTGCTTGGAATAAAAGGCTATGTTGTTGTTGTTGTTGTTGTATCACTTAAGTACTGTCATTCATCTGAACCTAGTGGCCGTAACCACACGGTTTGCTTGTGATTATAATGAAATGTTGCAAGTGCAACGAGTGTGAAAGAGTGAGGTAGGAAATACATAGCATGCCTTTGTATAATACCATACTGTCCCAATGGCACAGTTAGTTTAAATATAAACTGCAATATATTTTCCTTGTTTGCTAATTATTGTTGCATGGGGATCTAATGTTGTATTTTATTCGTAAGAGGTTGCTATCTTTGTTGGTAAATGAGCCTTGCTCGTCTCATTCTAGATATTATGTCTCTCTCTCTCGTATTTTGCTGTTACATGACACACCTTACATTTTGTCTTTACAGAACTGGGTATGTCCAGGAACAAGTCAACATTGGCTCAGCTCCACCTGGGTCAAAAGTAAGATGGTTTAGGTCAGCAAGTGATGAACCAAGGTTCATTAATACTGTAACATTTGATAGCAAGGAGAACGCCCCGACCCTCGTTATGGTCCATGGCTATGGAGCTTCACAGGGGTTCTTCTTTCGAAACTTTGATGCCCTTGCAAGCCGTTTTAGGGTGATTGCCATTGATCAGCTTGGGTAAGTTTTAACAAAAATGGCACAGAATATTTATTACTGCTCACTATAGGTCTTTAATCAGTAGTAGATTTATCACAATCAAGAAAAATGTCTTTATTTCAATTGTAAATTGATCTGGTTGTTAAATTTTAAGATGCCATCTGGTCCTTAAACCTTAAGATGTCATGGCATAGAGTTTAGAGGAATCAACTCTCATTTTACCTTCCTCTGATGTATTTGATGGCACTATAGCATTGACTTTTCTCATTCCTTTTGCAGCTGGGGTGGTTCAAGCAGACCTGACTTCACATGTAAAAGTACCGAAGGTTGATACTTCATTCTTTATCCGCACAACTTTAGATATGATGTTAGTTCGTCCACCAACTGAAAACCAACAACTGTTGTTAGCTTTTTACTTCATTCTATGATTGTATTTTGATATGTTCTTTTCTACTAAATCTTGGTTATTCTAACCATTTTATGAGGCCTAAATAGATTTCTTATGAGCGTGTTTGTAAACAGAAACTGAGGCATGGTTCATAGATTCTTTTGAGGAGTGGCGCAAGGCCAAGAACCTCAGTAATTTTATATTGCTTGGTCACTCCTTTGGAGGATATGTTGCCGCAAAGTATGCCCTGAAGGTATGTTCCTAAAAAAATTACCAAGTCAAGTGTCTCCATTTATGCCAGTCATCACTAACATCCCAGTCATATTTCAGCACCCTGAACACATTCAACACTTGATTTTGGTTGGCCCTGCTGGCTTCTCTTCAGAAACAGAGCATAGCTCTGAGTGGTTAACCAAGTTTCGAGCAACATGGAAAGGCATGCTAGTGAATCATCTTTGGGAGTCCAATTTTACTCCGCAAAGAGTTATTAGGTAACCTAAGCTTATTGTGCTTATTATTTTTTGTTAAGAATTACATATTGCAAATTAAAATTTGATGTGACTGTATTTGTTGTTTTGCCCTCCATTCCAAATTGTAAGTCGTTTTAGCTTTGTCCTAAGTTAACCCTTTATATCTTTGGCCAAGCTTGTAGAAAAATGCATAAACATCTACAATGTCAAACAAACTCCGTTAGGTACACTCTGAAATACATCTTAATAGCCCATTTATTTGATATTGTATATGTCAATATGTTTTTTTATAAACTTTGTCAAAGCTAGAGAAGTCTGACTTAGGACAAAGTTAAGGTGACTTACAATTTGGAACGGAGTGGCCATTTGGAATATAAACAGGTTAGAATTGCAACAGAAACCTATTGCTCGAATTCAAATGTTGGAACAACCTGCCCTTAAGGTCAAAGAGTAGCATAGTTAGTTATTCTTTTTCAGTTGATAAACGTGTGGTGTCAATTATTAAACCAGTCATGACTTCCACATCAGACAAAAGCTTGCATGGATTTACTAGAAAAACTTCAAAGAAAAACTGGAAGTTGCCTTCAAGTTGGAAACACCTGCCAATTTCGAACTGAGTCCATTAATCCAAGTCCAGTAATCGTCCAAAAAAAAATCCAAGTCCAAGTAAGTAAAAGTTGCATTCAAATGTGTGAATGCAACCAAAGTAACACCAACACCAGCCAAGCTCAAATGGAAATTTCCATCTGCGTTACTACAAACTTCACATGTCCTTCGAGAATGTCACCTACTGTTTTGCATCCAAGACCTGAGCTGCATAAGGACGCTCAACCACAGTGCCTGCTGCCCTGCTCAGAGTTTATGAGTTTGTTGTCACTCCTCAGGAAGATTAAGTGATGCTAAACTCATGCTGTGTCATGTCACAACTTTGAATCGCCTAGGCGCCAACCAATTGGTGCTGCATATTAAAATTTAAAATAAGAATTGCATAAGTTGGTATTTTATTTTATTTTATTTTATTTGTTCCTTGTAGTCAGATTACATAGAAATAGTATGTTCTGACATGGCAGTCACACACTTTGCACCTGCTGGATTCTGCAAATAATGGCCACTTGGCCAGGTTGTAAACATAGTATGTTCTGACATGGCTACATATGACATGGAGTATTTTAACAGAGTAAAATAGAGGGGCCAGCCACATTCAAATGAAACTAGTGGGGCTTGACTGCTCCAATGGGAACAATATGTTAGGCTTTTTTGCAATTTTGCTCCAAAAACAAAGAACAACACTATTCTCATATTTTGTGGTAGGTGCTCCTACATTTTGTCCTTACATTTAATATATGTTTTCCTCAAACAGAGGATTAGGTCCTTGGGGTCCAGGTCTAGTACAAAAATATACCAGTGCCAGGTTTGGTACAAATTCGACTGGTGAATTACTAACAGATCAAGAATCAGCATTGTTGACAGGTATTCTTTTTGGTCAACTAACCCAGTAATTGCATTATTTCTTATTATACTTGCAACTGAACCTTATGGTTGTTCTATCATATGTGAAGATTATATGTACCATACCTTAGCTGCCAAAGCTAGCGGAGAGCTGTGCTTGAAATATATATTTTCCTTTGGGGCATTTGCAAGGAAACCTCTTCTTCAGTGGTTAGCTTCTTGTACTTATTTACTTATGGTTAACTGTTATCTGATAGTGATCATGCACAATGCAATAATTAGTGTTTTGAAGTCATGGAATTCCATCATTTTGAAATCATATCCAAGAGCAGAGATGTGGGCCTGCATGATATCTGTAAAATAGTTTTCATGTAGGTTGTGGAAATTAAATTATCAATTCAATTGGGACGGTTAATTCTGGATACAACAAGTTGTCCAAACAAAGATTTTGAATGTCAATGAATCATCATTTCATTTGGAGTAAAATGGAGTCTCTGTGATATATCATGATGTTTTACTGCCCTTTAACTTGCAACAGCGCATCTGATTGGAAAGTGCCTACTACTTTCATATATGGGGAGCAAGATTGGATGAACTACCAAGGGGCTCAGCAAGCACGGAAGGACATGAAAGTTCCTTGTGAAATAATCAGGGTGCCAGAGGTAATTTTTTTCATGTGGGCAATGTTGCATAGTCAGGAATTGCAATTTTATAATACTAGTTCAAGGACTAAACTTTAGTGGTTATGTGCTGCAGAGTGGACATTTTGTGTTTATAGACAAGCCTTCAGGATTCCACTCGGCTGTCTTCTACGCGTGCCGTAATCTTTTGTCTCCAAATGGAGAGGAGGGCTTCACATTTCCTGATGGCCTAATATCTGCGTGAAATGCCACGTTCAACAATCTTGTCGTGCCTAACAATAGTTTATATATGAAGCAAAGATATAGGATGGTGGAAATCTCTGCTCATTTCCACCAATTTAGAAAATATGTGTGCCCTCTTCCACCAATTTGTTTGTATACGGATTATGCCGTGTATATATTCTGTGACGACTGTAGGAAACATAATGTATTAATGTAATGTAATGTAACGTACGATTCTTCATTTGATTTTCGTTGCAATACGCAAGGGCCATTCTCCATACCTTCAGACAGTTTGATACTGGCGAGGTAGCATCATTTGGCAAGGGTCAGTTCAATCCTGTTTCTTCAAAGTTGGTCTTTAAAATTCTATATTTCTGTCAAATAGTTTTCTATAAAGTTTCGAGAAATTGTTGTGCAAAGTAACTGAATTGAACGGCAGTTCACACAACGCACAAACCAGCTTACCAGCCAACCCTCTCTCTC
Source organism: Bothriochloa decipiens (assembly GCA_023333625.1). Lineage (NCBI taxonomy): Eukaryota > Viridiplantae > Streptophyta > Magnoliopsida > Poales > Poaceae > Bothriochloa > Bothriochloa decipiens. The sequence continues at coordinate 17,804,824 of CM041631.1, read as the reverse complement.
TCTCTCTCTCTCTCTCGCCTAGTCAAAACTTTGATGAGCCTAGGCTCAGATGCTGCCGGTCGCGCGGCTGCACGGGTAGCAGAGCATGGCGGCGGGGGTGCGGCCCTTAGCCGGCCTCGTCGCCGCCACCTCCCGGATTGCTTCCCTCGGCCGTGCGGGCGACGCGGCCTCTGCGCGCGCCGTGTTCGACTCCATGCCGCGGCGCGACGCCGTGGCCTGGAATGCCATGCTCACCGCCTACACGCGCGCCGGGCAGCCGCGGGACGCGCTCGCGCTCTTCTCCCTCGCACCCGCGCCCGACGCGTTCTCGCTCACCGCTGCGCTCTCCGCGGCCGCGGCACTCCGAAGCCCCACCGCCGGAGCGCAGCTGCACACCCACCTCCTCCGAGTTGGCCTGCGGGCGCTGCTCCCAGTGGGCAACGCGCTCATCGCCATGTACGCCAAGTGCGCCCGCGCCGACGACGCCGCGCGCGCCTTCGGTGAGATGCGCGAGCGCAATGAGCTCTCCTGGTGCTCGCTCCTGCATGCCTATGTCGCCTCAGACCAATTGAAGCTCGCACAGGAACTGTTTGATGAAATGCCCAACAGAAATAATGTCGCCTGGAACACGTTGCTTATGGGATATTCACGCAGCGGCAATGCTAACCAGTGCTTGCTTCTCTTCAACAAGATGCGGACGGTGGGGCTGACCTGTGATGATGCAACACTCTGCATTCTTGTTCATGCTTGCACCGAGCTGGCCAACCCATCTGCTGGCTCTGCAATTCATAAGATTGTAGTGCAGAGTGGATGGAATGCAGTGGCCGAGGTCAGTAACTCCCTGATTTCCCTGTATACTAAGTTCAGTTTGCTTGATGATGCTGTGCGGGTTTTTGAGTCCATGGAGGTGCAGACCATTGTATCGTGGAATTCACTGATTGATGCTTACATGAAGCTTGGCTGTGTAGAAAAAGCCACTTCTCTCTTCGGAAGTGTACCTGAGACCAATGTCATCTCATGGACTGCAATGATCGGAGGACTTGCAAGGAATGGCTGTGCTGATGAAGCACTCACACTATTTGTCGAGATGTTGGCACACAAACACATCCATCCGGATGACTTCACATTTGGGGCTGTGCTGCATGCTTGTGCTACTGCGGCATCTCTAGTAAGTGGAAGGATGGTCCACTGTAGGGTGTTCCAAGGTGGGTTTGCGTCCTACTTGTACGTGGCCAACAGCTTGATGGACATGTATGCCAAGTGCGGAGATTTGGACAGTGGTACTAATGTGTTCACTGCCATTGTCAACAAGGACCTGGTTTCATGGAACACAATGTTGTTTGGATTTGCTATAAATGGATGGGCCAATGAAGCACTGGTGTTGTATGGCAGCATGAAATCCCATGAGGTTTGCCCCGATGAGGTGACATTTACAGGCTTACTCACAGCCTGTAGCCACTCTGGTCTTCTGGAGCATGGGAAAACCTTCTTCGAGTCGATGGTGTCTGTTCATGGAATTCAGCCAAAGCCAGAGCATCTGTCTTGCATTCTTGACATGTATGCGAGGTCAGGGAACGTTGCAAAGGCTATGGAGATGCTGGATCATTATTCAGAAATGATTCAGACGCATAACAGCGACATACGTGAAGCTCTGCTTAGCGCTTGCTCTTTGGAACACCTGAATTTCAGGTTTGCGAGGAAGGCAGTGAAAGACTTGGTGGCGACCAAGTCTGCGGGAGACGTGGGTTATATCATGCTGTCCAACTTATTCTGCGCCACTGGGCAGTGGAGCCAGGCTGAGCGGGTGCGAATAGCAATGGCTGAGTATGGCATCAAGAAATCACCTGGATGTAGCTGGATAGAGGTCCAAGGTGCTGTTAAGGTTTTTGTATCAGGTGCGCAAGATCTTGATCATTCAGGTTCTGTATGGGATGTTATTAGCTTGTTGGATGGCGAAATTAGAAATATCATGCGTTTTGATGCGTAGTCGTATAGGTCATCATAGTGTCGATTGTTCTTATATTCCAAATGGGACTTTCTTTGTTGCCGTATATGCTCATTTTCCTTTATAATTTTCCCTTTAGAGGCTGTGGGATGCACCACAAGAAAAATGTGTGCTGATAACCCACAACTACTGTCATTAGCTTTTAACTTCCTGAATCATTTATAATGCCATGTTCTCTAACATCACATCAAGTCGCGATATGATGAATACAGTGCCAACAAGCTGAATAAAAAGCTGCTGCAAGCTTGCCCCATTCAGTTTTAGGCTTCACCTATAGCCTCAAGCCCACGCCATTCAGTTTTCTTCAGTTAATGGAGTTCATGTGATCGCAAAGCCCGTGTCTCTCTTTCGGCCGCCCAGCCGCCAGCCATGGCAAGCGCTCGAAAGGAAAGCCCACCAAGCCCAAGTGCGCGTAAAGCCGAAGGCAAACAGCAAACTTTCCGTTCTCGTCGACGCGCCTTTCCTTTTGCGCGCACCGCACCGCACCGCCCCCCGCCCTCACGTTTTGCTTGCCTGCCTTCGCGTTCGCATTCGCTCTCGCCGTCACAAAACCTCGCCGCCGGCACAGCCTAGTCCCCACCTAACCTCGCGGGGACGCCATCCAACTAAACCCTAGCTCCGTCCGGCTCAATCCACCCCATCTCTCCGCGCGCCGCCATGGACGAGGACCGGGGCGCCGATCCCGCTCGCCGCGGCCGCCTCCTCTCGCCGACGAGCGGTCAGCAGCCGCCACAGACGACACAGCCCCAGCTCCCCATGGACCTCGCCTCCCAGTACCAACGCCTCTTTGCGCCGTCGGTTTTCCTCCCGCCGATGGCGCCCCGCGGCCTGCTGCAGGCGTCCAGCTCCGGCTTCTCGGCCTTCAGCAACTACCAGAGCCTGCCGCCGACGGCGCTCGCGCCCGCCGGATCGCATCTCGCTCGGTCGCTCCCGAAGCCGCCGCTCTTCTCCGTGGACTCTCTAGGTCCGCTCCCGTACTCCACCGGTCCAGCGGCGGGGGCCGCGGTCCCGTGTTCCCCGCCGTCGCCAGGCGGCGGCTCCGAGCAGCAAGGCCCGTCCGCGTCCGGCCTGCCGCCGCGTGGGGCGGGGCACCGGAGGTCCCGCAGCGATTTCCTCGTCGGGTTCTCGCGGCCGAACCAGCTGCCCCTGCCGATGGCTATTCCTGCTGCCGGGGAGTACAGCCACAGGTCGAGGGACGCCTCCGCGCTCGAGGAGATATTCCGCTCGTACAGGGATCCAAACCTCGGCTCATCCGGCTCCGGGGATAGCAAAAACGAGAGGAACGACCCCGTAAGCAGCAGCCAACGCGGTTGGAGCCCCGCTGATAGCAGCGACAATGAGGCTGAGAGCTGGGCTGCTAGTGTCAATGGCAACGCAGACAGCAGCAGCGCTACACATCCCGGCCATTGCCGCAGCCTGTCGGTGGACAGCATCATGAGCAATCTCAATTTTGGAGGCCTGGGCCAGGTTCCCCTGAGACTGCCGCCTCCGTCTCCGGTGGCAGGCGCCGCCGGTGGCAGCCTCTCGCGCGCTGGAACTGGAAGCGTGGCATCGAGCGGTGCGGTTGCGACTGCGACTTCTTCTTCTGAACTTGCCAACGGAGAGTTCACCGAGTCTGAGATGAAGAAGATCATGGCCAATGAACGCCTCGCTGAGATCGCTATTGCTGATCCTAAGAGGGTCAAGAGGTTCGAATTTTATTTCTGGAGTTCATATGAGAGGATCGATCCAGCCTCCATATAGTGGTTTGGTTTGCTGAAATCGTGTGTTTTTCTGGTAAATTTTGCAGGATTCTAGCTAACCGGATCTCGGCAGCAAAGTCCAAGGAGCGCAAGGTGAAGTACATGGGTGAGCTTGAGCGTAAGGTTCGTGTGCTGCAGATGGAAACTGGTACATTATCTTCGAAAGCAGCATCGTCGCAGGTTTGTTTGTTCTCTGAATGTGGCGATCATTTTTGGTCTTGGCCCAAGTTTTGGCACTGCTTTACTGGCTTAATATCTATTTGCAGAGGGAATGTGAGGCACTTAAATCTATGAACAATGAGATGAAGATCAGGCTGCAAGCAATGGAGCAGCAA
>CM041631.1:17713282-17740423 GCA_023333625.1 Bothriochloa decipiens | reverse complement strand
CTTTCTTTGGGTTTTAAGGATGTTGGTTTCTGTTTTCTCTTAACGCACTACCTGCACAGCTTTCAACTCTCATGCGACTAAATAATACTTTCCACTGAGCAGTATGTCTTTTATTTTGGACACCCATTGTGCAACTTTGTATATTAAAATAAGTCAAGAAACAGGATATTTCGTTTTCCTAGGTTTATATGTGCGTTCTCTCTACGTGTCAAATAATGTAGATTGCAGTGATTATTAGTTGATCATTAGATGCAGACCTTTTCTAAGAAAAATGATGATTTTGTAAATGATCGGTTCCCCAACTCATATGATTTCTAATGTTCTACCATTTCCTGAAACATATTTTATAACCTTCAGAAGATAGTAAATATTTTCATCACTGGGTTACAGTAAGCTCCTTTTTTGTCAAAAAGATGTACCGTTTGCATCAGTATTGAGGAAGTATTTTCTATTTTTATTCATTTCTTGAACTATGAAGTTTGTTTTTATTCATCCAAATCTATGACAATTTCTACATTCGGAAGTGTGCAGCGAAGGGGGTGGGGGTGAGATGTATAATAGCGAGTGGTGAGTCCATACAAGAGGAATGGAGAGAATACGAACAAAAAGAAGATTGTTATTGAGTAAACCTAAACCTAGTGTTATAATCAGATTGGAATAATTATGAATGCATTTATTTTGTTTTTTCACTGCCAATACAACATTGCCAACTTGGCATAGTTCAGCTTATTTTGTGCCCTTATTCCCCAGTGTCTTCAACTTAGACCTGGCATTCCATGCTATTGCTTTACCTCGTCGTTCTCTAATTGGCTACATAGTTCACTGACATAGCAAGGGAATTTTTATAAGTTTTTATGACTTATGTATGCTTTATTAATTTAAATAATTGAATGAATAGTGTCATGTTCTAACAAAATAATTACAGTATTATGTCTTGTGCTGCAAATTAACTTTAGTTTACCTATTTTCAGAATCCATGTGTTAGGATCTCACTGCTTTTTATCAGGCTTCATGGCCATTATTATTTATTTTTTGTGAGCCTTCATGGACCTTATTTTGCCACAGGTTGGGTCGTTTTTGTTTTTCAACTAACAGGCGTGTATGTAGTTTCATAACACTGGGCTATGTGGGTGCTATATGACTATATTCTTCTACTGATGCAATGATATGCAGATCTCCTGCGTATTCGAAAAAAAAATGGACCTTATTTTGGCCATGGTATTTACACTGCAATCGTGTTTCTTTGGCCTATTCAACTACTGATTTTGCCGTTGGTACATTGTTCTGTATCCAGCTCTGAATGAGCACTGACTGCTGAAGTGCAGCGCCCGAAACAAATTGTTGGTGAGGCCAGTGATCCACATGTGCCGAACGGTTCACATCATCATATGAACCGCCAGATTATGGAACAGCAGCTGCTGCAGTTACAGAAGCAGCCACCAGAGGCCCAGCAGGCTCAGCAGCAGCAACAACAACAACAGGAATCAGAGCAGTTCAAAGCTCAGCAGAAGCAGTGGAACCATTAAGGAGATTTCACAGAGGGCATGCACATGCTTGAAGGTCATCATACTGCAGATTCATGAAGGGATACCTTGTGTTCCCGGATATTCGTTTTTCTTAGGTTTCTTTTGTGGTTTCTTGCAAAGTTATTTGGTTGGATGTTGGTTTTTTTTTGGTTGGATGTTGGTAATGCCTGGGTGGATTCTGTGTTGTACAAACTTCCAGTCTCTGTAATTTTCTGCTAGAGTTATTGAAATCATTTTTAGGCACATTTTTGTTGCGAATTAAAGGGGTCAATTTGTGGGGTACAACATATTCTGTGATGCGGATACTTGAAATCCTGCAGCTTATATTCTTATTCATTAATCATTCTTTTAGAAGTTCAGATTGATTCATTGTAGTCGTTGATGTTTATCTTTAGCATAATATGCTATTGATCTTGTTGTCCAGCGGAGAATATCTACCCAATGGGGCCGGTATATGATGTTGCTTTGTAGGCTCTGGCTCTGAGAAAGTTTGGTGCAGGCTTTCGATACACTTGTGTGCCCGTGCATAAATATTGTCACAAATGCTTCAAAACAGTAGCACGTATCAGTGGATCTTGCATTGCCTAGCCTTTTTGTGAAAGAAAAAAAGGGGCAGATAGGTGAAGAAAGCATCCAGGGGTTGTGGTCCTCATGATGCCTAAATATGCTGAGGTCTATAGCTTTTCAGCAGAGAGAAAGGCAAGAAAGATTCACTCGTGATCTAACTCTTTGATTTGAAAGAGTTGATCAAGCTCAGCAAATCATCCTTGCATTGCCTCTTTCTGTTTTGTGGCAGAAGGAAGTTAACTTGACCATGTTCTTATGATCAAAAGCTGCTTTTTATTTTCTTGCCCAGTTCTCCCAAAAGAGTTAGTAATTGCCAAATGCCAACAAGATCTAGTTAATCCGCGCGGTTAATGTACAAACACCATGGCGCAGAGCACCCAACAGAGCTCCAAGAACCTGGTGATTTATGAGCACAGACATGGCGGAGCAGCCAAGCAGATGGATGAGCATAGTCCACTGTCCTGACCACACAACTAGCACATGAGCCAACGAGGGAGCGCAAGCTAGCTACTTCATGTCCAGCACAGGCAGAGGATCGGAAGCAATCTCACGCAGCTCCCGCTCCCGCTCCCGCTCCTGCCTCTGGCACGGCCGCCGTCTTGGACAGGTTCTGGAGCAGCGCGAGGTTCTCGCGGCGGAGCGCGGTGGCCCTCTTCCGGAGCCTCTCGTTCTCGGCGATGATGCACCGGTTCTCCAGGTAGAGCTTCAGGTTCAGTATCGCCATGGCCTCTGCGCCGGCTCTCAACCTCCTCAGCCTCAACCTGCAGCGTACGTGTGGTGTGAGATTGCAGGAAACTGTTGCTGCTGCTGCTGTATCTTGAGCAGAGGAAACTTGAACAGAGCACGTTAACTGATTACCTCTTTCTCCTGATGGCAACCGAGACATGAGGCGGCGACGTCTTCTGCAGCTGCCGCTTGAGGTTGACGACAACAAGAGACGGGTGCTTCTTGCTGCAGCTGCTGCTGCTCCATGACCAGGAGGAGCCGGGGCACATGTTGCCGTGGATGGATGGCGTACGCCTGCGCTCCTAGCTACTAGATTCTTTGGAGCTCAGTGACTTCGAGATGAAGTGTCTCAAGGGCTCTAAGGCTATATATAAAGATAGATAGATCTCATCTCATCTCGCCTCGCCTCGTCTCGGGGCTTTGTTGGTGGTAGCTTTAGGTTTTTGTTTGGTGGTGCATGTACACATTGACATGACGCATGTGAGCCGAGAGAGACGGACGGAGAGGCAGGCAGTTCGCTCCTCCTCCATCATGGAGCATGGACTATGGCATGGCATGGGCCAATGGATCTTCCGAGTGCTAATCATTTAGCAGCGTGTTTCCATTGGAGAAAAAGGAGAGCGTGGAGAAATCGACGAGGAGAGTATGGATCGACGACGAGACAGCACGATCTTTTTGACAGGGGTAGGTTGCGGAGGAGAAGATTACAAATAAAGGGAATCATTTGGGTTCTGCAGGTCCCAAATTTGAAAATGAATTGGCTGAATAATCGTGCTCTCTTTTGTAACTTCTCTTTTTGTTGCATGGGTAAATATACACGTCAAAAAAAGCAAAATGGCCATGCATGAATTATTGATTTCTTGGGCCGGGTGCTTGCATTGCATGATGAAGCTTTAGAGTTTTTCTTGGTACTCGATGGTGCAAGAGCGAGCAAGGCACGGGGAGGTCAAATTCGCTTTCAAGCATCTCATCCTTTTTGCTCGTGCGGTTTCTTCGCCAGAATGATGCCTCGACGCCTTTTTACCTCCCCAACTCCCTCTCTGCAAACATGCGAGTTGCCGTCTGCATTCAGAACTCTCGCTGCACTGTTACAACAGAGTCTACTGGGAATTCCACTTGGTTTCTATCGCAGGCCTGAAAATGATCTGTCTGTCGGTCACCACAGTTTCTGGCAACTTGGGAGGCCAAGTTTCCACGAGAGATGCCCTTCATTCCACGCCATTTTCTCACCCAGAAACCAGTCACTCACCAAGCGGCAGCCATTCAGCCCCCGTTCACTGCGTCACGGACCATCATGGAAGCGAGAATCTCTCGAGAAAAAACTTGGAGCAGCGAAGACACTTTGGGCCACTGCCCCCAGCTTTGGCCAAAAGTTGCACTCATTACACACACACACAAGGTAGCCAAAGCCAAAGGAGGTACACAAGAATTTGCGTTTGACACCTCAAGATCAACAGCACCTGTGCTCTGAATCTGCGCCGTCCGATGCCATCCCAGAGGCTCACCGATGCGCGACGCGTGTTCCCCCACCCGGTCCCTGTCCTGCGTCCACTCATTGGATCCATACCTTCGCCGAGTGGAGGTTTCATTCCGACGCTTGACCTCCATGCACAAATTGACAGAACACAGAAGCACCATCCATCGTTGCTGCAGCTTTCGCCATTGACACTGCTTCACAATGTGTTTGTGAATCATGGATCACATTAGATAGACGCACCATGATCCATGAACACATACATACATACACGTGCGATCCTCGTCCGGCAACAGCGACGTTCATGTTTGGGTTCAGGGTTTAGCATCATGAGGCCACATGCCAGTGGCACCTCGAGAGGGAGAGCAGGTACTTTGAAGCCTTTTTGGCAGGATTGGTTTGATGGCCATGAACAGATAGATGAGCTTGCGGGGACAGGGTTTTGCAGTGGTGGAGATGGTATCATGGTGCTAACATTCAGTGCTTGAAACTGTAGCGTACTGAGTGGCACCTCTTTGTATCAAGTGAATGGATTCTGCTACAGAAAACTCTGTATTTCGCAGGCATTTACAGGAGAGATGCAACTCTGTGTTTCTTCAACTTGATCACAATCATATTTCGGAAGGTCAAGCCAATCGAGCTTCTAACAGTTTCTTCTCCTACCACCGTCTCAGGATCTCAGCAATCTCAATTTTCAAATGAGGTGTAGCATCCCTACAAATAAAGAGCAATCCTGAGTGCAGCAAAATATGACTGAGTTATGCCCCTGAAAAATAATACTCTCAAAAAAATTTTGTTGAAAGGTTGCCCTTTTCAAGAAGCTTTTTATCTAATGGCCAAACAGCAGTCAAATAGTTCTTCATTCCCATCCATGTCATTGAAAAGCAAGCTAGTGCATATCTCATTTACCTTGTCAAACCAGCTGTAACATCCAATCCTGCAGACTATGAAGTTTTTGAGCCTTCCTGGGATGCTTTGAAGATGCGGTATGCAGCTATGCACATTGTTATGTTACCAATCACTGTCAGAGCACCTTGAAGGGCTACAAGGACCTACGGATCAAGTAAGAACCATTTTCATGAAGGCAAACAATTTGAGCAAATAAACTGCTTCAAATACTGACTGGATTGCATTGTGATTATGTCTATTTTCATGAAAACTCTGAAGGGCTACCAGATCTAATAATTCTGTTATCACAAAAAAAAATAGTAAAGCATGACTGCATAAGGATTCTCAGCAAAAAGAATAACTGAAAATAGTTGTTGGTGTACACCAACCAAAGTTTCAGTCAGGGTAAGCCAGGAACACAATGGCATCTCACAATTGAGAAGATCTTTTAAAAATGGGGACAGATAAGTGATAATCATATCATCAAACAACAAATAAAATATGAAACTGCATTTTAACTCGAGGAAATATCTTACTTCAAGAGCCTCTGAGTTGTAGAAGAAATGCCACGTGCAAGCACACATTGCTCCACCAAGAAGTGGAACCTGTCGGACAGAAATAAAGATTTGTCGGTCAACAAAACATCACATGAGCAGTGTCAAAACAGTTGAAAATTGTTGAACATATGAATGTGCTTAAATAGCATAGTTCTGCAAACAGAAGAAACACACGTAGTAAGTTTCTTCTACTCAAGGCAACACTAAAGTGAACCATTCCTACCCAAAATCTCAAAATATCGCAATCTGTAGTTCTACAGGCAGATAGACTAAGAACCACCACACATTTCTTCAGCAAACGATATCTTAGCAAAGACCTAAAATCTCTGCCGAAATCTGCACTCACCATCCCCCACGAGAGGCCCTTCCATCCCTTGAGCCCCGTCCTCTCCCCGTAGTCCCAAACCAGCCACATCGCCGTCACCCTGCACCGCAAATTCCCCCGTCAGAGACTCAGACATTCATAGTACTCACAGAGCTTACAGGCGCGGAAGTAGCTGCTACTTGCTAGCCAGTAGCAGCAGAGAGAAGCGGTACCACTCGGCGACGCTGGAGACGTGGACGGCCCAGGTGGGCAGCGAGAGCGCGTTCGCCGGCTCGGACAGCGCGGCGAGCGCCGGCGGCGAGACGGCCGCGGCCGCGACAGCGGCCACGGTAGCTGCCGCCGCCAGGCCCACCCCACCTGTCAAACGGACTGCGGAGGGCGGCCTCCGCCGCTCGCGTAGAGGTGGCGGAGGAGGACCGGAGGGCGCTAGCGTGGCCACGAGCCGGAGGGACGCCATGGGACGCGGCGTGGCCGTGTGGCTGCGTGTTCGTGTTGGCGCGGCTGTGTGAGCCGGAGGAGCGAGGCAACGGATGGGGATGACCAGGTGAGAAAAGAAAAGAAAAAAAAGAAAGAAAATGTATTCCACTGACAATACGTCCCATGAATGTAAGGGCTCAAATTTGGAGGCTATTACTAGAGTTTAATCAATTATTTGATTTTTTGTGAATCAATAATTTGATGTTTGGAAAGGGGTGGGGGAGTCCTCAATTCTCAATAGAGGTCCTGATTTGAGGATCATCGATGGAGACACTCGATTGGGCATCTTTATAACTGCAACCGTATGTGCTGGTCATTCGTATTCCTGTAACGCTGTCATTGGCTGGAGTCGAATAAGAGAAATTCTGATGAATCATACGAACTGATATGGTTCGATGAACAGCAGCTGTTGACAATCTACCCTATGACAAGTGGGCAGAAATTGAACCCCATCGGCTCTTGGGGCAGCATGCCAGCATGATTCAAAAGGAAATGTAAATTTGGAAGATAATTTAGTGAATAAAAAATTTACTTGCAAGCTCATTCAGATGGGGAGAAGGAACGCTGCGTGAGTTTCATTTTTTTTTTTTTGAAAAGAATCGACAGGTTAACTGCCGGTCTATATATTGATAAAGAATATGAATACAGAAAATTACAACACAAGAACACCACCACACAACCGCAATGACAACAAAAGAAAACCACGCTAACAAGCTTTGAACCCTGCACAACAACAAGGGCCACCAAACAAGCTGTAGCAGCATCCATGGTGAGAAGGGGTCTCCAAAGCGATGCCTCCATGGAGGAAACAGCGTCCTCGGATGTTGCCAGCGCTGAACGGAAAAATCCATTGAGGTTTTTCAACTGAAGACCCCAAGCGAAATGGAGATGGACTTCACAACAAAGCCTCCAACGAGGGAAACGGCGTCGAAGACGTCGCCAATGTCAGCTTCATCATGAAGCAGTGCCTTAGCCCGAAGCCCCACCTCACTACCTCACCATGGAAGGGCTACCGCCATCGCACCGAAGAGGCCATCGCTATGCGAGACCTTCCGCTGAGACAGCGACTGCAAAGAGCAGCTGCTAGCAGGCCATCGCAGCCGCAATGAACAAGCCACTGACGCGTGGCTTGTCACTACAGCGCCGGCCAGAGGCCGCCGCTGAGCTGCTAGACACCAGCCTCGACAGGTTGCCCCCAAGAAGCTACAGAGTTTCAAATTTTGAAACATGAAAATTCTATCTAGTCTCGATAAATAAGAGCAGAAACAGCAGCACTCGATTGATTCAAGAAAACTAGTCAACCACCAAAGAATCAGATTGTTCACGCATCACATGTCAACAAATCGTTAGTATAGATAGATAGATAAATAAGAGCAGAAACAGCAGCACTCGATTGATTCAGGAAAACTAGCCAACCACCAAAGAATCAGATTGTTCATGCATCCCATCTCAACAAATCGTTAAAGCCTTTTTTAGCTTTACTTGTATTCACCTCAAATCCGATGTGTGACCAATCCACTCCAACACGAGTGGCTTGTGGATTGAGCCCTAGAGAGGTTCTTTCACATGGGGTTTTCGCAACCACCCAAGAATTCAGGCCACTAGATTCCTCAAAAGAAATTTCAGGCCACTAAAAATCTTAGTTCGACACAACCAAGACCAGATATAAATAGTGCGAGCCAGATTGTATGCCAAGATGATCATTGGCGGCGATCCTGACCACTGATGAACATTCCTAGATTGCTATCCATGGGGATCAGTTAGCCTGACTAAATTTCAACACAGGTTATGGCAATGTCAGAAACAAAGATGAGTTGCTTCGATTTGAACTGGGTTATTAGGCTTCTGTTTTCTTGGACCACACCATGACAAGGCCGAATCCCATTAAGGACATCAACACAACCTGCAGAAATGAATCAAGTTAACAACAGTAAGATCCTATCTCTCCACAACAAAACAGATTTGACACCACTTTTGCAGAGTTTAAATTGTACTGAACTGAAGTAATGTTACTCTTGGAATATAGTTACATAGTTTGTGTTGATTTCTAAGCACAGAAGCGAGTTTAATGTGAATCAGGTCAAAGTAATAAGTTTTTTATCTGCTGGACAGATGTTAATACCGTGGAACCGTGTATTGACCTATTCATAGCTTTCCCCAAGATGAATGTAAGATTGACAGGAAAGTTTCATCTGCAAGAGATAAATCTGCAAGAGGCTAGTGGATGGGTAAAAGTTCACATACTGATACGGCTGGCGGCACACCCACTAGTGGATCTGGGAAGAACTTGTTTGCTAAAGCAAGAGCAAGGAGGCTACTTTGCATTCCTGCATCAAGAGATACTGGTGAGACAACAAAACAAATTAGAAAGAACATATCCTCATGTAATACGAGACCATGTCACCTGTCTCAAAAGATATGGTCCTTTGTAGTGCCTTTACATCGTCTGACTTATGAAACCAAGTACCAGCAAGTTGATAACCAGCTAGAAAAGATGAGGTGTGGAATGCAAAAAGGAGCAGCACTATGGCTAATCCAAATGGCGACAAAACAGCCTTGATATTTATTGCTAATGGTGAGCCAACACACAGAGCAGTGACAAACACCGATAACGGAGGGAGAAATGGCTGAATAGCTGCACAGAGCCTTGGAAGGAATCTGTGTAAATTAAAGAAATACGAATTTAGACCTGAAAACAGAAGTTACTCAAAGTTTCAGTTCAAAGCAATTAAAGGAATACCTATTCAGAAGCAATCCAGCAGCAATTGGAGCAACAACTATTTGAACGATGCTGGACATCATCCCTTTGACATCTACAGGTAATTTCTGGCCAATAAGAAAGTAAGATAGTGTTGGGGTGACAAAAACTGCAGTAGCTGTTGACAATGATGTCATAACAATGCTGAGAGGAGCCATATGTGGATCTGTCAGGAATGTTGCATAGTTTGAAAGCTGTGCTCCGCTCACGCATGAAACCAACATGATACCAGCGCCTACAGACAAGTTCACGGCAGCGTTCACTACACATTCAGCAATGCTCCTTCTAAAGCATATAAATGCATGAACTCAATTTCTTACCTAGAGCAGTTGGGAGATTAAGAACTGCAACCGCAAGAGTGCCAAAAAGGAATCCCAACAAAGGCTTGATGACAAACTGTCCGATATAGCCCGCAGCAATAGCATCTGGCCTTTTTATTGCTTCAACAAAATCCTTGACGGTTGAATTTACACCAACAGCAAACATCAAGAACCCCAAAGCTGGTGCATAATACCTGCAATAATTTATCAGTGAGCATAAACCAAGGGGATTCCTATAGTCCAGAGGCCTAATCAGAAAGCATCACCATATAGAGAACGAAAGATGGTGATTAGTATGGATCAGCACATGATTGTAAATGCCTTTTCAGGTATCAATTATATGCATACTTCTGACCTCCCCTATATTTCTTACTTATGGGACTGGAAGAACAATCAAGAAGTAAGTTTGAGAAAAAGTAAGTGTCCAACGAAATGCTCCTAGATACTGTCATCAGGGGGGAGATAAGTGTCCAAAGCCAAAGAAAGCCAAACAGGGCTGTGTACCATCTCTTTCATATACTGCTAAAGTGTAGCTGAAATGTTACAAATTCAACTGATCATTGATCCAACTATATATATTCCATGCCAACAGATCGATAACTGAATTTGAACTAGTAATAAAGAGCAAAGACTTGAATGACAGACCTGGTAGTGAACCATGTAAACGATGGAGGGTACACCAGCGCGAGAATTGTGCTCCCCAGCACAATATGGGGAATAACGGAGTTGGCACTCTTCAAAATCTTCAAGAAGTCTACTTTACTCTCCTCCACAACCTGTAGCTTTAATCCATCCAAAGTGTAAAAAGCAGGACCATCCCGAGTACAGAAGCCCACTAGCTAAGGCATAAAGAAATTGCATGATTGCGTCCGAACGGCACCTGAGAAGGCGATATCGCGTCCTTCCCGATGTTATCTTTCTCCAGGGAACCACTCGCACTCGCCCAAAGGCGCCTCTTAGCAACCACCACTCCAGATCCCTGCTCTGCTTGTATAAAAGAAACAGAAAGACTACATCACAAATTTTCAATCCAAGTTCTGTTCTCTTGAGTCTTGACACAACGGCGATATCACCAATCAATTCGGGAATAAAAAGAAGACGAAACGAATCAAACCATCGAGTGAGGAGTTTCCGAAGCTGCTACACCAAAAACACTCCAGGCACCATCCATTCACACGATACAACAGCAAAAGACTGCAGAGGTTATTAGATCAGAGTAGAGCACCTACGCCAAGAAACGCGCGGCGGCGGGATCGCCGGAGGAAGCACCGAGACGCGGTTAGGCCCCGGCTGCCGGCGGCGGGGCAACGAGTGGACGCCGGCGAGGTGGGCCCACTTCAGGACGGCTGCGGCGGGGGCCATTTGACCTCGAGCGAGCGAGGAATGGGTGTGGGGCACTGATGGAGCAGCAGCTAAGGAAGGGAGAAGGGAGAAGGGAGAAGGGAGGCGTTGCTTGTCGGCGTCTGCTTGCGATCTGTGAGTTCGACAGGCGACGGTGACCTACTCCGTGGTCCCGTGGAGATTGTTGGGAAACTCGAACGCTCCGGACAGGGACGGAATGGAAGAAACTGGCCTGGAGATTAGCATCTTCTGATTTGGTGTTATCTGGCTAATTTAATCTCGAAACGTTTCTATATTTTTGTATAACCATCTGATCAAATACTCTAGGATAAATCCACACTGGCTACCAGTACGAAATGGTGAAATATGTACGCTTTCTGAATAAATCAAGAAGGATCGATGGTCGATGCACTGCACAGTTTGAGTCACAAACGGCAGAGGGCCACCAGAGGCACGCACGGAGTGGTTGGCGGGTGGCCGTGCGGGGCACCATCGCTGGAGCATGTGCATTGATGAATTTTGTCCGTGCGACCTTGATTTCCCTTGCCTTGAGCCCTCGACACCTTTTCTTCTGTCATGAATAATGCTCTTTTTTTATCAGATCAGAATGAATAATGCTCTTTACTTCATTCAAAGTAACTGAAGATGACTATCCCTCCCCTTGTGTCTTTCACTCTGCAAATCCACTGGCTGTTGCTCAACATATTCAATGCTACCAGTTCCCTCTTCGTGCTCACTGCTAGAGCTAACCAGCATCACTTGTTACGGACTTCACGCTTCGTTTTCTCTTTTGATGCGTACCCGTCTCTCATAAACTTATCAACCATGGTATTATATTTTTCTCTCACAATAAAACAATATTATTCGGCTTATTAACCACAGAAACGGTCAGCAGGCCACTGATGCTACATGAACATGGCGAAGAGTCTAAAGAGCAAGCTCGTCACTGTAAAGATGTTCTACCCAACCGCTCTCGTTATCGGCCTCTATATTCATGGTGGTTCCTTTTAAGTTTGTTGATCGTACTGGTGGTACGGTCCACCATGGCGATAGATGCTAATGAGTGGAGAGATCCATCTCAATGGGGTTTGTCGCTAGGTTGGTAAGTTAGGTTCGTCTCGGTGTCAATGGCATCAATGGCCTCACTTTGGTTTTGATCGAGAAAGATAAGAATTGGTTTCTTAGAGGATCAATCACTAAAATGTTGACGGCATGTTTAGGTACTGTGTTTAAAAATTATTTTTCTTTACCCATACACCCCATACTATATGTGGCTAATTTTCGGTTCCATTTGAATGTTCACCTCTAGTTGACCTACCTATATTACTTTTATCAAGAATCCAACGACATTTGTGCCATTTTTTATGGGAGAACTATCAAGATTTACCCTCGTCAAGATGAGCAAGCCAAATTGGCTTTCTACTCCGAGCAAAATGTTGGCCTCGCTTGGCAAGGTGAGGATGGACAAACCACCTATTGTAAGGGTGTGCTTGGCTCTCAAGCAAGTTGTTTGCCTTGTCTTCTGCAATAAGGTAAGATGTTTGGCAGCTCCTGGAACCTTGCTTTGCTCAACAATTTCGTATGACCGAGCAAGCTCTTTCTTGCCCAGCAAGAAGAGCCAAATCAATTCTCCTTCGGTAGCAAGCTTCAGTGTCGTTCGTCTTCCTTGAGCTCTACTTCTTCGAAAGGCAAGGTGTCAAAGGGACCAAACAACAGTATGACGCTTGCCTTACCTTGTTTTTTTCAAGTGAGGTGAGCAAATCAAGCCAGTGCGAGGTGGAAGGAGAAATTAAACATGCCCGCTTTAATCCAGGCTGTCCATGCAAGCAGAGACCGGTTCTTTTTTTTTTTTTTTTGGTCCAAGTGTGTTTGGCTAGCCATTTTAGACCTTTACCAACGCACGCTAACAAAGATGTTAGGATCAAAACAAAAGTAAAAGACCATGTATATATAGATAAGAAAATAGAAGGCAACTTCATTTGTCCAACAGAGGCGTCGCATGTCAGCTCATGGCAAGCGAATCCTGAGTGTTCCAATGTCTTTCTTTTTCTTCGCTGAGTGCTTTATTCGTGAAGCCTCGCTTCAGCCTGAGGTGGAGTTCGGGAGCAGACGTGGAGCTCCGTGTCGCGTTGAGGCTGGCCTACTCTGACACGCGGGACCAAACGTCAGCGCTACGGAACTGGTCCCTGCAACTGCAACGTGGGCCCGTCCGTGGACGGTCCAAAATATCTGTGGCCACGTCAGCACTCGAACCGCTCCCGCGCTCGGTCACGTGCTCCTCACGCGCTGCCCTAGGGTTTCCGTGGCAAACCTACAAGTACTCGAAACCCCGTCCGCTCTCTCCCTCTTTTCCGGCTGCGCCTTCCCCTCGCAGCCGCCAGCCCTCAACGCCCCTACCACTACCAGCAGCCACAGCTCGTTACCCCGTGATGTCTCCCGCCCTCGCCGCTGCCGCGGAGCCCATGGCCGTCGACGACTCCGCCTCCAAGAAGGCCAAGCGCAAGCAGCTCAAGGCCGCCGCCGCCGCCGCGGAGGCGGAAGCGGAGGCGGAGGCTGCTTCGGCCAAGAAGAAGGAGAAGAAGGAGAAGAAGCGGAAGGCCAAGGAGCCGTCCCCTCCTCCGCCCCCGTCGGCCTCGTCCTCTGACGACGAGGAGGAGAAGAGCAGCACCAGCTCCGAGGAGGAGACGGCCCCCGCCGCCAAGAAGGCGAAGAAGGAGAAGACGAAGAAGAATGTCGAGGTCGCGTCTGAGGCTGAAGACGACGACGGCGAGATCACGGCCAGCAGCGACGAGGACCCCGCGGACCCCAACGCACTGACCAACTTCAGGATATCGGAGCCGCTGAGGCAGAGCCTCAGGTCCAAGGGGATCAAGGCGCTGTTCCCCATCCAGGCCACCACTTTCGACCTCGTACTCGACGGCTGCGACCTGGTTGGCCGTGCGCGCACCGGTCAGGTGAGAACCAGTTCCGAATTGTTGATTGGTTGATTTACAAGGTGTAGTCCTTATTACTTATAGCATGTACAGCTCGTTGAATTGCTAGACTGTGTTCCTGCTCGTATACTTGAATCCAACGCTTGGTGAGCGATATTGGAAAATTTTCTGTATCTGTATGAATTCCAGGAGAATTGTGGTGCCTGTTTGTTTTGAACAACAGATGGTCGCATCGTTTTGCTCTGCTTGAACAGTAGTAATGCATTTGATAGCTTGGAGTTGAATGGTTGTTTCTGACAGTCAGCTAACACATCTCATGAGTATAGAATTATGATCATGTAGTGCTGGATGAAGATATTTGCAAAAAAATCCCCTGAATTTCTCATTATGATATACTTGACAAGTGGTGGCCATGAAGAACATCATTGTTCTTCTGTAGTATGTTTCTCTGAACACCTGAATGACAAAAATGTTATTTTCTATAGGGAAAAACTTTGGCTTTTGTCTTGCCCATATTGGAGTCTTTGGTTAACGGGGCAAACAAGGCATCTAGACGAACTGAACATGGCAGGACCCCAAGTGTGCTGGTTCTGCTACCAACAAGAGAGCTGGCCAATCAGGTAAACGCTTGTATCCATATCTGATTCCAGAAATTGAATTCTTTTGCACATGTTTTTTTATGACATAAATGCACCATTAAAATGAATTTCAGGTGCACGCCGACTTTGAGTTTTATGGTGCAACATTTGGGCTTTCTGCATGTTGTGTGTATGGGGGTTCTCCTTATCGTCCTCAAGAAATGGCATTGAGAAGAGGTGTGGACATTGTTGTTGGAACTCCTGGTCGTGTCAAGGTGATTATCTTGTCTTTTGTTGATATATCCATCCCATTGGATTGTGAGCTCATTTTCTCCTTTTCTTGTGTGCTACATTACTGATGCAGGATTTCATTGTAAAAGGGACTCTCAATTTGAAATCTTTGAAATTCCGTGTCCTTGATGAAGCTGATGAGATGCTTAACATGGGTTTTGTTGATGATGTTGAGCTCATTCTTGGTATGCTCATTTGTCAGTTTTTATGTACTGTGGATTCTTATATACAAATGTTTCGTTTTTGAGAATATTAGTACAAATGAACCAACTATTTTCTTTATATACTTTTTTTATTGACTACTTTCTGATTTTTAAATTGATCAATTAACATAGTTTTCAATGGAGCATTTAACAGCGTCGCGAAGCTTTCTGTTTGATATATCTAATCAATCACTCCCTCTAATATATGAATAGGCAAGGTAGAAGATGCTACCAAAGTACAGACACTTCTGTTCAGTGCCACTCTGCCAGATTGGGTGAATAAGGTAAGATCGTTTTATAG
The DNA here is from genome assembly GCA_023333625.1 of Bothriochloa decipiens. Classification (NCBI taxonomy): domain Eukaryota; kingdom Viridiplantae; phylum Streptophyta; class Magnoliopsida; order Poales; family Poaceae; genus Bothriochloa; species Bothriochloa decipiens. The sequence goes on along the minus strand of CM041631.1, from coordinate 17,725,158 downwards.
GACTTACCTATTTTAAATATCTTTCCAGTATTTCTATGAACTGACAATGTGTTTTGGAATTATTATAGCTCTCTATGAGGTTTCTGAAAGTTGACAGGAAAACAGTTGATCTTGTCGGTAATGAGAAACTGAAGGCCAGTGCATCTGTTAAGCACCTTGCTCTTCCTTGTAACAAGGCAGCAAGGCAACAAGTTATTCCAGACATTATCCGATGCTACAGCCAGTATGTACTGCCTTAGATGGTTGTCATTTTTCAGTACGCTGTTTGATTATCATTGACTTAGCTGTTAGCTAAACTTTTCTCCGCTTCAGTGGAGGCCGAACCATTATCTTCACTGAGACGAAGGATTCTGCATCAGAGCTTTCTGGTTTGATTCCTGGATCCCGTGCCTTGCATGGAGATGTTGTGCAAGCTCAGCGCGAGGTATGAGAATTCTTCTTTGATCACATGTTAATATGATAATAATTGCCGTGGGGAACTCCCCCAATCTTTTCCCTCAAAAAAAATGATAATAATTGACTATCCGCAATACTGTCTGTGTAACATGCCTTTCTGAATGCCATTGGTGTGTGCGTAATTCACGCTGATGTGTGATACTACTGACATTAATGTATACATTAAAAATTCAGAAATGTTCTAATTTCTAATCCTTGATACAGCTGAACTTCCATTCTTTATAATTTAACGCTATCACTGTTATAATCAGTTTTAAATTTTGTTTGTTAATCTTTTTATTGATCTGCCTACCCATTCACATTGTTGTAATAATTGCAACTTGCAAGATGTGTGATGTGCTCCCTCTCTCTCTCTCTCTCTCTCTCTCTCTGATAATTTAGGTCATTCTTGCTGGATTCCGTAGCGGGAAGTTCCAAGTTTTGGTTGCTACTAATGTGGCTGCTCGTGGTCTGGATATTAATGATGTGCAGCTTATCATTCAGGTATGGACTGTTCTGCAGTTGAGTAATTTCTAATAGCTAAGATTGGTCTCCAAAAAAATGTTGTAGTGTGTAGGCCTTTGCTTGATTCATTGCTTACTGTTTGCATCTAATTACTTCCAGTGTGAACCTCCCCGTGACGTTGAAGCTTACATACACCGGTCAGGTCGGACAGGGAGAGCAGGTGTGCTAAATGTTATGATGCTTGTTTGTGTAAAGTATTGTTTATAATTGCTACCTGTTAATGCAATCATTTGATTTTCAGGTAATACTGGGGTTGCTGTTATGCTTTATGAGCCCAGATATAAGCACAGTGTCAACAGACTAGAAAGGGAGTCGGGGGTTAAGTTTGAGCATATCTCTGCACCACAACCTACTGATGTAGCACAATCTGCTGGCAGCGAAGCTGCAGATGCCATTGCTAGTGTGTCAGACAGGTAAGATATTTCCATGATCAAGCATGTTTCTTTTGTTTATTGGTTTGTCATTAAGTATGTCGATATGTGTTGTGCAGTGTTATTCCTGTCTTCAGGCAGCAAGCAGAGTTGTTGTTAAGCTCTTCCAGCCTGTCTGCGGCTGACTTGCTTGCCAAGGCACTTGCAAAGGCAGTTGTAAGTTGCTTTCTTGTTCTACATTTCCAGGTTTCTGCTCTACTCTAGATATTTAGTTGTATCTAACAGAAATATGTGCCTCAGGGTTACACGGACATAAAGAAAAGATCATTGTTATCTTCCATGGAGGATTACACTACACTACATCTTCAAACTGGCAGACCTATGTGGTCACCTGGGTAAGTGACTGGTAATTTGTGCTCCTGGGGTTCATGTGGGTCGGCTGATCTTTGATTAAATGGAAATCCTTTTCTGCCTGCAGGTTTGCTTTCACTATATTGAAAAGGTTCATGCCAGAAGAGAAACTTGCAGATGTGAAGGGCGCGACCCTCACCGCTGATGGGACAGGGGTTGTATTTGATGTTCCTGCAGCAGATGTTGAAGACTACATTCAAGGTATAATGGAACCTTCTCTTGTTTGTGAAATAATATCGACTGGCATAAGCATAAAAATGTTTTACTGCTGTGTCCCTGGAATCCCTTCTCTTGTTATGGGTTTCAAATAAGGCAGTTCAAGTGTCATATTATTTTCTAAAATCCAATTATGATGACTTCTTGCGTACGGGGCACTACTCTAAACACTACATGATCCTGCAGCTTCGGAGAATGCTGCACAGGTGACAGTTGATGAAGTCAAACAATTGCCACCCTTGCAAGAAAAGGAGCAGTCAAGAGGCAACTCCGGTGGTGGAAGATTTGGCCGTGGAGGTGGAAGATTTGGTGGTGGTGGCCGTGGAGGCAGCTTCGGTGGTGGTGGCAGAGGCAGAGGTGGTGGCGGCAGAGGGTTTTCTGGCAGGGGAGGCGGCGGCAATAGATTTAACAAGAGGTATTAGAAGCTGCTGCAGTCTTAATGGGAGAGAACTATGTTGTATTTGGCGTAGTTTTGAGGAAGAGAGGGGGAGGGAATAGCCTCAGTTTTGGCAGCAATTGTATCGGCTTTTGTTTATGTTTTTTAGTGTTCGTCAACGAGAATACGACACTCATTTTTGCTAACGCAAGGGTGTACGTTTTTATGTACTCATAATTAACAATTATGGCTTATTAAGTAAAGTTATATGTGTATTGTTTCAACTTGTCAGGCCTGGTACAAATTTGGTGGAATATGATATGTGAACAAGTTAGCGGCTTGGCGATTAGATGTGGTCACATAATTTTCGGATGAACGGTGTTGCATGGGGATCCTTGCAAATCGGCACATGGAAGTTTAAGTAGTTACCGAGCATGCCATGGGATGTGAAGATACAAACAACCTAATGTTTGCCTAACAAGTAGAGGCTTCGATATGGTAGAAAGGATACTAGAATAAAAACAGATATATCCGAATCAATCATGGTGGCTGAGATTATTAATAGACCTCTGGAGAAGCTGAATCTGAGTTTTTTTTTTCTTTAAGAATTACATAATACAACGTAGTTACACAATACAACCGCATTCATCATAGAAAGTGTAATTCTCTCATATATGGTCACGGGTACCACACCACTGCATAAGCTCATGTGAACCGTGACTATATTACTCGCACCAAGCTCTTATCTCTTTTCATCACATCAACAAAAATAATGATTAACTTGTCCTTAGAACTACCTGCTTGAACTTGTGGCACGAGCTGTAAAAGAAATAATACGATCAGACCTAGGAGGAGCCGCTCACTTTATAATATAGCACTAACAAACAGCACGGGGAGCATGGCAACTTGCAAGGGGTATCTTCACGCTGAACGAATCTCCTATCCTACGGATTTCATCACGTGATTACATTCGCTAGAATGAAAACGAGGCTCCAGGCCTTTAGCCAGGTTTAAGCTATACTTCCGTAATAGAACATGGCGTTCTCGCCAGGAAGGGCTCGGCCTGGTCGCCTGGACCAACGCACCAACCGACAACTGAAAGTCCGAAACGTATGCGGCGCTCTGTCACTCGGCCTTACGCCGTTGCCATGCGGTGCATGAGCACGACGACGTCGACTGGCCACGCAAGGCGAATAATCATTTGCGTTCGTCGCTACTGTCACCTCGCGCGTGCCATGTTTCTTAGACGACGCGACGGACCATCACGGCACGGAAAACAAAAAGATAGTATCCTTCTTCTTTGGCGGAACGACACTGGCACCAAACCATTATTTGCAGCAAGAAACAGACCCATCCATGAATCCATCCAAACTGTTTGAATGGGCAATGCCGCTTTATATGATGCGGTTGCGGGTTCGCATCACCAGAGTCCAGAGCCACCGACAGACACGCTTTCTCGCCGGAACGCCGTTGGTGGTGGTGCTGATGGCGCGCGCCGCACGTCGCGGTTCCGTCGCTTGGGGCTGGGACGACCAGGACAGGGACGACGCCGACTGCCCACGGACCACCATCACACCAGCAAGCGATCAGAATCAAGTATTCAAGTCCTCCCTTTGCGCGCCGCGCCGCGCTCACCACGTCACGTCACATCGTGCCCGTCGCGACGAAGGGGTCGTAGTGGAGGCCCACCGCCGAGAGCAGCGGCGGGCCACGCCGCGCCGTGATCCGGACCCTCACCGTCGTGCCCGCGACGGGGCATGGCAGCCGGTGCAGCCGCTTGTGCCCGACCGTCGTGCCGTTGGCCACGGCCACGCCGTCCACGTACACGGCGTGCCGCTCCACGCGCTGCCCCAGCGCCACGTGCTCCTGGATCCGCACCACGTTGAACGCCCGCGCGTCCGGCCGCCGCAGCTCGATCCAGTACCCGTTCCGGCGCCGGTCCTCGGCCGTCTTCGGCGCCCAGTACGTGTCGTCGCGGCCGTCCAGCACGTTCCCCGCCGCGAACCTGGCGCCGCGCTCGCTGCTGGCCCTGGCCTCGCTGCCCGCGGCGAGGTCCGTGCCAAATATGGTCGCCACGGCGGCGCCGAACTCGCGTAGCCGCGCGATGTCGGCGTCCGCGACCAGGCCCGTGGTGTTGGGCGGCGCGTTGAGCAGGAGCACGCAGTTCCGGCCGACGGAGTTGTAGTAGATCTCCAGCAGCTGGCTCAGCGGCTTGGCCGTCTCGTTCTTGTGCCAGAACCACCCCGGCCGGATCGACACGTCGCACTCCGGCGGAACCCAGTCGCGTCCCCGTGGGTCGCCCTCGTTCAGGTACCTGCACGCACAGGCACGCACAACAATGGATCATGCATGTTCATCATGTACTATTATAGTAAGTCTGCCGTCGACACCATTGGCAGAGGATGCTCTGCTCTTGTCAGCAGATATCGTATTATATGTGTGTGCACTGCACGTACTTCTCGATGCCGGCTTCGCCGATGGTGATCATGGAGCGGTTGACGGCGGACCAGCAGGTGGTTCCGGCGTAGCCCTTCTCGTCGCCGACCCACCGGACGTCGGGCCCGTCGTCGGAGAAGATGTTGATGGAGCGCTGCAGCTGCTTCACCGTCTGGAACCACTCCTGGAAGTGGTACGTCATGTTGGTCGCGTTCTTGCCCTTGGCGCCGTCGAACCAGATCTCCGACACGCTCCCGTACCTACCTTGATAGATACGAGTAGTTTGTTTTTGTATTGTTTACACACAGAATCACCATGTAAGGTAACAATTGCTACGTCATGAGCAGATTGAGCTATCGCAGCTCGAGAGTCGGAACTGACCCGGTGAGGAGCTCGTGGAGCTGGGCCTCGTAGTACTCGTTGTACGCGACCTCCTGGCCGTACCGCTCGTCGTGCCGGTCCCACGGCGAGAGGTAGAGCCCATGGTCGACGCCGCGCGCGCGGGCGGCGTCGAAGAACTCACTGACCACGTCGCCGCGGCCCTCGCACCAGGGGCTAGCGCGCACGGAGTGGTCCGTGTACTGGGACGGCCAGAGGCAGAAGCCGTCGTGGTGCTTGGCGACGAGGATGACGAGCGAGGCCCCCGCGGCGCGCGCCGCGTCCATCCACTGCGTGGCGTTGAGCGCCGCGGGGCGGAACAGCGACGGGTCCTCCGTCCCCGTGCCCCACTCGGAGTCCGTGAAGGTGTTCATGCCGAAGTGGAAGAACATGATCACCTCGCGCCGCTGCCACTTGAGCTGCGCCGCCGACGGGATCGGCAGCACCGGCAGCGGCGGCGGCGTCGCGCGCGGCCACGCCTCTGCAATGGACACGAGGACGGCGGCTACTACGGCCAGCGCCGCGGCGGCCAGGCACAGCGACGGGCTGCTTGCCATCGTGTCGGCGTCGGTGCTTCTCACTTCTCTGTGCTCGGGATATAGCCAAGTGGTGTAGCGATATATAGTGGCCCATGCCAGGCCGGCAGGGAGGAGGGGATGCCGGATGCGTATGGGCCGCGCTGGGAGGATGGGATTCGGGCGATGAGGAAGCCGCCGATGGTGCACGACGACCGCGTTCCCAAGGGGTGGTCACGGGCGCATGTGACGCTTGTCGCCTTGCCTTACCCCTCGCGGCGCGCGCGCGTGTGCATCCGATCCGACGCTGCCGGAGGATCGCTTTCATGATTGATCACGACGGATTGAACGAACCACTGGCACGTCGTTCGATCGCTTTCCCTCATTCGATCACGCGTCGTTCTCGCCCGATTCCCTGATTCCTTCGTCCTATCCACAGGCCAGATCGGCTCTTCTTGTTGCCAAGCCTGGCGTTCGTTCGTCGAACAGACCGATGCACCGGCCGGTCGTCCGCCCAGTGCAGAGCAGCATGTCGTGCAGGCGCAGCTGTAGCGGAGCTCCGGTTGCGTTTGGACGACGCTGTTGGTCGCACTCGCCGCTCGCGTGCGTGCTGGACTGCTGGTGATGAAGCCGAGGGCCGAGGGGCCGTGGCGTAACGTCGCTTTAGGTAGGTGGTCATCGGCTGTCAGCTCCGCTCCGGCGTCCGGCGCTCTCATGCTCGTGTCGCGGGGCGCGGCGCCCGGGGCCCGGGGCCCGGGGCCTGCCGTCCTCTGCCTACTGCTGCATGCGCGGTTGGTTTGAAGTTTGTCTTGGATGCATGCGCAACGTCTCAGGTACAAGTAATAACTCGCTTTCTTTCGGCTGGTTTCCTCGTCTGGCACGCCAAAACTCGACTTTTAGAGAACGTGTCATTTGCGTGAAATGCTTTGTCGTAGCCGCTAGGCCGGCGAAGTGGATACCCTACGGGCCCACCAGCCACATTGTTTCAGTATGAAATCGGGAATAGCCAAACGCTGGGGGTGTCAGGTCTGCATTCCGGCGATACTTTGTCACGATATCTGATTAAAAATAATTTATGATGGCCCCCGAATACATATCAACCACAAAATGTCACCTAACAATCCAACATTAGTTTCAAAGGGTATGGATATCCCTTGCTACATTCTGTCCAAGCCAATATCAATCAAAACAATGCAAATCATCCAGCGGAGGAGTGTAAGGGTTCCACAATAACTAAGTTCAACATACTGTTTGAAAAGACATCATAATACAGGTTCCTCAACGTTCAAATTCCAAACAAACAAAAAAAAACCATATGATACTATTCACCGAATAAGACAGCACATGTTCCATATGACCTTTTAGTTCCTAAAAATTATCTCAACATTGCAGTCAGGCATGTCTCTAATCAGCTGCTCAACTACAGCGTCCTGCTCGGCCTTTCCCCTTTGGAAACACCCGTTCTGGCGATAATCTTTCGCAACGAGGAAGTGCACCTATGTCGTCACAGTAATCATAAGGCTTATAATCTTTTAGGACAATGGTTTTTAGGTTGGAAGCTCGCAGCATCAGAGCCCTTATAAGTGCTAGTTGTTGCTCCATTGGGCTAAAGCCAGAAACCTGGACCTCTTTCAAAAGCCACTCCTTACAGCTTTTGAACTCAGCTACGTTCCATGATGGATTTGTTCTTTCAGCAAAAGCTTTCCTTCTATCTTTTGTGTCTACTACGCAAAGATGTTCCCGTATCTGTATATATAGAATGATACATAAAAAAAAGAGCAAATTCCGTTAAGAAAAAAATTATGGAACTTTGGTTATAACAAAACCACCACACTGCCCTCCAAATACAGAAAGTTATCTTGCAAAGGAAAAAACCTTACTCATAAATAGAAAACAGGCAACTACCTCAATATCAAATATCTCAACGGATGGCGCGGCTTCAAGGAGAACCATCGTCCATAACAAATCGAACTCAACGAAAATACCATGTAGAGATAACTTCCTTAGCTTCTTGAATGCAGCGCAAAGCTGCTTCCCTTCCGGTTTTATCCAAAGCTGAAGAAACATAGATGCAGAAAACAACATGAATAATTAGTTGGTTAATATGTTTTCCATATCATGCTCAAATATGGCAACCGTTTGATATTTTAAATTTAATAAATCAGCTAAATACACCGACAACAGTGCACGAAAATGAGTGAGTTTACCTTTTCTCCTCTAAAATTTAATGTTAAGTTATGTATAGCTGTTGTATCCCTGAGAACCTTACTCAAGTCAAACCCTTGATGATGAACTGAAGCACCACATATGAGGCTCAATTCCTTAAGGAATGGGACACCACCAAATGACAGGGGGGGTCAATGGAAACATCCAAGTATCCCAACAAAGCTTCTCTAGTTTTGGAAGACAGAGCACCTCAACCTTCCCCAAGCAGCAGACTAAGCTTCGAATCCGGTGCTTGTATCTTCCAAGGCGAGAGCCCCCCTGCATCACAGTTGTGGAGAGAGAGATGCTGCAACTGCTTGGAACAGTCAAATAAAAAGTGATGCAGATCCCATTCAGCAAAACAAACATGTATAGTTCAAGTCTTGAGAGGCAACGGAGCACACTAGGATAGGCACCGAAGAAGCCGTCCACAGTGCGAGCTTGCTGGCGCATTTCCTCTTGGTAACAGTCATCAGGCTCTTTCTCGTCCACAATGGCCAGGTCTAAATCTTCTACAGTCCCAGTCTCACTTGCTTGACTAACTAGAGGGCCAATGACATCCGAGTAAGCGTTCACCAGATAGAGCTTGAGCTGCAGCCTTGTGATGGTGGTTTCGCTCCGGGGCGTAGCCAGGAAGCTAGTGGCTGCTTTGGTCAGGGAAGCCATCGCTTCGTCCATATGTCCACTTCAATGGGGTTTGAGGGAGGAACAGATAGAAATTCCCTGACATCAATTGTGAGGTCACGGAGCAACCACGGCAGGTGTTTCCACCGTGTGGATAGGACGCTTGTCCTTGTGGCCGTAGTTATGTCAACTCTCTCCCTACATCATCAGTCAGCATGCTGCGGCAGGTGTTTCCACCGTGTGGATAGGACACTTGTCCTTGTGGCCGTAGTTATGTCAACTCTCTCCATACATCATCAGTCAGCATGCTGATCCTATCTTCGGCCTTGTTTAGATTCCAGATTTCACCTCTAAATTTCAGTATGCAAAAAGAAGATTCCTCGTCATATCAAAATACCGGCACATGTATGGAATACTAAATATAGATGAAATAAAAAACTAATTACACAGTTTTATTGTACTTTGCGAGACAAATATTTTAAGCCTAATTAATCAATGTTTGGATAATTATTACCAAATAAAAATAAAATTACTACAGTGTTTAACAGAATTTACTATGTAAAGTTGGTGCACCAATTTTGGTATCTAAACAAGGCCTTCGTCATCTGATTTCTGAAAAGGAAAGGAGGGGAAGAAAAAACAGATTGAGCCTTTGTAGACCTACCAGGCTACCGGTGACATATTAATAGAACAAAAAAATGTCCATGACTTACCTGAATGTATCCATTATTTAGCTCCATGATGATGAAAAATTTGTCTAGCTTTCAGAGCACCTGAAGACCGAAGCTACGGCCCTCGAGAGTTTGTTTGTGAAATCTGGAATCCTCGAGGGCAACAATTTTATTCTTCCAACAAACACCCAACGTTTTTTTTTTTACGACCCTCAAGAGTTTGTTTGTGAGCTCCAGAATCCTTGAGGCAATGATCTTATATTTTTCCGAAGACCCAACGCCAGCGGAGGAGTTTATTTATTTTATGAATATAATCCGAGTCGATAATTATTTCGAAACCGAATCATACACGAAAACATCACTTTCGACAGACACCCACGACCTCCGTATCATCCACCACCTCCGTATCCGCCCGGCCCACAAATAATTAGATTCAGATCCGAATACGGTTTGGCACAGCAGGAAGCGAAGACCTAGAGGGGCGCGTACCTGGTGGCGCACTTCGCCGGCGAAGGGGCTGAAGTAGCAGCGACGGCCGGCCCAGTCGTCTGTGGGTGGGGGGTTGCGCGCTCGCTGGGAGTGACGGACAAGCCAAGGCAAGGTTCCAGAATACATACAGCTTACCGGCGCCCCGTGCCCCCGAGTCACATTCCCCACCCACCTCAAACCCTAACGCCATAACCGCTGGCGGCGGCGGCGGCGGCGGCAGTGCGGCGACCGCGACCGCGACCGCGACCGCGACCGCACGAGGCCGCGAGCAGGGGCGGGCGCTGATTTGTCGCTGGTTTGCGATGGAAGCGGCATTCAGGCTCGGGCCCTCCGACGGAGGGGCAACTCTGCGTATGCACCTCCCTCTCCCCTCCCGCCTCCGCTGTACCGTGGGAGGCCGGCCAGCTGCCCAGGGTGGCCGGCCCCTCGCTCCGCCGGTGGTGTCAACACAGAGAGTAATCTCTGAATACCACATCTCTGCCCCCACCCTTGGTTACTGACGACTTCTGCTTTCCTGATCCTCATCAGGCTCCAGTGACAACGAGATCACAGTGGAAGAGGCTTCTTTCGTGCATTCCGAGCCACCCCAGGATGGCAGCACCCCGCCCGTGGTGTCCTCTGACATGGAGGTCCTCCATGACAAGGTCAAGAAGCAGGTCATCAAGGAAGGCCATGGCGACAGGAAGCCCCTCAAGTTCGCGACGTGCTTTGGTGAGTATTGCTAAGTTAAGTGTTCAGTGCATATGCTCATGCTCTCGATGTCGAATTTTAGGATAAGCTTATATGTTGTGCCTGCCCTGTTTCTTATATTCTATAAAAAATGATGATATCCTGTATACGGTTTTTTGTTTGAGCCATCATGGTCGTGAGGCGCTTATGGCCTTGTTCACACTGCGCGCGAATAACAGCCTATGACTGAAATGGGCCTATGTAAGCAAATTCTCTTTTATATCTAGACGCAGGCTGCTTTCTCACCAAAAGACATTACCTACCTTGCCATGTAAACTTGGTGGAGCTTTATAGTGCTTACATCTTCCTGATACTCTTTTGCATTCATTGAGTGCCAGTATCTGTTGACCGTAACTATTCAGTTTGTAGATCTAATACTGATGTCAATTTTCAAACATCAAGTTTCATAACTTTTCTATTTACCCAAAGTGACCCACGAATCTTTTCTCGTTCATTGAGTACAGATGCAGCAACACCTATTTATTTTGTTGTTCTAATGATTATGTCAAATTTCAAAACTTCAGATTTAATCCTATTTTCCAAAGGGGCCTAATCCAGTCGTCACACGACACATGCTAATTTATTCATCCTTGCGCTATCGTGTGGAAGCATGCACGTGGATTTTGATTTAACACACATGACAAGTGCTTCAAATGAGAACAGTGGTGAATTGATTTTCTTTTTTATCCAAACTTGGTGTTGCAGTGCACTATAGAGCATGGGTTCAAGGATCACCTCATAAATTTGAGGATACCTGGCAAGAGCAGCATCTGATTGAACTAGTAATTGGAAAAGGTGTCGCAACAATCACTTCACTTACTGTATACTCCATTTTGCTCTGCTTCATGCATTTCATCCATCAATTCCATAAATTCAAACAGCTTACTCTGCATATTATTATGGTTTTCTTTTTTTATTTCGTTATTATGGTTTTCTAGTACAATGATGATGGTCTTACTGAGGATTCTGTATAACCAGTTCTCCTGCCAATAACTTGTCATGCCTGCTACTAATGGTTTAATATGTTGTAAGATGAAATTGAAATATGCATATTTAGTTTTGATTTGCACCCTTTTTATGTTGCATTGCCAGTAAGCCTACAGGTATTGGGTAATTATCTTAGAATCATATGGGCAACCTCAATAGTACAACGGTGTTTATCAGTGATAATGGCCTATGGGGTAACTTTCTAAAGCTTTATCCTCTGTCAACAGAGAAAAAACAACTGTCTGGTATAGGCATTGGTGTTGGCAGCATGAAAAGCGGGGAGCGTGCATTGTTGCATGTTGGTTGTGATGAGGACATCACTCCATTGAATGCACAAGATGATCCTCCGCTGGACATTCAAGGTCCAATCACAAGAGCTCGCGCACGACAATTAAATTTACAGGTGAGCTCGTTCTTAAGGAAGTCTTTTTATGATTTTGAGAATAGATTGCTACCTAATGATTATATTGTACTTAGGAATCATGGAGAGGACCAAGGGATGCATAAG
>CM041631.1:17487378-17711738 GCA_023333625.1 Bothriochloa decipiens | reverse complement strand
GAACATGCCAGTGGGAGACATCAAGCCAAAAGAAGATGATGATGAAGTGCAAGTCCTTGACAAGCCTTCTTCCTCATCAAGTGTGCCCCAAGTTGATGATGTATATGGGAGATTTGAAAATGCCATGAACAAAGAGAGGCACAAGCTCAAGATGTCGATGCTCCTAAACCTTCTCCTCAAGTGGTTGAAAGAAGAGCTCCACAACTTCAAGCCCATCCTCAAGAACTCATCATAGGGGATCCAAAAAGGGGTGTTTCAACTAGATCTCAAAATATGACTAACTTTGTTGAACATCACTCTTTTGTTTCTTGCATTGAGCCTCAAAATATAGATGAAGCTCTCAAGGATCCGGATTGGGTGAATGCCATGCATGAAGAATTGAACAACTTCACCCGTAATCAAGTATGGACACTTGAAGAGCGTCCCAAAGATGCAAGAATCATTGGAACCAAGTGGGTGTTCCGCAACAAGCAAGATGACCAAGGCACTATTGTGAGAAACAAGGCAAGGCTCGTGGCAAAGGGGTTCTCTCAAGTTGAGGGCTTGGATTTTGGAGAGACCTTTGCACCGGTTGCAAGACTTGAAGCCATTCGTATCCTCCTTTCATATGCATCACATCATGATATGAAACTATTTCAAATGGATGTGAAAAGTGCTTTTTTAAATGGCTTCATTAATGAGCGTGTATATGTTGATTAACCTCCCGGTTTTGAAGACCCTAGATATCCTAATCATGTTTATAGGCTATCGAAGGCGTTATATGGGCTTAAGCAAGCTCCAAGAGCTTGGTATGAGCGCCTTCGGGACTTTCTTATTGAGAAGGGCTTCACAATTGGGAAAGTAGATACTACACTATTCACCAAGAAGCATAATGGGGAAATCTTCATTTGTCAAGTGTATGTTGATGATATCATCTTTGGCTCAACAAATGAAGAAGAATGCAAGAAGTTTGGTGATATGATGTCAAAAGAGTTCGAGATGTCCATGATTGGTGAACTTACCTTCTTCCTTGGGTTTCAAATCAAGCAATTGAGAGAAGGGACTTTCATCTCTCAAGAGAAGTATACCAAGGACCTCTTGAAGAGGTTTGATATGAAGGATTGTAAGCCAATCAACACACCCATGGCATCTAACGGGCATCTCGATCTTGATGAGGGAGGTAACTCGGTTGATCAAACTCTTTACCGTTCTATGATCGGTAGCTTACTTTACCTTACCGCATCTAGGCCCGATATCATGTTTAGTGTATGTATGTGTGCTCGATTTCAAGCTAACCCTAAGGATACCCACTTGAGCGCCGTCAAGAGGATCCTTAGATATCTTAAGCTAACCCCAAGTATTGGCCTATGGTATCCCAAAGGAGCAAGATTTCAACTTGTTGGCTATTCCGATTCGGATTATGCCGGTTGCAAAATTGATAGAAAAAGCACATCCAGAGGGTGCCATTTGCTTGGGAGATCTCTTGTTTCTTGGTCATCTAAAAAGCAAAATAGTGTTGCATTGTCCACCGCCGAGGCGGAATATATTGCTGCAGGGGCTTGTTGTGCATAGATTCTCTATATGAAGCAAACCCTCCTTGACTATGGAGTCAACCTCGGGCAAGTGACCCTTTTGTGTGACAATGAGAGTGCGGTCAAGATTGCAAACAACCCGGTCCAACATTCCCGCACCAAGCATATTGATATCCGCCACCACTTTCTTAGAGATCATGTCTCCAAAAAGGATATATCTCTAGTAGGTGTGAGAACCGAAGATCAATTAGCGGATATTTTTACTAAACCTCTTGATGAATCCATGTTTTGCAGGTTGAGGAATGAGCTTAATGTGCTTGATTCAAGCAATTTTATAAGAAAATGATGATATGTTGTCAGTTGCATTGCATATGTATTATATGTCATATTTGCACTCTTGTTATGCATGTAGGGCTTGTCTAACATGGTTAAGATAACCCTCATTGGGAGGTGTGAAGAAGCTTACCCTTGGTTCAAACTTGACAAGCCAACTAGATTCAAATTTCTGTTATTGCATTCATATGCATGCCTGTTATTTTATCGTTTAGTTCCTCGCCTGGATTTATTGCCTATTTTCACTAAAAACTACTATGCCTATGGCTAACTATTTGAAAAATTGAGGGTCTAAGAGTGAGGATCTCACACTAGCTCCAACTTGTGTTTCTTCGAGTCTTATTTGAGTTGGAAACTAGTTGGGAACAGGTGCCGCGAAGAAAGCAATCAAAATCAGCTTAAAAATGAGCGTCGGACGCTCAATCCTATGATCGGCGGACGCGTTCGGCGCGTTAAAGGATTGAGCCAGCAGCAACATAAGGCGCCGGACGCTCAACAGTACTTTCTCGGCGTCCGACGGTGAACAGACCAGACGCGTCCGGCGCAACCTGAGAATTGCCGAACTCTCTGTGTCGCGTCTGGCGGTCGGCGGACGCGTCCGGCGCTACCACTGAGCCGCGTCCGGACGCTGCTGCCTGACGTACGGACGCGTCCGGCGCAGTAAAAGAAGGCGCAATAAGTTACTCTGACGAGTGGGGCCACCTTATACTCTTTCTCATTTAACTCCGGCGTCGGGATTTCCTTCACCGCGCCGCCTTCTTCTGCTCCACCGCGCCGCCCTCTTCTGCTCCACCCAGCTCCACCGCGCCGCCTTCTTCTGCTCCACCGCCGTGCGCCGCATCCGGCCGCCGCGCCTAGCCAGCGCCGTCTTGCACCAGCTCAAATCGCGCCGCCTCGCCACCTCGTCCTCACCCCGTGCGCCGCCGGAGCCCACCTTGCCGCCAACCCATCCAGCCAGCTGCTGCTAGTCCTATCTCTTCCTCACCCCATCTTGACGACAGAGAACGCCGGAGCAACTCCCTCTCTCGGCCACTCGTCCATCGGTGGTGAGCTTCCTCCCCCCTGCTCACCATGTGTTCGATGAAATGCCTCAGTGAGCTCATTTTGTCCAAATCGACTGTTTTTCGGTTCAATTCAATTGCAGTCCTCATCTTGAGCTTCGGGGGTGCCCTATGAGTCATTCTCTTATCTTTTCTCTGGGTGGGTGCCGATGCCTAGGTATAATCCCTTAATGCTCTGCTATTCAATTCTCACCCCATATGCTATGCTTCCTTAGGTTCTCGCTTCTCTAGCTATGTGCTTATGGTTATATATATTTTCTTTCTATTCCATCTATGCAGTGAGTTATGTCTGTTTGAGGTTGACTTAATCGTTTGGGGCAGTTGGGCAGTGGCAGTTGAACTCGGGGCCAAGCCTGCGAGTATGGATTGAGGCCAAGCCTCTTAAGGCGTCAGTGCACCCTCTTGTCAGTTGATTGCAGTGGCAGCTCACCTTCTTGATAGTTTGGGCCTTCAGCAGTAGTTGCGTCAGCTATGGTGAGAGTCAAGTCTGCAGGCAGGAGTTCTGGGGATGATAATGATCCCAACAGGCGTCCCAGCATTCTAGAGAAGCTTAAGGGCAAGATGACAGAGCTTACAAAGAAGACTACCAAGAAGAGTCGCTTGTCAGCAGATGTGGCAGAACCTCCTAAATCATATGGCCCACACGCATGATTATTGTCTAAACAGACTCCAAATAACCATGACTGTGTTCCATACGACTTAAAAAGTCTGTCGGGTAAATCCCGAATCATCCACGATTCTCCGAGCAGGATCAATCATTGTAGAGAGACATTGCAGTATTACAACAGTTTCATATAAATGAAATACCACGGAGTAAAACAGCGGAAGACTTACAATAACATACATTTACAAACTCTGAGTTTCAAAATATTTACAATGATAGGTTTAAGTTATACAAACCATAATAGTAGTGGAGTAGCAGTAGATTGTAATATTACACAAAAGCTCTGCCCAAGAGCTTAACATCTTTATTCGTCGTCGCTTTCCTCGACGACTGTCATGTAGCAGGATGCATAACACTCCTGCCCATGCAGCTCACCTGCAACAGGGGTTCAACAAACCCTGAGTACAACAGTACTCAACAAGACTGACCCGACGAAAGAGAAGGGTAGAGACTCAAGAGATGCAGGCTAGAGGGACAAGGTAAGGCTTGTAAGAGATAAGCAATTTTTGCAGAAAAGCTTTACAAAAAGAGAAGTTGCTGGGACTATCTCCCGTTATCAACCAACTTCATTATTGAACCTTAATTTTTGTTCGAGTTGTTACTACGATGATGATCAGTGATCGAGTCTTCTTCTCCGAGAAGCAACGGCGATTCGAATCCATTTTCATACCCAGCTGGGACCTAGGCGACTGAGCATACCGGAGACTTTAACTCCGAAGCACCCCAGGTGCACCGATATACCGGGATAACAACCTCAGCCGTATATCACCACATGATACACGTGAGCTCTGCGGCCCAGCGTACCGAGATACATGGGAACTTAAACCCCACAGTAAAACACACTATGACAGCAGATGAGATTCTTTGACCCCACGCTAGGTCACTCCATGGCATACACGGCTCCAACCATCCGTATACCACTTCATGCATGTGTATTTCTAAATTTCTCGATTATCGACAGGTCACCATCGGACGGGACCTAGGGCATCAACAGACGAGAACACTACAGAGGGACTCCATTCCCAGTGCAAGTTCACCGTCCGGACTCGATTTATTACTATTATCAAGATTCCAACAATAAGGCCAAACTCATCTTTTTCATTCTTTTGCCTTTGAACAATTAAATAAATAAGCAGGGCTAAGCATTACTACTCATCTTTTAAGTAGGTAACAAGGATTAAGGAAATAAGACAGGTAATGTAAATTTGTGGGTTTTCACTCAACTCCTATCACTTAATGCATCATATCAGAGCTGAAGCGGTAAAACTTTTATAAATAGAATAGGGTTTAAATGTATCCGGGGCTTGCCTTGATGTTCGGGGTAGAAGTTTTCAAACTCTGGATCAACTCCTGATTCTTGAATCTGCTCGTCCTTTGGATCTGAGTGATAACGTTAACTCTCCGTTAACGGAAACTATTCGATAATTAATATGCTTTACATGATGGAATAGTAAACATGATGCTCGATGAGTGTATGATTAGGTTAAGGGGTTGATAAATTATTTAAAAGCATTAAATAAAGACATAAAAATTAAAGTTATCAAATTAATCTTAAAATTTTATTTTAGAAAGCTCTTAGCCTAACTAAATGGCAAAACAAATTTCAGAATTAAAAGCCAATTATTTTAATTATTAAAAATCATTGAAGGTCCATTTTTCAATTAAAAGGGATAATTTTTAACATATACAAAAAGTACTCAATTTTGGCATTTCACATTTTTCCTATGTAGATGACATCCTAAGGAACACTCACAAAAATTTTCAGAATTTTTGGAGCTATATATGAATTATTATGAATTATCAAAGAAAATAGCATTTAAATCATTTTCTGAAAATGGAAAAAAAATAAATCGGCACAGTAACCCCGCGCTGACCAATGGCGGCGCGGTGGTTGACCGCCGATTCCTCGCCGTCGGTGCGATTTCCGGTGACATATTCTGGTCATCAGACTCAGCACAACACGTGGAGTCCAACGAGCTAGCTAACGACGCTCGAGGGCTCGCAGGCTAAAGCATGCCAGGCTAATTCACGGACGGGCTATGACGGCTCGAAGCCAAAACCTGCTCGAGGATCTATCGGTCGGTTAGGTACTGTACATTCGAGGGTACAATTCGGGCATCCTCTCGAAGACGAAACTTCGCTCGAGCGAATGGACCAGCCTCGAAGACGAGACTTCCCCCAGCGAACGAGCCTCCCCTCGAGGACGGAACTCCGCCCGACGAACGAGCCTTCCCTCGAGAACAGTGCACCCCTCGACTCGACACCTTCGAGAACAGTGCAACCCTCGACTACCCCTCGAGAATAGTGCACCCCTCGACTCGACACCCTCGAGAACAGTGCACCCCTCGACTCGACACCTTCGAGAACAGTGCACCCCTCGACTCGACACCTTCGAGAACAGTGCACCCCTCGACTCGACACCTTCGAGAATAGTGCACCCCTCGACTCAAGCCCTCGACTTGATCCCTCGACTCGATCCCTCGATTCGAGCCCGCACCTCGACCGTCACCCCCTCGACTTCGTCGACCGAGCCCTCGAGCAGGACTCCGACGACTTCGAACTGCACTACAACAACTCCCGATGCGAGATGGATGAAATTGATAACACGAATAGACGCAGGAGCTCACCACGGCGCTGATGCGCACGTTAGTAGAGGTCCGGATTGGCTGGGTTGAGCTGCGGTCGATGGCGGTGATGGCGGCGGCGGCGGCGCTCCGATGGCACAACGGCACGGTGACCTCCGGTAATGCGCTGCTCGAACCAAGGTGCACATCAGACGCAGGATAACACGGAGAGCATGATTAAGGGGTCGAAAGTAAAATATTTTCACCTCCGGCGACAGCAAACGGCGGAGATGGCGGCGGCGGCGCGACTGACTGGCCGCGAGGAAGAAGATTGCGTGCAGGCAGCTCGGGCGATGAAAGAAAACACGAACTGGCCCAAAAGGACCGTGAGGAAGTTGCGGAACTTTGGGCGAGAGCAAATGGACAGAGGTTGAGCGTCGACGGCGAATTTCGGCGACGGAGGGAGATCGTCGGCGACGGTGGTGGGAGGAAGAAAGGAAAAGAACGGCGTCGTCCGATCGGTATTTATAGCTCGGGGCCGATGAAGGAGCAGGTGACACGACGACGGTGAACCTTCGCGCGTCTGTGAGCGCGCGGGCGGCCGAGAAGGTGCGGCGGTGGACGGCGGCGCGCGATGAGAAGCCGGCCATGGCGTTCGCCGATAGGGTTAGGTGCTGTTCAAGTTATTTACAGAATTGCCACTCAGTTTAAAATACAAATTACTCCAAAATTTGTATAAGAACTTGAAAATCTCCAAAAATATCATTTGCATAACTTTTCAAGAGCTACACTTTTCCTTTAATGAGCATCTTCAAATTCTGTTTAGATTTTGAAATTTGAATTCAGATTTGAAAAGGGGATAAAACCCTAGAAATAAGTATTTGAAATTACTTTTGATTTTTCAATAAAACTTGAAAATCTTCAAAACTATGAAATGTTGAGTTTTTCAAACCAAACATTTTTTTATGTACAAAATTTTCTCAAATTATGCATAATTTTTGAATTATGGTTTTAAAATCAAAAGGGGATAATTGCTAGAAACTGTATTTTCAAATTAATTTGAAATTCCTTTTGGAAACTTGAAAAACTTTCTATATCAACTTTGTAGCTCTTGTCAAGATCTACAAACTATCTTTTTAGAGTATCTCCAAATTCCTTATAGAATTTGAATTAGAGAAAAGGGGATAAAACTAGGGTTGGAAATAAAGGGTTTTTGAAATAGAGTTTAAACTCAATTTGGTTTCTAACTTAATTGGTTGGTTATTAGTGATCACAAACATCATCCAAGGACATTTTTAGGTCATTGACCCAATGACACCCTTGGTTGACCATGTTGACTTTTGAAAAACCTTTTATAGCATTTCCAATCTGACTTTAAATTTGAATTGCCAGGCTTATAAGTAAGCTTTGGAATCCAAATTAAATTTCAAATATGGAAATCATTTTTAGGGTTGGACTTAGAATTATACGCTATGCTTGACACTAGTGTAAACACAGTTTACACCTCAAGTACATAGAGTATAAATTAAGCATTTGCGATGGCATTCGAAAATAGGGTTTTATTATTTCATGTGACAAACATTACAGAAACTCAATCAACCTGTGAAATATAAACTTGTTTTAGTTAATGCACATTAAGGTTGACCTAAACATGGATGCTTTGCAGTGCATATGATGACATGGCAGGTTTTAGTTAATATAACACCAGAGGTGTTACAGCAGAGGCTCAGGCGGCACTTGCAGCAGTTGCAGCCGGAGAGAGGGGACAGCGGAGAGGTCGCAGGGGTTCAGGCCTTGTGATCAGAGAAGGTCAGTCCGCAGAGGGACAGGAGGCCGAGGCAGAGGCCATGGACATAGAGGAGGAGATCTTGCAGCAGCAGCAGCTTCTAGAACAGATACAGGAGGTTACTCCAGGACGTCGTCGCTCTGAGCGTGTCCGAGTTATGGAGCAGTCACAGCAGGCCGGTCCGTCTACTCAGGCAGGTTCCTCTTCCCAGCAGCCAGGGTCGTCTTCACGTCAGGCGAGACTCTCTTCTCCTCCAGCGAGACAGGCTAGAGCTCCCAGAGGTCCTCGCATAGATTATTCAGATCTGTTGAAGGCCAGTGCCAAGAGGATCCAGTCAATCAGGCAGGTTGACCTTGACGTGTGGTTTCCCTCTACCCGTGAGCGAGGAGTAGATCACTACTATACAGCTATGCAGCGGGTTTTTGCCAGGGCATATTCAGAGAAGGGAAAGATCACCAAGCACACCAAGATCTCAGCTTCTAACTTTGGTCTTATGATGGGTCAGGACTTCTTGGAGTACTTGGATGCCCAGCCGGGTTTTAGGGATCTCATCCAGAGGAGCGGCACATATATTGCTGATTGGGTCAGTGAGTTCTATGCTACAGTCTGGATACATCCTGAGCACAGCTTCATCGTCTACAGCATCCATGGTCAGAAAAGGGTGCTCACCAGTGACGAGGCTCGTCAGCACCTTAGGCTTGAGGAGCAGCCTATCAGACTTCACAAGCTCTGCTTTCCAGATATTGAGCCTCCCCGTCGTGCCCATACAGGCGTGCTTCCACCCGCCGAGGTGATGAAGCCAGTCTTTGGAGAGGACTTCACCGAGGGGTCCAGCAGACTACCACAGGATGAGCTGCCAGTTGCCAGAGCTCTAGATGCCATTCAGAGGCAGACTATCCTTCCTAGGCCGGGCTACAGGAATGGCTTCACTCGTTTGCAGCAGTGGGTTGTCTCTCACCTAGTAAGGAAGATACCATTTGATATCTGGGATTTGATTTTATGTGACATTGAGGATATCATTTATGGGAGCTTCAGGAAGGAGCGGCTGATGCACTATGCTCATTGGATCACCTGGCTTATCTTCAGGAACGGGGACTTACCTCCAAATGCCCGCGCTCAGTGGGAGGATCTTGATATGAAGGATGAGTTCGGCCTCTATGATGCTACTCAGGTGCTTTGACACGCCAAGGCTGTCACTCCCATCAGACAGACCTCCAGAGCCCATGTACCAGAGACAGCAGCTCAGCAGGATGCTACTGTAGAGGAGCTAGCAGCTCAGGAGGAGGCAGATATAGCAGCCGCTGAGGCCAGAGGCGCCGAGATAGGGTTCTCTTCAGACTCCGATGACGAGGATTATGCCATTCCAGTCCAGCCACCTCGTCAGCAGGATACAGTACCGGCGGCCGTAGGCGCTTCCCTTGACAGGATGGCCACTGTTCTTGACCGGTTGGTCACCTCTCAGGAGCGTCAGGAGCAGCGGACAGAGATAGCACTTGCAGAGATTCGTGCTCGACAGGACCAGCAGCAGCAGATCCAGCAGCAGCAGTTCCAGCTCACCATGACCCTGGTAGCGTCTCTTTTCCAGCAGACCGGTGCTCAGCCACCGCCGGGCATTCTTCAGGGCATGGCAGGACCATCCACTCTTACACCTCAGGGCCAGCCTTCAGTGTTACCAGGTCACGGTGCAGGTCCTTCCTCTCCAGCTGCTCAGCTTCCTCAGAGTTTTCAGTCACCAGGCCTTTAGTTCACTCCTATTCAGACAGGTTTCACTCCAGGCTCTGAGGCACTGCAGGCCTCTTACAGTGTGTTGACTGGTGCACCTACTCCTGAGTACATGAGAGTATCAGTCTCTACGGGCTCAGCACCCGTCCAGCAGAGTGCTCCGCAGCCAGAGATAGCTCCAGTGGGTGGCCGGATTCCTTCTTCCGTTGGCTCGACAGAGCCCCTTTCTACCCCCACTGAGACACCTGCCTTTGTGACCACAGCTCAGCAGCCCGCTCCTTCTTCAGAGCCACAGGGACAGGCAGATGCAGCTCCAGCTTCTGGGACAGCACCAGAGGCAGCTATCCCTCTTACCGAGTCAGTTGAGCAGGCCCAGACCGCTTCTCCTACAGAGTTACCACCAGAGGGTCCTCAGGCTACTGACACATAGCTAGAGGAGGGCACAGAGGACAGTCCTGATGATGCTTCACAGTTTGTGCTCGCCCGTCACCCCCGACAGACCGGCTCGTCTGCCCCTTCTTCTCCTCAGCCTTAGGTTTTGGTCCTTGATGACAAAGGGGGAGAGTTGGGAGTATGTAGACTTAGGGGAGCTGTGAGAGGAATTGGATTTGGTTCTTTTGGTTGTGATGATACATTGCATGCATCATTATTTGTGTGATAATACTCTTGACACTCCTGACATGTGATGGTTTTCATGTCGATATCTTTTGGTCTTATGCTATGATCCATGCTCATATGTGTCATGCTTCCGCGCTTTACTCCGATTCCATATGAGCTATGTTTATATGTGTTGTACTAACTCTTCATACAGATCATATGAGTACATTATGTGGCTTGGTGTAATATGGGTCGTTCTATTTACATGTTTTTATTGCAAAAGGCCCATATGAACCAAGCATGTTTGAAAACCTAAACTCTTATCTTCATACTCCAGGGTTGTCATCAATCACCAAAAAGGGGGAGATTGAAAGCATCTAGGCCCCTTTGATGTGGGTTTCGATGATTGATGACAACGATTATCATGACTAACGTGTGTTTTGCAGAAACAGGGATTGGTTAGGTCATGGTAATGACAATCTAGGACAATATGGTTCTCATGCCCCCTGACGATGGGATTCGTTCCGATTTTCAAAGGATGAACGTCAAGGTCGAAGATAGGATTAGTTCCGTTCGTCGATGGTGTTGAAGTGACGACGGATTAGCCTTTAGGATTTTGTTTTGTTTCCTTTAGCCGTACTATCAAGGGGGAGCAAATGGGTAGCTTGACCTAGTTAAGTCTAAGTGGTTAGGTGTGGTGCACACTTGAGAACTTAGTGCTAGGAAGTTACCTGGAGGCCCTAAGATTGGTTGAAATTGAGATCGTTCACAAAGTTGGTCGAACTGGAAGTGAACGAATCTTTTTTTTTTAGCGTCGGACGCTGTTCTGCCAGGCGCCGGACGCGTCCGGCGCTCATGGAGATGGCGCAATGAAGACTGTGTAGCGCCGGACGCTCCCTAACAGCGTCCGGACGCTACACAGAGAGGTACACAGTTGGATGCTCTACGCCGGACGCTGCGCCGGACGCTAGTGTCGGACGCGTCCGGCGATGTTACTGTAGCACCAACGGTCACCTGGTTTCGAATTGGCTTAAAGCGCAGGACGCGTCCGGCGGTGGGCGTCGGACGCGTCCGGCGCTCACGAGAAGGCTGAAAATTTGCATAACGGTTGGATTTGGTCCTTGGGCTATAAATACAACCCCATCTTCTCCATTTCGTTTGCTCTTGCCATTTTGGTTCAGCTGAGGCTATCTTTGAGTGCAAGGGAGAGCAAGAGCTTGCAAGTGAGGTGCTAATGATTTGAGAATCCATTGATTAGCCCTTATGAGAGATTCAAGAGTAGCAAGTGTGCATCCACCTTCTCATTAGGCTTTGCTAGGTCAAGTGAGAGTTTGTTCTTGTTACTCTTGGTGATCGCCATCACCTAGACGTCTTGGTGGTGATTGGGAGTTTGGTGATCATCCGGCGGAGCTTGTGGATGGCCCAACTCAAATTGTGAGCGGTTCCGGCGATTCACCGCGACGGAGTGTCAAAGAATCAGCCCGGAGAGAGCACTTGGTCCTTGCGCAGATCAAGGGGGAGCTATACCCTTGCGCGGGTGCTCCAACGAGGACTAGTGGAGAGTGGCGACTCTCCGATACCTCGGGAAAACATCGCCGTGTTCCTTGCCCCTTTACTTTTCGCATTTACTTTCTAGCATTTATATTTTCGCAATTTACATTCTTAGAATTGCCATGCTAGATTAGGATTGGAACTAGGGTGCAAAACTTTTCTCGGTAGAATCCTTAGGAACACACACAGGCACATAGGGTGAAATGGGCTAATAGGTTTTTATTCCGCAAGAAATTTTAGAATTAGCCCAATTCACCCCCCCTCTTGGGCGTCTTGATCCTTTCACAGGCATAACTTTTGACTCGTTTATCAGAAAAATTTGAAATTTTTACAGCAGCTTCTTGACTCCATTTGGAGCCGACCCAAACTCGCCTTTGGCCTGTTTGGTCCAGTTAGAATTGCCAAAAAAATTCGGCAAAATAAAGAAAAAAATTGACAAGGTTCTTGCACGCTTTTCAGAAAACGTGCTGATTTTCTGTAGACCACATTCCACCTTTGTTGTAGGTGAAAATTTTTGTGGTCGCATCTTTTGTCATACTTGTTCAGAGAAAAATTTAAAAAAAAAATAGTGTAAAAAAAGTTTGTTCAGAGAAAAAAAAGGAAAAAAAGGAGAAACAAAAAGGAGTTGCTTGTTCTGTGATTGCGTGTGCTACATTGTGCTTTGTGCTTCATTCATACTTGTCTCTCCATCATACTTGTGCTTCCATTGTCCTTGTTCACACACATTTGGTACTTGGAACACGTTAGGCCAGCAACGAGAACAAGTAATTGGGACTATAATTCAATATTACTTTCTGTCTTTGAATTGTGTACCACTCACATATTTCTTGGCCAGCCTTCCTAAGCCCCACATATACTTCTGGACAGCAAAAGTTATGACACCCGTAATCTCAGCGCTACGTCTTTCAGGTATCCGTGCCTTGCTGGTAAGAACCGGTCGGAACTTGTTAAGGTGTTGCCTTTTGCTCTAAATTTGAGAGGCACCACTCCATATTTGTAGAGGATTATTAGAGATAACTTTCACCGTTTGCTGCTTGTGTTTTGTGTCTACAATGGCAGGTGATGAGGGAGAGAAATCACCCAAAGAGTTTTCAGAGTGTGTCAGCCAAGAGCAACTACAATCTGTTATAAACAATGCTCAGAAGGACTTGAACGAGACAGTTACCAAGGCTGTAACTGCTGCACTCATTGATCTCAAGATTGGCAACACCCTTGAGAGATTGGATAGACGATTGTCTACGCTGACCGATAGGGTAACTTCTTTAGAAGAACCGCCACCACCTGAAGAAAATAATGATGGCAGCAATGCTGGCGATGAGGTATATGATGCTGATGGTAATGTTGATAGAGCAGTGACAAGAGAAAATAGATTACGTCATCATCTTCGCACAAATACCACAGGTATGGGTGGCGCTCAACATTTCAACCGCCACCGAGGTAATCGTACTCATGCTCCCGATGATCCTTATGCTAAGGTTAAATTTACCATACCTTCTTTTTCGGGACATTATGATGCTGAGGAATACCTTGATTGGGAGATGACAGTAGAGCAAAAATTCTGTGCCCATCTTGTACCTGAGCAACATCGCATTAGACAAGCCACTAGTGAATTT
Organism: Bothriochloa decipiens; assembly: GCA_023333625.1. Lineage (NCBI taxonomy): Eukaryota > Viridiplantae > Streptophyta > Magnoliopsida > Poales > Poaceae > Bothriochloa > Bothriochloa decipiens. The sequence goes on along the minus strand of CM041631.1, from coordinate 17,698,336 downwards.
AAAGATTTTGCTATCATTTGGTGGACTGGTTTAGTTGCAGATAATTGCCAACCTCATACATGGGAAGAACTTAAGTTTGCTATGCGTGATAGATTTGTGCCACTATCGTATCATAGAGACCTACGTAAAAGACTAATGCGTTTAGAACAGGGACATAAATCTGTGCAGGATTATTATGGTGAACTTCAGAAAGGTTTGATGCGTTGTGGCATAGTGGAGGGAACTGAGGATTCTATTGTTCGTTTTTATACGGGTTTGAGGGAGGAAATTCAGGACATAGTTGATTATAAGGAATTCAACACTGTCAACCAGTTGTTTCAATTTGCTATGCTTGCAGAGAAGGAATTGCAGGGGCGAGATAAGCAGGCCAAGAGCAAGGCTGCCACCTCATACACACCACGCACGGGAGCATCATCGGGGTTTCCCAAGGCATCCTCCTTCCACGCGCCTCTACCAGCGAACAAGAGGACGTCTTCTGTGCAACCTTCTGGTTTAGGTAAAAATTTAGTGCAGGAACCATCGAAGAGTGCATCTTCTGTTGCCTCAACAGGACGCACTCCTAGCATTCAGTGTCATCGGTGCCACGGTTACGGACATGTGCAAAAGGACTGTCCAAGTCAGCGGGCATACATTGCTACAGAGGATGGGTACATCAGCACCTCTGACGTGGAAGATGATGATGAAGAACAAGATGTTCAAGAAGAAGGTGAGGTCTTTGGTAGCAAGGACACATCAGGCGAGTGCTTAGCGCACAAGTACAACAACCTGAGAAGCTGCAACGCCACAATTTGTTCCAAATTTTCTTTGTCATCAAAAACCGGCGAGCATGTGTCATCATTGATGGGGGTAGCTGCAATAATTTGGTGAGTTCAGAATTGGTCAAGAAGCTTGACTTGTCTACACGCCCACATCCCCATCCGTACCATATTCAGTGGTTGAATGATTCCGGTAAGGCTAAGGTAACAAAAACTTGTAGAGTTTCTTTTTCCATTGGTACCTATGTTGATTCCGTTAATTGTGATGTAGTACCTATGGAAGCTTGTTCACTTTTATTGGGTTGCCCTTGGGAATTTGATAATGATGTTGTTCATCATGGTAGAAGTAATACATACACTTTTGTTCATAAAGGAAAGAAAATTAATTTGGTGCCAATGACCCCAGCTGAAATTGTATAAGCTGATAAAGAACAAGCTGCTAGTTTGCATGATGTTAAATCTGAAAATCAGCAAGTTGCAAATTCTGTTTACCCACCTAAAAAGGATAAGTTCACACCTAATTCTATGGTCGAGGAAATTAAATTGAAGGGTGGTGTTATGCTTGTAAGAAAATGTGACCTTGCTGAAATTTCTGATGATGATATTTGCTATACTTTGGTTTGCAAACGAGCTTTGTTTTCTCTTGATGATGTTGTTAGTTCGAGACCTCCTGCTGTCACTAACCTTTTGCAGGAGTATGAGGACATTTTTCCAGCTGAGATACCCCTGGGGCTGCCACCTATGAGAGGAATAGAGCATCAAATTGATTTGATTCCGGGAGCGACATTGCCAAACCGTGCTGCTTATCGAACCATCCCTGAAGAGACTAAGGAGATTCAGCGACAAGTCCAAGAGCTTTTGGACCGCGGGTATGTATGAGAAAGCCTTAGTCCTTGTGCTGTTCCTGTGATTTTGGTTCCTAAGAAAGATGGTTCTTGGCGCATGTGTGTTGATTGTAGAGCCATTAATAATATTACTATTCGATATCGTCATCCTATTCCTCGGCTTGATGACATGCTTGATGAGTTACGTGGTTCTGTAATTTTCACTAAAATTGACTTGCGTAGTGGTTACCACCAGATTAGAATGAAACTTAGAGATGAATGGAAAACAGCTTTCAAAACTAAATTCGGATTATATGAGTGGTTAGTAATGCCTTTTGGTTTAACTAATGCACCTAGTACTTTTATGAAATTGATGAATGAAGTTTTAAGGGCTTTTATTGGGCGATTTGTGGTAGTTTACTTTGATGATATCTTGATTTATAGCAAGTCTTTGGATGAACATATGGATCACTTGCGTGCTATTTTTAATGCTTTACGCGATGCACGCTTATTTGGTAACCTTGAGAAGTGCATCTTTTGCACGGATCGAGTCTCTTTTCTTGATATGTTGTTACTCCACAGGGAATTGAGGTGGATGAGATAAAAATTGAAGCCATTAGGAGCTGGCCAGTACCCCAATCCATCACACAGGTGAGGAGTTTTCTTGGTCTTGCAGGTTTCTATCGCCGCTTTGTTAAGGATTTCAGCACCTTTGCTGCCTCATTACATGAGTTGACAAAGATGGGCGTGGTGTTCCAATGGGGTAAGGCGCAAGAGGAGTCATTTGAGACGTTAAAAGATAAGCTTACACACGCACCATTGCTGCAACTTTCAAACTTTGGTAAGACTTTTGAGTTAGAATGTGATGCTAGTGGAGTTGGCATTGGAGGTGTTTTGATGCAAGATGGTAAACCTGTGGCATACTTTAGCGAAAAATTGCATGGTCCTGTTTTAAATTACTCTACGTATGATAAGGAATTGTATGCTCTTGTATGTTCTTTAGAGATGTGGCGTCATTATTTGTGGCCTAAGGAATTTGTTATACATTCAGATCATGAATCACTTAAGTATCTTCGTTCTTAAAATAATCTGAATCGTCGACATGCTAAGTGGGTTGAATTTATTGAATCCTTTCCTTATGTTATCAAACACAAGAAAGGAAAGGATAATATAATTGCTGATGCTTTGTCTAGACGATATACTATGTTGTCCCAACTTGATTGTAAGATTTTTGGGCTTGAAACAATAAAAGAACAATATGCGCTTGATCCTGATTTTAAAGATGTGTTGCTGAATTGTAAAGAGGGCCGTACGTGGAACAAGTATGTGATAAATGATGGATTTGTGTTTAGAGCTAACCGTCTATGCATTCCAGTTGGTTCTGCTCGTCTTTTGTTGCTACAGGAAGCGCATGGAGGAGGATTGATGGGCCATTTTGGTGCTAAAAAGATGGTAGCTGTTTTGGCCACACATTTCTTTTGGCCACAGATGAAGAGAGATGTTGAGCGGTTCGTGGCGCGCTGCACCACATGTCAAAAAGCTAAGTCTCGCTTGAATCCACATGGGTTGTATATGCCTCTTCCTGTTTCTTCTATTTCTTGGATAGATATTTCGATGGACTTTGTTTTAGGATTGCCTAGGACCAAGAGGGGAAGGGATAGTATTTTTGTGGTTATGGATCGATTTTCTAAGATGGCACATTTTATACCATGTCATAAAAGTGATGATGCAACTCATATTGCTGACCTCTTTTTCTAAGATATTGTTCGTTTGCATGGTATGCCGTCTACTATTGTTTCAGATCGCGACGCCAAATTTTTGAGTCACTTCTGGCGAACTCTATGGAATAAGTTGGGCACAAAATTGTTGTTTTCAACAACTTATCACCCACAAACAGATGGACAAACAGAGGTAGTGAACCGCACTTTGGGCACCATGCTGAGAGCTGTTTTGAAGAAAAATTTAAAGCTGTGGGAAGAATGTTTGCCTCATGTGGAGTTTGCTTACAATCGGGCGACACATTCTACCACCAAGGTAAGTCCTTTTCAGGTAGTGTATGGTTTTAACCCTCGTGCTCCAATTGATCTTTTGCCTTTACCTACCAATGAAAGAACGCATAGTGATGCTAGTGCACGTGCTGAATTTATTCGTAAGTTACATGAAACCACTAAAGAAAATATTGAAAAGATGAATGAAAAGTATAGAATTGCTGATAGTGAAGGTAGAAAAGAACTTAAACTTGAACCAGGTGATTTAGTATGGTTACATTTGAGAAAAGATAGGTTTCCAGAGCTGCGTAAGTCAAAATTAATGCCAAGAGCTGCTGGTCCTTATAAAATTATTAAGAAAATAAATGATAATGCATACAAACTTAAGTTGCCACCCAAATTCGGGGTTAGTCCTTCTTTCAACATTTCAGATTTGAAGCTGTATTTGGGAGAAGAAGATGACCTTGAGTCGAGGACGACTCCAATTCAAGAGGGGGAGGATGATGAGGACATTACTCCATTGAATGCACAAGATGATCCTCCGCTGGACATTCAAGGTCCAATCACAAGAGCTCGCGCACGACAATTAAATTTACAGGTGAGCTCGTTCTTAAGGAAGTCTTTTTATGATTTTGAGAATAGATTGCTACCTAATGATTATATTGTACTTAGGAATCATGGAGAGGACCAAGGGATGCATAAGGGATGGCTTGGAGGCGTGGAGGACCAGCAAGGGCGCCCAAGTCAAGGTGGAGGCCCAAATCGAGTCGACTTCGAGCCTGTTTCGGAGTCCAAGACTAGTGTGGAGTAAAGTGGACGCCCAGGACGCATCCGGACTCCGTTTTTGATGACCACCTATGGATGGAAAGATAATTTCATAAGGAAGCCAATGGCGTTGGTTTGAGGTCAAAATTCCTTCGGAGTTATCAGAAAACATCGAAATAAGTTAGTGTCCAGAATCTGTTCCGGTGCTGCGTCACCGTTTTTGGTCCGTTGGGCCGTGTATCGCTGTTGAGCCCATTAGGGGGCACGTCCAGGGGTGGCGACGACCCTTAGACCTTTATAACCAGTCGCCGCCTCTCTCGTTAGGTTTTGGGTTTTGCTTAGATTATTCTGTTCACAACAGTTTCGCCGCGCCGTCGGTTTGTGAGACCCCAACTCGTGAGATTAATCATTCATCTGCAATTGGTTGCATTCTTTCGTGTTCTTGCTTGTGTTCTTCGATTAGCAGGCAAAGGACTCAGCCTTCTTGGCGAGATCGACTGTGCTTCGACGGTCGATAACTAGAGGAGACGTGGTGCTGCGATTGCGGGGTTCAGAGCCGAGTTGTTTGGAAGCCGGATCGAATTGTGTCGCGATTCCACCAAATCGAGAGTTATTAGAACCTTTCGGAAGATCGGGAACCCTAGTTCACATCAGGTTGGGAGCTAGGCTATGGCAAAGAAGGAAGCTTTTCATTCCCAAATGTCCCTCCAATGGCTGACCTAGTTTATGAAGTTGAACTTATTGGATTCGATGATGTCAAAGAGGTAGGCAAACAAAGTTCTGCTGCCTCCACCCCACACAACACTTTATTATTATTTCGGAGTAGGCTGAGATTATTCATATCAGTTAGCATTACTTTATAACAAATCATGATAAACTATGAATCAGGGTAAAGCCCGAAGTGACATGACAGTTGAAGAGAGGATTGCAGCTGCAGACAGGAGAAAGATCGAGGGCAATGAATATTTCAAAGAAAAGAAGCTTGAGGAGGCCATGCAGCAATATGAAATGGTTAGTGGCATGCTATACTTTGGACATGATTAAAGTTATCAGCATATCCTGATTTCAGATGACCTGTTCTCTTATACAGGCGATTGCATACATGGGAGATGATTTCATGTTTCAATTATTTGGCTGTGAAAAATCCATGCCATCTCAATATGGCTGCTTGCCTGATCAAACTGAAGAGATTTGATGAAGCTATTGCACAGTGCAGCATTGTATGTTACCCTACCATGCCCATGAATACATTCAGTCTTAAACTCACGATTTACATTCATGAGTAAAATTTTGCAGTTTGCATAGACCTGGAAGACCTTTCATGATTGTATGTTCAGACAGTAAAAGCATGTATTTTTTATAAAAAAATGATGTTAAAATACATGTAGCAACTAAGCTCATATGGACAAAATGAATTCATATATCATCATGCAAGATTCTGCATTACAGTTATCAAACCTGATTTGCACATTTTCATCCCTTTGCAAAAAGGTGTTGGTCTCAAGATGTTCGATGAATTGAACAATCCCATGGCCCTAAAACAAAATTACCCTGCTTTGTCCGGAAAAAAGGGGAAAAATACTATTTGATTGATGATCTTTTTTGTAACCATATTCTTCAGGTTTTGTCAGAAGATGAATGTAATGTGAAAGCACTGTTCAGGCGAGGAAAAGCTAAATCTGAACTTGGCCAGACAGAATCAGCGAGAGAAGATTTCCTGAAAGGGAAGAAGTACTCCCCAGAAGACAAGGAGATCCTTCGGGAGCTTCGTTTGCTCACAGAACAAGACAAGGCTCTATACCAGAAGCAGAAGGAGCTCTACAAAGGTCTCTTTGGGCCAAGACCTGAAATGAAACCAAAGAAGGCAAACTACCTCGTTGTTTTCTGGCAGTGGCTGGTTTCATTTTTTCTATATCTGGTTAGGATGTTCAAACAAAAGAAAGAGTAGTATAGTTCACCAGAAAATTGTGTAGAACTGGTGGCCAAGATGACCAAGCTTGTACTATAAGATTGGATTTTCTGTAGAGCTGTCTATTGATCGGGATAAATAGTTGTTATGAACTCTCCACGATGTTGTGTTCTGGCCACCTTGGAGCCATTCTTTCAGCTGAAGTTCAAATGACTTTTATGCAACTGTATTTTACATTTTTCACATTTGGATTATGCTAGTAATAATGCTGTTACTGCAGTATCACTGGAACTCTAGATTTCATTCTCTTGTTGGATGCAGTTGCGATAGAAACTGCAGTTGCTTGCAGAGCACAAGCTCTCAGTTCATTGCTATGGCATTTACAAACATTTGAGTGAAGTCGTCAAAAAAAAAAACATTTGAGTGCAATCAACAGGCATATGCCTGTAGACACGCTCCTGATGCATCAGCAGAGAATATTATAAGATCATACCTTTCAAAACATATAAAGAATAAGCAATGTAGAAGATAAATGCATAGAGTTTGGTTATTCCAGTATCAATATCATTATATACCTAACAAACAGTAACGCACTCGTTTGGGTTTTCTTTTAATCTCTTGATCCATGGAAGAGGGTATGTTAGATTTACATGGAATCACAAACAGTAAATGCTGTGAACAATGGCAGGAAAACACAGAAGTTTAAAGTATAGTAATCACCTCAAACTCAAGATCAATAGTTTTAGATGATTGATTTTACCCCTGGGCGTCCAGAATTTCTTAATATATTATGCAACAAAATGCAGAAACTTCTATTCTATACATCGATTTGTATACTATTTGTGGCCATAGTATAAGTAGGACTGAGAACACGATAACATTTCACTAAATAATTTCAAAAAAAAAAAGGAGACAACATAATGTGACAAATAATTAATAAATTATAGCATGAGACAACATAGGGAACTTCTAGCACTGGGAGGGAACTTCTAGCACTGGGACGTCCTATCGATAGGACGGTCCGGCCCATCAGACGCTCCCACGCCATACGCCTCCCGCCCTACCGCACGTCCTCGGTGCGCACCCTCGTCGCGCATCGGGCCCGTCCGGAGCCGTCCGCCGCCTCGCTGGACACAGCACCTCCGGCCACCGCCGACATGCTCCCACACAGAACCGACCCTGCAACCACGAAAAAAGGTATTGTAACATTAAAAAATGCTTCAATGAAACAAATACAAAAAAAAAACACATTGAAACATGGGCGGGGTGATCTATGGTAACAACCGAAAAATATCTGTTGCAAAAATTAAAAAAAAACAATGCAAAAACATCGACGACACCTACTACGACAACATCAGGAGGCCACCTGTTGCAACAACACCAAAAAACCCACTGCAACAAACCGAAAAGCATATGTTGAAAAAACTTTCGAACAACCCCCTGCAAAACAACATGAGATCTACTACTGCAACAACCAAAACAAATACAAAAAAACGCATTGACACATGGGGAAAAATCTATGGTAACAACCGAAAAATATTTGTTGCAACAATTAAAAAAACCCAACGCAAAACACAATGATGACACCTACTACGGCAACACCAGGAGGCCGCCCGTTGCAACGAACCCAAAAAAACCCACTGCAACAAACCGAAAAAGCATATGTTGCAAAAACATTCGAACAACCCCCTGCAACAACACGAGATCTACTACTGCAACAACCAAATCATCTGTTTAAAACAAAATCAAACAAAAACGGTTGCGGCAACCATCCGTTAGATACAGTGGGAGGATGGGGAGGGAAGAAGAGGAGGAGTAGCATGAAGGAGAAGGAATCAGTAGAGGAGGGGGAAAGGAGCCTTAGATCTAGATTTAGGGAGTGAGAGAGAGGAGAGGGGAGGAGAGGAAGAGAAAAGGTATTTGAGTCTGATCTGGCCGCATCCGCCCCGCCGCCGCCGGAGCCGCCATCGCCAGATCCGGCGGCCACCACATCCACCATGCGCAGGCCCGGGTGCATGCAGCGCGTGGGCGAGGGAGCGAGAGCACGAGGGCGCGTGGGGGAGGCTGGAGGAAGGGAGAAGCGGCGGCGTAGCGCAGACAGATCCAGAGAATGTGGAGGAGCGGGAGGCGGAGATGGCGGGGCGAACGTGTTGAACCAATTGCAATAATGATGAGGGAGCCGAACGGATAAGCCAGGCGGGCACCTCCCCCAGTGGCTAGTTGCAGTGTGACGCGCGTCATGCGTTTCGGACGTGTAAAGCACGGCATTACCGGACAACATAGGGTCTGTTTGGTCCAAAGCCTGCCAGACAGCAATCTCCACCCTAGGCACACAAAATCCAATGCCTAGGAGCCCATGAAGTGCCAAGCATAACTGTCTGAGGTTGAAAGCAAATTAGCCGCACAGTGGAGAATTTATTTCAGTCCATGTGTGCTCATTTTCGGACTTCCTGGTAAAAATGATGGTACTTTTTCAGGCAGGGACTTCACTTGGTGCTTATAATCCTCCCTTGTAAAAAGGCTTATCTCATCAACAAAGTAGTGGAAGATCAATTTTAGAGAGGAAAGCCCCGACCCTCATTGTCTTATCTCATCCTCACTTTTCCATTTCAGAAAACAGAGATTGTAAGACTCTTCTAGCAACCCATCTGACTCTTCTACCAGCCCTTATTTTATGAAATTTTCTACGGTAGGTTACAACTCTAGAATAAACCATGGGCAGAGTATCTGCAGACAAATCAATGGTATCTTTCTTTGTGCCACTTTGGAGCAAAGAACCAATCAGATTTGGAAGTAATAATGTCAAGTTGTCAACACGAATATCCTTAGAACATACGCTTTGAAACATTTTGGATGCATCAACAACACTTTTTTTTTTTGAAAAGCCCCCTTAAAATCATGCTTTGCCACAGCCCACAGGTACTCCAAAATAACTGAGCCATCCATTTAATTATACCTAGAAGGCAATGATCACCCATTTAAAAGCGTTGATTCACAATGGCTAGTATTTCTGTTAATAAACTTTTTCCCAATAATAACTTCATCAAATATGGCAAGCCACAGCCTACAAGGTCTAGGAAATGAAGCAAACATGCAATCGGCCCCATTAAATCAAAAACAGAAGCCATGAGAAACAAAACGAAAAACAGGCTCGGGTCAACAATAGCAACGGGTAAAGGGTACAGTATGATTCATTATTCCATCTGCCCATTTAGGTGGCATATAATCTGATAACTTCCAAGTTCCAACTGCATCGTAGGAGTTTTAAATTGCTAAGTCCTATGATGGCACCATAGGAAAAACTGCTCATTTTGCAAAGCTATAGGATTATACATAGCCAACAAATTTCGGCCTAGTCAAAAATCGGCAAGTATGCCCTAGTAGACAAGGGTCTAGTCATCCAGCTCAATGATCTTCACGACTGAAGAATCTACCACTTTCTGGCAAATAACAACACGGTCATGGGACTTGGTCACACCAGAGGCTTTGCCATGGTCTAGAGCAACCTTTAGAACTGACTCGTTTGTAGAGCTGGTTGATTCAGCCTGAAAGACCCAAAGAAGATTGATTAAGACCAAGTAACCAGGCAATCACACCAAATCAATTTGCAGCGCACAATAGAAATTACACAAAAATGTGTCCCTTCTCAGGAGACTAAGACATAATAAGGGCCTAAGCTGCAACCAAAAGCTAAGTAGGGTCACCACTTCAGCCTTCTCACTGTAACCCATGTCTGTAGCCTTCTCCTATAAGTTATATAGTAGACAAATAAACCAGCATTTTTTTTAAAAAAATGGATATATGTTTTGATTAACCATGCTATCAGTCGGTGTTCTGTTTCAGAAGCGCACTGAATTGCATTCTAGTGTTCACAAAATTTTACATACTCAGACAGATGGAAGCAAGTACACTATAAATCTAAAATATTATAATATTGTTATGTTAATAAAGATGGATATCTGTGGACTCCTAGCAGCCTCATACTACTTAACAAAAAGAATCAAGTTTCCATAGGACATCTTATAAAAATGCTATAGTCCAAGAATACAAGGACATCTTATCAAGAATACAAAATGGATATCTGTAGACTCCTAGCAAAATCTTCCCATCCCCAGCGATGCTAGAAATGGGATGCTCATGTGTACAAGTGGGCAAATTCATCCAGTTATGTGTAGCGTACACTTAAAGTAGTGAACTGAACGACTTTTAACTTATGCCGAGGATCAGCAAGCATCGGAAAGAGGCCCCTAACTATCAGTGATTGTCTTGCCTGCAAGAAACCAACAACAACAAAAGAGTTATATGGCGCCAAATATCAGTACAATCCTTTATCCCTAAACAAAAAAAGCATTCAAGTTCTTAATTATTCTAACAAAGTAATATGTCTCTTTTAAGCATTGCATGACACATGTTCAAGGTCTACCAGAGAAACTTCACAAGATCAATGTTAGCATTCATAAAACAAATGATCAGCATGCTAATAATAGACAATTTACGCATTGCATAAAAAGGAAACATCTAACAAGAAAGATCACAAAGAATATTGGAGTTCATGCTGGGCCTGTACTTGGCAATGAGCCTGCAGATCATATAAATATACATGAGATTAATTTCCACTGAACTGCAACCCTGCATAAGCATATTTGTTTCTACTGACCTTGCAGCCCGTCCAGAAGAGATGAAGAAAATGATCACTGAAGCCTTTGACTTTGATAGCAGCTCGCACCTAAAAAGTAGTAACAGAATTATCTTAGACTACAAAATCCATATAAAACATTAATATAATAAGAAAAAGATTGGAATCTGAGAAGCACATAGATCTTACCGCTGAGGAAGCAATGGACTCCAAGTGGGTCATGGGTTCTCCCACATATTTCACAGTTCGCTTGAAGTATAAATCTTGGTTGAAGACCTTCTCAGCCTGTAAGACAAATGGCAAAGATGTATAACAAAATCAATGACGACAAGTCAGATGCAGAGCCAAAAAAAAAAAAAAAACACCAGGTTTGCAATGAAGAGTAGCAATAATTGTTGAAAATGCAACCTATCTAGAAAAAATAACAGAAATTTCACCTCAGCGCAAATTCTGCCCACTGTTGAAATAGTCTCAACTGGATATAAACCTCGGAGAGTCTCAGCACCAAGGAGAATGGCATCACTCCCTGTAAGTTTGATGGCCAATTGGCCATCCCCCTTGGCCTGTAGTAAATTTCCGCAACTGCAACTGTGCAGGCTACAAATGCCATCGCTGCTAGAAAGTAGAAAACGAGCAAGCAAAGAATTGATGCGGCTGCAGCGCTGGTACTGCATACACCCCGAACCGTTCACTTCTGCACAAGAGCACAGAAATGTGAGACCGTGTACTATGCATTGTATCATGACTTGATGAGCCCTGCGCCGCTCCGTGCCGTTCGTAGCCAAGTCGCCGGCCGGTCTAGCCAAGTCTCCGGCTGACCACTCTGTATCGGACTATATCGGTCGATCGACACATTGCTCAGAGTCAGTGTCCCAAAAGGTGGCGAAGCTTTTAACTCATTCACCAACCAATCGCCAATGCTTCTCAGTACTCAAGTCCTAGCAAGTACGTGCAGCGTTACTATGTACTGTAAGTTCGGCTTCGCGTGCACCAATGTCTGTGGCGGACACGTGATTCCCGTCCTTGCCAACCTGCCGGCGACAACGCAATGGTCACCGCGGGCGGCGATCGTCTTCTATTTCCCTCGGGCCTCCTCCCTACGAGCAAGTCCTAAACCCCCTTATAAAGCACACTGCCCATCTCTAGCTAGCAGAGGGAGACTCGATCGGGGGCGAGCAATGGACGTGGAGCACAAGGACCACCTCCTCGCCGCGGCGCGCCGCGCCCTTGGCGTCGCGGCCCTCCTCCTCTGCCTCGTCGCCGAGCTCCTCGTCTTCGCGTTCAGGCGCCACGCGGCGCTGTACCTGTTCCCGGCCTGCGCGATGCTGCTGCTGTGGCGGTCCAACAGGCGCGCCGCGGGGGCGGCGGACGTCGGCCTCGTCGACTTCTCGTGCCTGAGGCCGCCCCGGCGGCTGCGGATCCCGATCCCGGGGCTCCTCGAGCACCTCCGCCTCATCGGCTGCTTCGACGACGGCAGCGTGGAGTTCATGTCCCGGGTCATCGAGGCGTGCGGGATGGGCGAGGAGACCTACTTCCCGCCGTCGCTGCACTACATCCCGCCGTCGGCCACGCACGCCGACGCCGTGGCCGAGGCGCGCGGCATGTACCTCCCCACGCTCGACGCGCTCTTCGCCAGGACGGGCGTGCCGCCGTCCGCCGTGGGTGCGCTCGTCGTCAACTGCAGCGGGTTCTGCCCGGCCCCGTCGCTCGCCGCGCTGATCGCGGCGCACTGCCGCATGCGCGCCGACGTCAGGACGTTCAACCTCTCCGGCATGGGCTGCGCGGCGGGCGTCGTCGGCGTGGACGTCGCGCGGGGCGTGCTGAGCGCGAACGCCGCCGGCAGCGTCAGGTACGCCCTGCTCGTCAGCGCGGACGTCACCGTCGGGTGGTACAGCGGCAGGGACCGCTGCAAGCTCCTCCTCAACTGCTTCTTCCGCACCGGGTGCGCCGCCGCGCTGCTCACGATGACGAGCACCGCCGCCGTCTCTGTGCCGCCGGCCAATTGCAAGTACAGGCTCGTGACGCTGGCGCGCACGAACCGGACGGCCGACGACCGCAGCTACGCGTCCGCGGTGCGGGAGGAGGACGGCTAGGGCATCACGGGGTTCTCCATCGGCCGCGGGCTCGGCGGCGTGGCGCGCGACCTCCTGCGCGCCCACCTCCTCGCGCTCGGCCCCGCCATCCTCCCGTGGCACGAAAAGCTGCGGTACGCGGCGGCGCTGCTGCTGTTCCGACGTGGGCAGCGGAGGTTCAAGAAGCTCCAGGACGACGACGGCGACGGGAGCACCGACGGCCCGAAACCCAACTTCTTAACCGCGGCGAGCCACTTCTGCCTGCCATCGTCGGGGAAGCCGATGATCCGGAGGCTGGCGGAGGGGCTCGGGCTCGGTGAGCGGGAGGCGGAGGCGGCCCTGATGACGTTCCACCGGTTTGGCAACCAGTCGGCAGCGTCGCTGTGGTACCAGCTCGCGTACCACGAGGCGGCGGGGCGGGTCCGGCGCGGCGATCGGGTGTGGCAGCTCGGCATGGGGAGCGGGCCGAAGGCCAACAGCGTGGTGTGGGAGCGCGTCACCGGAGACCCAGAGCCCGCGGCCGCGGACAATGGCCCCTGGGCCTACTGCATCGACCGATTCCCCGTCAGTGAATCCTAGCAGCATTGCACATTAGGCCATTGTTTAGCCTTCAGAACGTCTAAAAATTGACGGATATGTGCGGCCGCGCGAGATTGACAATTTGACATTGATGCATTTTAACCTCTGCACCCGTGCATGAGTATAGATGTTGATTCAGTGCTTTTTTTTTTAGAGTTCGAGGGCCAAACGCCCCGGCCTTTCATTCTCATAAAAGACCATAAAGTCATCGTTTACAGCACAGTTAAGTTCCCAGACCTCGCCCACGCCAGAGCCGAGGTTTAACAGAAAAGAGCCAAAACCAACGAGCAACACGACAACGAAAAGAAAGCTGAAGTTCCAGTCAACTAGCTGAAGTTCCAGACAACGAAAAGAAAGCTGAAGTACCAGGGCTTCTCCCCAGCGCCATGCCAACCATTTTCCCAGGTTCTGTCCAGATTCTTCATCAGCTTCCCGCCAGGTATGGTAGCCAGAGCACCTCCTTGGCTACTCTCTTGATCTTGGCGATGTATGAGTTCAGAAAGGTCCCTCTTGTCTTCCGGGCACAAGATAACCCAACTTTGTAGAACTCCGCCTAACATCTGGAGTATTTCCATACTCTTCCAGTTAGCTCTCTGAAAACAAAGTTCATTTCTAAGTTTCCGGGTAACCCATAAGACTGCAGAAGTAACTATATTAACAACAACATATTTCATATTGTTTAGCCACAGTTTACCAATATCTACTAGAGTTTCTCCTACCAAAATATCCATGATCTCAGAAACAATGTGCCAGCACCACCTAATCACTACACATTCAAAAAAGAGATGTTGGACTGATTCTTCCTCATTGCAGAACAAACAAGATAAGTCTTTTAGTCTTTTCCTCTTAGCTAAATTGTCTCTAGTAAGGGTTCTATTGTTAACTAGCAACCACAAAAAGAAAAGCACTCTAGGTGGAACTTTGATGGACCAGACAGCAGGAACATGTACAACATGAATACCTCTAAAATTGACAATCTTGTATAAGGATTGAGTAGAAAAGGTACCCTTGGAAGAGAACTGCCATATCAAGGCATCCTCTTCTTCATTTAAAACTATAGTGGAAACAAGCTCTACTACTTCTAGCCAAGTTCTATACAGTTCAGGAGAAAAATTTCTTCTAAAAGAGCATTTCAGTTTATGACCATCCCAAAGATCTGCAATAGTCTTACCTTGTTCTACCACTATTCTGTAGAGAGGCCAAAACTGAATGGCGAGGCTAGAAGGGCCAAGTCAGTTATCTTCCCACAGTCTAACTTTCTTGCCATTACCCACCTTCCATCTATAACCTAACTTTGCTGCTTGGGCTGCCCACATGAACCCCTTAAAAAAGCTAGAAGCACCAGATGTTTTAGTCTGAAAAATGTTAGGCTTTTCAGTATTATATTTAAAATCTAACAACTCTTTTCAGAGTTTGTCTTTATCACTAATATATCTTTTCAACCAGGAGGCTAAGAGACAAATGTTAAGGTCTCTCAAATTGGGAATACCCAGCCCTCCATATTCCTTGCACATAGACACGAGATCCCAATTAGCAAGATGTATCTTGTGATTATTTTCCTCATCATTCCAAAGGCAGTTGGCCATCTGTGTGTTAAGCACATGTATGGCCCATTTGGGAAATTTGATGAAGGAAAGGAGGTACACAGGTATGCTTGCTAGGCAAGTCTTGATCAGAACTGCTCTAGCTGCTAAAGATAAAAATTTACCTCTCCATCCAACAATCTTTTTTAGGAGTTTATCCATTACAGGTTGGATGTCCTCCCTGGATAGCTTGTCATAATGCAGGGGAATACCGAAGTACTTCATAGGGAAAGAGCCTAGTGGGCACCCAAGGGTATGAGCTAAATTGTGTGCTCATCAGAGTCTAAGTTGATGGGAACTAATTCACTCTTGTGGTAGTTAACTCTCATTCCTGAGATTTGTTCATACCACATCAGCAGATATTTGAGATTTCTAATATAAGATTCCTCTGCTGAAGAGAATAAAATAGTACCATCGGCATACTAGAGAGATAGAATACCTCCCTCTCTGAACTCACTTAATAAACCCTTCACTGATCCCTTACTAGCTGCTTTGGCCAACATTTTAGTAAGCCCATCACCTACTAAATCAAAGAGAAAAGGGGATAGTGGGTCCCCTTGCCTAAGACCCTTCCCTGTTTTGAAAAAAGCACTGTCTTCACCATTTACCATGATACCTACAGACCCTCCCATAACTATACTTTTAATCCAATTTATCCAAATTAGGTCAAAATTTCTTGCTTTGAGCAAATCAAATAAGAACTTCCATGAGACCCTGTCGTAAGCTTTTTCGTAGTCTAATTTTACCACCACCCCAGGTTCCCCACTCTTGTGAATGCTATGCACTAGTTTATGAGCTACTACCACATTTTCTAAGATAAATCTTCCTTTGATAAAGGCTGATTGGACAGGGACACTGTACGTTGGACCACAGAGCTAAGTCTTATTGTAAGAAGTTTGGAGAAAATTTTGAAGCTACAATTAAGTAGACTAATTGGCCTAAAGTGTTGCATGTCAACAGCCTCCCCTATTTTTGGAATCAAAGTTACTAAAGCAAAATTTAATCTACTAAGTTCCAAATCCCCTTTATGAAAATCCTTAAACAAGGCCATTAGATCATCTTTAACTAAATCCCAGAATTTGTGATAGAAAATAAAGGATAAACCATCTGGGCCAGGGGCCCCTTCGGGATGGCAGCTAAAAACAGCTGACTTAACTTCAGCCTCTGAGAAAGGAGCAGTAAGAAGACTATTCTCCTCCTCTGTAACCTTGTCTTGAGAATCCCAAAAATCTTGGCTTAACTCTATACTAGGATCCGCTTCTTTTTCAAACAACTTTTTATAAAAACATATTGCAATGTCCACCATACCTTTCTGGTCATAGACTAGACCATGAGGACCTTGTAAGCACTCTATTCTTTTTTTCTACTCCTATAGTTAGCAATGGCCTGGAAATACGCGGTATTTATGTCACCTTCCAGCACGTCCCTATCTCTGTATCTCTGTCTATTTTTAATTTCAAAGCCCAAATTCGATCTAACTTACTCTCAACTAGTCTAAGGTCAGTACACTCTTCTATGGAGAGATCCCTGACCTCTGAAAGACTTTCTAATCTAGTAAACTCTTTAGATAAGATAACGTTTCTCTATTAAGCTCTGCAACTTCATTAGCTGCCCAACCTCTCACCACTCTCCTTAAGGTTCAAATTTTAAATTGCCATCTATCAATGCTTCTCACCATGGAGAAAGGCGTATTCCAAGCTTTAGCCACCACTTCTTTAAAGAAATCTCTCTCTAACCACCACTTTTCAAATCTAAACTTTTCTTACCAAAACAACAATTAACACCAGCATTAATGATCAGAGTGTTATGATCACTAGGGAGCCTCTCCAAAGCTTTAACCAAGACCAAAGGAAAGGTAGCTTCCCACTGAGTAGACACAAAAATTCTATCTTAGACATAATTCTATTTTCTTGATTATTGGTCCAGGTAAATTTCTTATTAGTAGCATTCAACTCAATAAGCCCCCACTTATAATCCATAAGTTGAAAAGATCAGCCCATCTATGGTTAATCTGCCCATTACTCTTATCACTCATAAACCTAACCAAGTTAAAGTCACCTCCAATGAGAAAAGGATCTTGCCAGGAAGCCATTAAAAACTCTAATTCATCTAAGAAATCAGCCTTCCTTTCTTCATAAGCAGGACCATAGATAGCAATAAACTTCCATGCAAAACCAGTACTTCTACTTATGAGCATTACGCTAACAGAGAATTCCAGAATGTCTAAGGTGGTCATAGTGAAAATGTCTGAATTTGCCCCTACTAGGATGCCCCAGGCAGCACCCTGGGCTTTAAGGTGACACCAATTAAAAGGAACATTCCAAGATAGGGATTTTAAGAAACCAGGAGTGAAGTTCTTCTTCTTGGTTTCCATTATCCCCACAACATCAACATAGTTATCCCTAATCCTACTTACTAGAGCTAGAACTCTACCAATCATGCCCAAACCTCTGATATTTCATAAAAGACCTATCATTTATTTTTATTTCTGTTTTTCTTTTTTGGCCCCACTTTGGACCAACCTTGTTCCTGCTCCTCTAAGTCTGTCTCACCCTCACCATTCCTGGCTTGAGTTTGTATCAGACAAGTTTTATCCATTTGTTTTAAATTCTTGTCATCCCTCTCCAATCCTGGATCAGGGGACTCACTATAGCCTTTATGTTTATAGTTCAAAAAACTAGCATTGCATCTATCATTATCCAATTTAATCAAAGTATTGACTACATTAGAATTTCCATTCTGTAATACTATACCAATGTCCTTGGTAATAGATAAAAACTGAGCAGTAAAAGAAGATGTAGGTTTTTTATTACCTTCATTGTCAGTCATGTTCCACTTTCGCTTAGCTTCTTGGGCCTTATCTATTATGGGTCTCCCATCATCAGTATTTCTGGAGCTTCTTCTTAAAGGCAGGACCAGTTCCCATTTCTGCTTCTCAGCAACTTTCTTGCCTTTCTGTGCCGCCTCCCCAACTTCCAGTTTAGCCAGATCACTAGGGGAAGGTTGAGAAGTTTTAACCTTCTCAAAACTGCTTTCACCCCCTCCATTATCAGTACCGGTCAGACTTTGCTTCTGAATTTGCACCTCATAGACCCATTCTTCTGGCAGATTGACCAACTCAGTAATAGTATGATCGTCATGCCCAAAACCATCCATCACCATATCCCCTGTGAAGACTTCACCCTCTTCCTCCTCATCATCAAGCTCTATAGCTTTTAGCAGGTCCGCACGCAGAGTTTCCTGCTCCTTACCCATTTGAGCCATCTCTTCGAAAAGCAACACCCTCCTCACAGATTTGTGATCGTCACTTGCATTACCCACATGCCCTCCTATATTTGCTCCAGTTGAGTTGTGATTAGAAGACCCTTGTGCACTATCTTACTTCTCAGCAGGTTCTGGTTCTTTGTTCTCCACCTCCTTATTCGCAGCATCATCCTTCATCAAATCATCTTCATCAGGATTTCCATCGTCATCCCCTTTCTCAGATCCATCACCCTCACCTAGGTCTTCCTCTTGGATAAACCCTTCAGTTTCAAATGATACTTTGAACAGCTTGCCAGCAAACACATATATCCTTGCCTTGGGGATTTTTGTAGGATTTTTGCAGTGTAGTTTCACTTTGGCCATACTGAAGAAGGTATTGAAGAGTGAGATCCAATCAACCTCTATCATCATGCCAATTCCAGAAGCCACTTCCCTCAGAGTATCCCAATCTACCCATTTTGGTGGAATTCAAGTGATTTTGACCTAAAATTCAGTCAAACTTTCCAGCGGTTCAATTTCCCCATTCCAGGTCCATCCCGTGCCTGCTATGGCACGGGCGGACGGTACCCCGGCTGCTGATGTCAAGGATGGTTGGGGAAGTATCCATACGGCGACGACGGCGATTGACCGTAAAAGTGCGGCGGCGGCGGATGCGAGTAGGGAGGGAACTGGTTCCACCCATCCCCTCCACCCCACATCCCGGAATCCTCCTCCGGTCTGGGCCTGGGACCTCGTCCCCTTCCATGTCCAGCCATGGTCTTCACGATCTCCACGAAACTCTTCTTCCCCTCCTCTCCCTAGAAGCGCTCTGCAAAATTCAGCTTATGTGGTTCCCCTTCCCATGAATCTCCTGCTCCGATCGGGTGGTAGTCGGTAGGATCAAAGGATTTGGAGTCCCAGAGATCCTTCCGAATCCACCCCAACCCTTCCCGCTTCCTTGCCCTAACCCTAGCCGAGGACGGGGCCGACTCCGAGTTGGGGACGAACCAGAGCTGGCCCCAGAACTCCTGGATTTCGTCACCAGCCTCCATGGGTCGCGGGTCTTCTGGAATCCGCCATGGATATTCCTTGACCACCTGTCTCTCTTGCGGGTTCCACGTAGTCTATTCCTCGTGATGAGTCTGGCCAATGGACCTGTGTGCGTAGCCGGCGTCGAGGTACCACACCGGTGAGGCACCTCTCTCTCCCTCACCGGCGTCTCAGGGAGCCTCGCCGGCGGAATTCCTTCCCACCGAGCACCGCCCCGGGCGGTCGCCCCGTCGTCGCTCTCAACATCCTCCGAACGCGCTGTCTTTTTCTTTAAAAAGATCCGATGCTTGAAAAGGCAGACCTGATTCAATGCTTTCGGGTATGCATCCCTGCAAACTGAAATCTAGATGCTTTGACGGGGTTCATGCATAGAAACATGCAGGATCATGAGTTGCTCTCACCACCAATCGCCACTCGCACAATACTAGGGCCATATTTAGTTTCCCAAATTTGGGTCCAGATTCACTGTGCAAAAAGAAGATTTTCAGTCAGATCAAAATGACGGCACATGCATAAAGTACTAAATATAGATGAAATAAAAAACTAATTGTACAGTTTAGTTATACTTTGCGAGACGAACATAATTAATCAATGTTCGAAAGTGCGATATAGTGCCTGGTGATTCGGCCATCTCTAATTCAGACAACTAAACAAGGCCTGACAGTATAAGAAAGGAGGAGATTGATGCAAATTCCCCTAAAAAAAGAGTTTTTGTGCAAACGGATTCATGCATCTTTAACACTACACCACTGCACTAAATCGCAGTTCCTCGTTTTGGTCGCAGGGCACAACTCATCGAAATTCGATGGATCGGTTCGGAACATCATGACAGGGGAAATTCAGCGGAACATACCTACTTTTATTCTGCACATTTCATATAGTTCAGACGCATGAACAGTTTTGTCTCTGTCTTTCTCTAGAAAAAAATTATAATTTCTTTATTGTAATTTGTACTGATAAATTTAGACCGGTGGATGAAGATCTGATAGTTATTATCTGAACAAATGCTATACTCCGTATTTCATGCACTGAAATATAGCATATCCCTCTTTACTCTGTTCTAAAGTAATAAATTAGCAAAATGCAGTGATGTATAAAGGCGAAAGCATATCCCTCTTTACTCTGTTCTAAATCTAAAGTACTAAATTAGCAAATGCAGTGAATGTGTAAATCAATGTCCATCCACATAAAGATAGTGTAAAATCCATCGAGGTCATTTTAGATAGGTTTAGTTCCCTCCTAACTCCTGAAAATGCACTATATAAAAAGAAGATTCTTCGTCACATCAAACTTAATGTACATGCATGGAGTACTAATTGTAGACGAAATAAAAAACTAATTGCACAGTTTGTGAAACGAATCTTTTAAGTCTAATTAGTCAATGTTTGGACAATAATTCATAAATACAAACACAATGCGCTATAGAAATTATGTCACCTTTCAATTCAGGGAACTAAACAAGGCCTACATATTTGGCATACCACATTCGTAGACTATCAACATGATGATTGGAGAGAACAAATCATATCTTACTACTGCTTAGCATAAATTTAGAGCATGACTTTTTTAAAAAGAAATATAAATTAGTTATATATTTTTTGAATTGAAAATTTATTCTAGAATCAAATCATATTTTATTATTCTAATTGTACATTTTCAAAAACGTAGTATTTTTTAGAAGAAAGCTCCACGACCCATTTATTAATACAAGTTTATTTAGCCTCTAAGACTATTCAAAAAAGTACCCATGTGACGTCACATGGGACCCCTAAGTGACGTGTCGCCAAAACGCTTTCCAAACCACTCGAATGTACTTCTCCTGCGCCACCAAAAATTCGACATTGAACTTTTGTTTATTATATAATAGAAGTTCACATGAACGAAAACACTTTGATAACTGTTTAGAAAGGTAAATCATATGATTTATTTTTCCAAAAAATATATTAAAAAATTGTTTTTCATTCCAACTAAAAAGAAGCAAGTCAACCTTTTATAGTACTCCCTCCGTTCGGAAATAAGTCATATTTTTTATCTTGATATATCTTATTTGACCGTCCGTCTTATTTAATTTTTTTACAACTTATAAAATAAATAAATTATTATTAGATTATCTCTAATGATAAAATAAGTCTAAAATAGATGATATTTGTATAAAATTTTTTAAATAAGACGGATGATTAAATGTGATGTATTAAAAAAAATAACTTATTTTCGGATAGAGGGAGCAGCTCAGATAGAGTAGATTAGTGGGGAAAGTGGGCGTGTAACCAACCGCAATCTTCACCGTGCGCCCCCTCCGCGGTTCCCCGCGGGATACTCCTTCCTGCTCTCTCCCTCCCTCTCTCTTATCCCTCTCGGTTCTCCCGTGTCCCTCGCGTGTAGGGCGCTCTGTCTCTGGTGCCGCCGCCTCCGCCGCCACTCCGCCGCCCTGCGCCAGGCACCTGGAACTTCGCCGGAGACGAGCACCCACCAGGTGCGCCCACCCCTTCCCTTCCGTCGCTGCTGTGCGAAACGGAGCACCCAAACCCAAGCTATATGCCTTCGGATCTGATCTGATCCAGTTACAAGTGTAGTATTTTTTTTAAAAAAATTTTGCGAGGAGTTGCAAGTGTAGCAGTAGTATACATGTATTATGCACGCTGACTTTTTTCCTTTTTTCTAGAAAAAATTGGGTGTACATGTGTACATCCATGTCCGTTACTGGGTCCGCCCTCTATTAAGTGTGTCTGGTCAATTGTGTTGCTTAGATTAGATTGTCCCCGCTTTTGAGACCTTCTCTGGCTAGAATTAAGATTGTTGACAGCGAGTCTGGTGGGTCGTTGGTGTATGCTTATCTGGTAGTTGTGGTGTACTTGCAGTTTAATCATCTCAGTTTGGTTCAGAAGTGTGAATATTGCTCCGTCTTCAATGTTTAACCCTTGATGAATCAGTGTCTACTGACAATTCTTTTGTGCTGGACCTGCCTATATAATCAAATGTTGACGTGTGTGGTAGCATCATTTTGCGGGGTTGCTGAAATTGTTTTGTTTGTCTGATGTGTACGTGATAGCATCATTTTGCGGTTACCTTGGTTGCTGAAATTGTTTCTTGGAAAATGACAGGTCAGATTCGTGGATATGGCTGATAATGAGAAGGAGGTGGGGGAGGGAACAACCCCCCGAGGGGCGGACTGGGAAGTTGTGACTCTCACGGCATCTGCGTATGAAGCCGCGCCAGGGCCTGTCAGAACAGAAGTAAAGCCTGTTAATGAAGATCAAGAGCGTACTTCATCCGATCCAATGGTCAAGTCTGACCACTTTGTGTTTCCGCCGAGTGAGCACGAGAACCTGCCAATACAAACCAGTTTTGATGAGATACAGCCTGAGAAGGACGTGCAGAAACCTAGTACCAGTGAGGAGGAGGATAGTACCAAGAAAGATGCTGGGTCTGAGAGAGTTGAGTTTGATGATGAAGGGAAACACCCCTCGGATGATGATGTGGAGATGGGAGATGACACGCCTGGGTACGGTTCATCTCACACTGAAGATAGTGCACATGGTTTTGTTGCCCAGGATGATGGCAATGAGTCTGGTGAAGATTTTGATGAAAAATCAGGCCACCCTTCAGAGCCTGCAGACAGCAAGAGCTGTGATACTGGTGCCCCATGTAAATGTTGGTTGAAGAAGCATATGACTTGCCTGTATAACCAAGCAAAGGAAACAAATGCTATCTGGTCTGTGGTGGTCGTAGCTGCACTAGTTGGTATTGTGATTTTGGGACGTTGGCACAAAGATAAATTGCACCTTAAGTGGCGCTCTGGATCAGCAGTGAGGTATGTTAACCTGTTGTATGCTACACTTGTACACATTATTTCATAGGTCTCAAGTATTTAGTCAACTTATTCGCCCTTTTATAGAGTTTTGCACTATATTGGCTCAATATGTGCACACAAGCGCATGTGGTTCCTCTTGTGGACATCTGCAGTTTGGCCTAGAATATCTGCATAGTTTCTAGTATATTTCCCTTGGCAATAGTGAAATTCATTTTACAGTTCTGGCTGATATTACCTGTCTTATCGTCTTAGTTTCTAGTATAGTAGTAACTAAGGTGGCAGTATATTCTGAAACTGATGGCTAGATGCTTTGGCTGCATTTCAATGGGTGTTAGTCGTGCTCGTTTTATGGGTGTGATTTTGGAATTCAATCTGATTGGATAGCAGTTATACCAAATTGCATCTATTGCCTAAGAAGATTTGAATCAGATTCATTCATCCGATGTATATGGACTTGTAACTAAGGAATAGACTCATCTAGTTCAAGTTTCTTTTGTGAATTCAAATTGAACTATCCCTCGTATTAATCTGATGTTTTGGACACTGCTAAGTGAAGACACTGGATCACAACCTTGGTCAAAGTTAAAGAAGTTTGACTTAGGATAAAACCAAAGCGAACTACAGTTTGGAATAAAGTGAGTACTTGGTTTAGGTTCTGATATTGAACTACTCTTACATGATTACATGGATAGAGTTGGATTTTCTTTTCTTGCCTGTTTGAAACTACATTTGATATCAAAGTCTTGTATTCTTGTTATATTTGGTACATGGCTTGGATGAAACCATTTATGTATTCTATATCTCTATATTCTGCATAAATAAAGATTCTTTTAACTTCCGTTTTTGGTTGTCGGAGGGAGAACAAGCATCAAATCTTTGTTTGCATATCATCAGACTAGTGCTATTCTAGTCAGTTTTCATATTATGTGAACTTTGCATCATTCTTGCCTATTTTATCATGTGAATAGTCACTCTGAAAGTGTGTTGGATTATTTATATCTTAGAAATTAGAATTAAGATTCTTGATTGACATATTTTTGTGAATTTATTTACATGGTTGCTGTCACGTTTGTGTTTTTTTTTTCCAATTCACTACTTTGTGAATCCATTTTGTTAATGCAGTCTCCAATTTTTTCTTCCTAGTACCAATCCAGAATTTGGAAAGCTAATTTCAACCCCCTTTTTTTGCATCTCATCATTTTGCTAATCCGTCAACTTGGATATGTTGCAATGACCTATCATCCTGACTTCATTCCGCATCTGTTACAAATCAGTTTTATTTGCCTTAAATGTCTAATAAAGTGATCATGACAAGGATTTTGATGTAAGGTTACTCAATGGTTTAGAAGTTAAAACATTGGTTGTCGATTGAAACACATCGGGGAATGGTCAATGTGATTTTACTGATATCTGTACTAGTTGGCAAATATTTTGTGTCATTTACTTAAATATGATCCTGCTCTTTCTCATATGCTGGTGCATACCATACATCCATCAGTAGTTAATAATCCAGCAGTTTCTGCTTCATAGAGGCAGTTATAGCAACAGGTCCATGGTTTCAGCCATGTTTGAATTAATTCCTGCAACTTTTTATACTTTATTCTTGGGTGATGATTAAATTTCTTGTGGTGTCTTGTAGTAATGCTATTAGCAAACTGAATTTTTCTTTTTCTGTAGTGCTGAGTCCAAAGTACTAGATTCTTAAAGCATTTTCCCCTGCTATAGCTCCACCACCTTTTGCAGTTTTACCTGTTCAGCTTTGCTTAACAACTACTTTGTATGTGGCTCCTGTTGGGTTTCATTTCTAGCCTGCCCCAATTTTCTTGGGACTAAAAGCTTGGTTGCTTGTTGTTGAGTATAGCTTCACCTCTTTGAGGACTTGCTTCTTTGTGCTATATAAATCGAACTGCTGGTCCCACTGATAGGGATGCAAGTGGTGTACAGGTCACCTAACCTAGAACAAACTCTCACCAAAACACACACGAAAACAGTAGCATGGTGCTGCTCAAAGGCTTGCAGCTTTTCTGGGTTTCTCCTCTCTTTATACACAGTTGTGTCTGAGATAGCATCCTAAGTTGTTGCAGACAATTTACGCAATCAGCCTATAATTATCCTTTACTACCTGCTAGAATGCTGCTAGCAATGAAGCCTCAATCTGGACACAATTTGGCACGTGGAACTAATCTGGACATGCAAGATAATTGGATATCAAATTTGTTACATAGTATGCCATTCTAGTTCATTTTAGCAAGTTTCGGATTCACCAAATGACCCAAAACAAGTGGAACTTGCATCCCTACCCACCAGCAGACAGGTCCATCAGTGCTGACTATTAACATAAGTGGAACTTACTGAGAGTGAGAGGGTTACCTAACAAGGCCTTCTAGACTCTAGTGAAGTCTGGGAAATCTATGGAGTGGTTGCACCAGTTATGCACCTGCGTGTCATTTCATCATTAAGGAAAAAGATGCAAACTGCATACCAAAAGGGAGAGGATAAAAGAAGCGCCTCCCAGACACATCGATACATGAGGCTACAAAAAAAAATGTGCCAAGCTAAGGGACATGATACGACCACTAACCAGCACGCCTCCAACCACCCTCAAGGCTCTGGGCCTATTGACCTAAGGAGGAGCTTATGGAGGGCTGAGGCGCCAGCCAAATACCACATGCTGCTTTCATTAGTCACTGTGAGGAAAGTCTGAATGTTTGGTCTAGCACCTTCAAAGATAATGGAGTTCCTCATTGCCACTGTGAGGAGAGCACAAGAAATTTGCCATATTTACTCTTAAAATATTTGAGGAAATTCCCTCTTTGCCACTGGAATATACATGCACTCCCTTTGGATGTCATTTCCGTTAAAATATGTTAACCTTCTGTTAAGTTGGGTCTGTCCCCCACTTTGAGGCACCGTGCCACGGAATACAGGCTCCAGCCCTGGCAGCTGCTGCTCTGCATTGGCCCCGATCCTGCTGCTGCAGCCGAGCTGGGCCTCCACCGCATGCTCAACACCAACTGCACCCAGAAATACACTGACAGTGTCGTGGGCCGCTTTCACCAGCAGCCTAGCTGTGGCAGCAGATAGACATGCATTCGTGTGGGAGGGGCGGGGCGGGTGATGCGCACCCACATGAGAGGGTGGAGGTATGTGAACACGAGGGAGTGGTGAGAGAAGAATACACACAGCACGGGCAGGCCCAGGCAACGCATGCACACTGCTCCCTACATCCTCCGCATGCTCTCGCCAGGTGCTGTCGTGCACACATCCTACCGCTGCTGTTTCGTCTCCGTGGACAGGTCGAGTCATGGTGGCTCCCCCGTGCCCTCCATGGGTGGTTGCCTAGGTGCGTCCACGCAGAGGTCTGCTGCTGCCAATTCGCCTCGGTTGATGGGTGAGGTACTCCTAGCTGCGATCGACCAACTTGGACGTGCTTGGTGGAGGCTGAGGCTACGGTGGGCCTGTAATGGCTAGCATCCATGGTGTTTGCCAACCAGGTTCACATTAGCACACATGCCAGCTAGAGGAGTAGCGCTGTGAGTGTCCACACCACAGCATTGGTACTGCTGGTCTGGCACCCCGTTCGAACTCACGGAGGCAGAGGAAGAGCAGCAGAAGTGACGTGTCCGCAGGCAGCAGGAACATGACGGAGTCTGCGTCTCCCCATGTTATGGTGGGCAACAAGTACCAGCGGAGGACCAGGCAAGGTGGCTGAGCCAGACCACATGCAAAACGTCGGTGTGGCTACCTGGCTGGCTCGCTCAGGATTATTTGTCCAGGATTATTTGTCAGGGCAGAAGATGGGAGGAGATTTGATTAGTTATCACTAGAGAGTCCTAGCGTATGAAAGTTAGTTGGAGTCAGTTTGTTTCCATATTATTAGCGTCAAGTTGTTAGCGTCCATTGTATAAGAGTCCAACTCTGAATCAATGAAAGTCAGCCTGGGATTGTGACTTAAGTCACCCTTGGGCGCCCGGCGCCTCCTGTTCATCGTCAGCTGTTGTCGCGATCGTTTCGTAGTCGCGACCACGGCACCAACTCGCCGCAATCTAGTTCGCTCGCACGCTCCGCACTCGCCTCCTTATTTCCTTCGCTTTAAGCGCCGACGCCGTAACACCCCAGCAGTTGTAGATGGCCAGCGCTGAGTTGCATGCCCCTGTGGCTGCATGTGCCCAGGTGACTGGCACCTGCCTTGGCAGCCGTGTGCTGATGTGCTCGCCCACATGTGGCCACGTGGTTGGCCCTCCAAGCTCGTGCTCGCCCTGTTGCTGGACGCTTAGGCCAGTTAAGCCAGTTTTTTGCCGAATTGGGTGGGTACACCCTTGCAATCCCAAGCTGTCAGCGAGTGCAACTTTAACAGATTTTAACGGGAATGACATCCAAGGAAATGCAAACTTAGAATAGTGTCAGTTCAGGGAAGTTGGAAATTTTGATGGCATTGAGGGGAAAACTTCCAGTGGCAAGGAGGGAACTTGCTCATATTCTAGCCTGAGGATCACTAGATTAGGCTTTCACTTTTCACCCAAGGGCCAAGGTTACACCAGGAAGAGACATATATTGTGTACTTCATATAGTCATCTCCTTAGCGTTACTGCAAATTGTTTCATTGCTTTTTCAGTGCTCTTTATATCGAAGATTGCAACTGTTTCTTTAAGGCACAGATAAATGATGCAAGACCTAGCTTTAATTTAATGTTATTTTGTTAACATAAACATAATTAAAATAGTAATGAAGCAAACTATCTCTTTACTGCTGAATTGTAAGGGTACATTCTAATTACCATGCTGATTTACTGATATGTGTTGATATTTGGAGCTGCACGTTTGCTACATTATTACTATAAAAAGTATACATTCATGTTACAGTTTTACCCTGTGTCTACATTTCCTTAAAACTGTATACTTTTTTTGCTCTGGCAGAGGATGATCAACGAGTGGTTTGTGCTGATACAAAACTCTGAGGAGTCAAGTCAACTGAAGTCATAACGAAGATGGTTGTTGCAGTATTATTGTGATGATGACGAAAAGGAGTATGTTCAATGTAATAATATGATGTTCGACTGGAATTTCACTTGCCGCCTACAATGAGTGCCTCGTGGGCTTCTAGGATGTCAAATTCACTTCTGCTATACAAACATTATCTTACAGCTTTACTTGCGATCTGGCAGATGATTTTTGGTTCATGCTACTTTTGCTGTGATATATATCATATGCGTTGACTGGTGGCTGTAGAACAATGCAGAGTTGCGTACTGCGAAGTCTGTTAAAACCTTGGTGGTTCTGCGAGAGCAACTCACATGCGATTGTGAAAATTGAGAACAAGGAAAGTTTTGTTTGGCTTATATTTTGTTACTCCTACTGAGTGATGCAATATTGTTTGGTATCATACTGGTTTTGTCAAAAGGTTAGGTTTGTTGTTGGATTCCTCTGTGCCTATTATTCTAATTCAAGGAGTGGCATGAACCTTCATCGGCCAGTATACTGATTTCTACGTGCAGAGGTCATCACTAAATAATTACATCTGCGCATGATGAATGTGTCGCATATACTTGGACGGTGGCCCGCAAACATGGTCTCAATTTCGCACTGCTGCTGACCCAGTGACGACCAGAGATTACCAGGCCCCGATGCGATGGTGTACAACACTCGCACCGGACAAAACCACGGTCACCGCCAAGGCCGTCGCTCATCCATGGCTCACCGTGCCTCGATCGGTGCTTTGCTTTGCGTACGCAAGGGGAGGGAGGAAGCGAGCGAGGGAGGCAAGAATGGACAACTCCGCGCGACGCAAGATCTTTATCGAACTGAAGCTGGGACATGGCCTCAATCTGCTTGATTTACCACCAGATTTTAGCAGGTTAGTTTGTGAAGATCTTCTGTTCTTCCATTTCCGTTTTTTTTGGAGTTCTTGGTTATAATTGTAGGCATCCTGGAACCATAACCTTCTTGACATGTCCAGACGAGCTAGATCTGATATCCATGTGCCCACACACATACTGTATCACTGTGCACTGTCTCTGTGAGTCATGATGTACCACTGACCCCAAAGCATTTGCATTTGGTGCTGCTGCCTTCTGCTATTCTGCTTTCTGATCGTCCAAACCCTCTATAAAACCTCACGTCCACACAGCGTCGTCCGGCGTGCACGCTGTCACCGAGCACAGAGGCATAGAGCCAGCAACGGCGTGGTGGCCATGGACATGGACATAGCTCACCGAGACTACCTCCTAGCCACGCTCCACACCATCCTCGGCGTCACCACCCTCCTGCTCTGCGTCCTCGCCGAGCTCTCCATCTTCGCCTTCCGGTTCCGCGCGGCGCTGTACCTCGTCCCCGTGGCAGCACTGCTCCTCTTCAACCGCTTCCGGCGCCGTGCCGCCGACTTCGGGCTGGTGGACTTCTCGTGCCTGAAGCCGCCCCGGCGGCTGCGCCTCCCCGTGGCGGGGCTGCTGGAGCACCTGAGGCTCATCGGCTGCTTCGACGACGGGAGCGTGGAGTTCATGGCCAAGGTCGTCGAGGCCAGCGGCATGGGCAACGAGACCTACTTCCCGCGCTCGCTGCACTACATCCCGCCGGCGGCGACGCACGCCGACGCGGTCCAGGAGGCGCGCGCTCTTCTTCCCCACGCTCGACGACCTCTTCGCCAAGACGGGCGTCCCGCCGTCGCGCGTCGGCGCGCTCGTCGTCAACTGCAGCGGGTTCTGCCCGGCGCCGTCGCTCGCCGCCATCATCGCCAGCCGCTACCGCATGCGCGCCGACGTCAGGACCTTCAACCTCTCCGGCATGGGCTGCGCCGCTGGCGTCGTCGGCGTGGACGTCGCGCGCAGGCTCCTGCTCACGCACGCCGCCTCCATCTCCTACGCCGTCGTCGTCAGCGCCGAGATCGTCACCGTCGGGTGGTACAGCGGCAAGGACCAGAGCAAGCTGCTCCTCAACTGCTACTTCCGCACGGGCTGCTCCGCCGCGCTCGTCAGCAGAACCAGCAGCCTCGGCGCGGCGGCGGTGCCGGTCAAGTACCGGCTCGCGAGCCTGACGCGCACGAACCAGATCGCCAACGACCGGAGCTACCTCTCGGGGTACCGCAAGGAGGACGACGAGGGCATCACCGGCTTCACCCTCGGCCAGGGCGTCGGCCGCATGGTGAGCGAGCTGCTGCGCGCGCACCTCGTGACGCTCAGCCTGTCCATCCTCCCGTGGCGCGAGAAGCTGCGCTACGCGGTGGCGCTGCTCCTGTCGTCCCGCCAGCGCCGGCGCCTAGCAGCTGGGGACAACAGCAAGCTCTCCCGCCCCGCCGTGCCGCCGCCGCTGCCCGACTTCCGCGAGGCCGCGGACCACTTCTGCCTCCCGTCGTCGGGGAGGCCGATGATCTTGCGCCTCGGCCAGGGGCTAGGGCTCGGCCAGCGAGAGATGGAGGCGGCGCTGATGACGTTCCACCGGTTCGGCAACCAGTCGGCGGCGTCGCTGTGGTACCAGCTCGCGTACCTCGAGGCCAAGGGCCGAGTCCACGCGGGCGACACGGTGTGGCAGCTTGGCATCGGCAGCGGCCTCAAGGCCAACAGCCTGGTGTGGGAGCGCGTCGCCAGCCACCAAGACGATGGGGAGCGCGAGCTGGGGCCGTGGGAGGATTGCATCCACAAGTACCCTGTGACGGAAACGTAAGTGCAATGCAGTGCGACTTGGTTGCTTCCCTTGCTTCAGTGACCTTCCATTTCCAGCCGGATCAATGTTCTGCTTGGAGAAGAAAGTTGGCACTTCGTGTCCGCGTACGTGCCAATCGAGTTTCCTAGCTATTTGAAGTGAACTCGTGTTTAGTCTTACTACTAGTATTACCAGCCTTGCAAATTCCAATGGGTTTGTGGTATGTGGTTTGTGATCGATCTGTATATTTTTGTTTTCCCATGAAAACTACTCCAATGGGTTTCGTTGTGTGCAAGCTGCAAGTACAAAGAAATCAACACGAGGCCGGGGCGACAATATGTAGCTATCTGGCTCACCTGCATTTCAGCATTTGCATACTGTAGCTGCGTGCCAGCATCTGTGTGCTTCACAGCTTGGCTCGAGTACATTTTGTACCACTATTACTAGGAGCGGTACAGTACTACAGCACTCCATGGCAAGAACAAGTGGTCGATCAAGAACTGTGTGTCGAGTGATGGAACCATGCGATGGCTCCTCTGCCTACTGGCCTCCTGCAGCAGGCAGGTACGCTCGCCTAACGTTCGTTTTTCGATCGTTGTCCAGCATCTCAGCTCGCGGGGCGAAGGAAGACAACCCACGTTGTCAAGAGTTATGACTGCCTATCCTTACCAGTCGACAACAGACGCAGTAAATTGTCGTTGTAGCGCGGCTCAGTTCACGAAAAAGAATGCAATTTCTTGTTTGTTGACAAATCAAATATTAAGGCTCCGTTTGGAATGCAGGATTTTTTTTCATCTTCCTGTGTGAAAATGAACTAATTCAAGTGAAATTTTCGTGCAATTCCCGTGAAATTTCTAAGTTTCAAACAAACCTTAACATACATAAGCGTTAATATTATTATTATGTATGGACATGGGTTTCAAATTTAGTCAAACTTAAATTGCTTTAACTGATCGACACGGATGTCATAGTTATATGCTTTTGTGGATGGAGAGAGTAAGATTAAGCATGGTAGTGAGAGTTTCACAATAGTTTCATTTGTATCTAATAAGTTGTCACATAAGTGCTTTCGATGATATGTCAACGTTTCTAAAAAAAGAGAGCATAAGTAAATTACATGAAGATGAAACTCTAATGTTGTTGTAGTAGCTGACAACCGAACACCGCTAAAGGTCTCGCTCCTTGGCTCGATATATCAAGATATATAGGAGCCAACGACTTGACGTTAGACAATAAGGTAATTTTTATGTCATTTTAATTTCATAAATTAACATTATGATGATGACATATAAAAGATTATTGATAAATAAAAACATGACATAGCACATGTTCATGACAACGATGAACATGTGAATAAGAAACATGTAAAGCATATATATATCATGAACATTTAAACATGCAACATATAATGAACAGCATATGAAACAACATAACAGAACTACTGAAACATATAGATAGAGACATATGAAACAACATAATGGTAAAACAGAAACACACATGCAGAACACATATCTAGCAGGGACAGATAGCATGAATCTCATGAAATGATACGACAGAACTAATCAAACAAACTCAGAGCAGCATATGAAACGACATAGATGAACTGCTGAAACATGTACGATCTGGAACACGAAAAAACAAAGAGAAGATGAACAGTTCATACCCTCCCATGCGCTCCGATGATCCCGATCCTTGTCAAGCTTCTAGCGTCATGTTGTAGAAGATGATGAAGACGATCTCCTCCGGGAAGAAGATGAAGACGATGTTGCCGGCAACTCGAGGAAGAAGACGACGAACGGCGATGGTGATTCGGGTAATCGCGTAGACGCTCCCTAAAAACCTAATTGTCGATCCCTCATGTAAAGTCTCGAACGACAAGGGCTTCGGAGGCACATGCCCTCTCGCTCCTCCGTGCGCGCAGAGTTATGAGACGGGAATACTCGGAAGCAACTCAACAGAAGAACAATGGAGTGATTTGTTCTATCGTCCCATGGTTGAAGGCATGCACTCTTTCTTATAGGCACGAAAGACGAAGTGTAGAGGATGAACCTGGACGTCATGAATCACCATTAACCTCTGCCATAAGAATGAGAGTTACTAGTAACTATAACCATAATCAATGGGAGTTACTTGTAACTGCAACCATTATGACGATCGTTACAAGTCCAGCCATCAACTATATTTAGATCACCATTTTATAACCCCTAGCATTTAATATGGCCTTAGAATTTATTTGATTTAATTATTAAATAAAATATGGGTTATACCCACATTAAATCTAACAATCCCCACCAAATTCTGTGGCGCATATGAAATGCTCTCAATTCTCTGTTGTTTGATATACCAGCGTTTCGATGGAGACTGTTAAGTTGAACATCCATCTAAGACAAGGGTTTTCACTCAGTCACAATTGAACAATGAACTATGCCTTGAATTGATAGTTTTGTGTGAGGTGAGATTCACTCAAGTCCTTGCTGGTACTAGGCTGCAACAAGCATCCCCTCTGATTGAAGCATATAAGTCACACTTCAGTACCTTTCATGAGTATTTAGAGATTACCCAAATCCCATAGACTGTGACGAGCAATCTGACTCACATTAAGGTAAATACCATCCTGCCCTACAGATAGGAAAGATGTTCTGTAGGATAACATCTCACCTTTGTAAGACTCTTAGAATACATTAAGGTAAATACCATCCTGCCCTACAGATAGGAAAGATGTGCATTAGAAATGAGTCAAGCAAGGGATCTTTCCTCTCAATATACTACTAGCTTGTTTCATCACTCTACTTCATGAGATCTCCGATCACATAGAGCAGGTTACCACCATAGTAGATTTAACGTGGGTCCCATACACATTTCTCTCGATGCACTTTCTATCACATTACGTGACAGACCCTTAGTGAATTGATCTGCCAGATTATTCGACGTGTGGACATAATACACCGTTATAACTCTCAAAGTTTTTAACTTTCTAACAGATTTTAATCTTCTCTTAACATGCCTTGTAGACTTCAAGTTATTCCTAGAACTGTTAACCTTTGTAATCACAGTTTGGTTGTCACAGTTCATGGAGATAGCCGGTATCGGTTTTTCAACTACCCGTAAGTCCAATAGGAAATCTCGGAGCCACTCAGCCTCAGCCCCAACAGTGTCTAATGCTGTGAGTTCTGCTTCCATTATAGACTTTGTTAAGATAGTCTGCTTGCAAGACTTCTAGAAAACAACGCCATCTCCAAGCAAGAACACATATCCGCTCGTGGCATAGAGCTCATCAGCATCAGAGATCCAGTTGGCATCACTGTAGCCTTCCAGCACTCTAGGGTTCCTAGTATAATGAATATTGTATGTCATAGTACCTTTAAGATAGCGCAACACTCTCTCAAGAGCACGCCAGTGATCATCCCCCGGATTTAAAACAAACTGGCTCAATTTGCTCACAGCATATAAGATGTCAGGCCTCGTTGCACTCGCAAGATACATGAGCAAGCCAATGATCTGGGAGTATGCCAATTGATCCCTGGCTATTCTTCGATTTTTCCTCAATATCACACTAGGGTCATAAGGTGTGGGAGTAGGATCACAGTCACTAAAATCGAAGCAACTTAATACCTTTTCCACATAATGAGATTGTAACAAAGTTACCCCACCATCACCTTCTCTAATAAGCTTAATGTTAAGAATGACATCAGCTTCTCCCAAATCTTTCATTTCAAAATTGCTCGATAAAAGATTTTTGACTTCCTCAATCACATTGAGATTTGATCCAAAGATCAGAATGTCATCAACATAAAAGCACAGCATAACTGCCTTGCCCCCTCCATACCTATAATACACACTCATATCTGCTTCATTCACAGTAAATCCAGCAGCAATGAGAGTATTATTAAACTTTTCATGCCATTGCTTAGGTGCTTGTTTTAGGCCATATAATGATTTTAACAACCTGCACACCTTGTTCTCTTGACCATTCGCAATAAACCCTTCTGATCGATCCATATAGATCTCCTCATCCAACTCTCCACATAGAAAAGCTGTCTTTACATACATCTGATGAATGATAAGACCATAAGAGGCTGCCACTGCAATCAATGTGCGAATCATAGTCAATCGAGCAACTGGTGAATAGGTGTCAAAGAAATATTCACCCTCTTTTTGGGTATATCCTTTGGCCACAAGTCTTGCCTTGTACCTCTCAATTATACCATCAGGCCTAAGCTTTTTCTTGAAGATCCATTTGCAACCTATAGGTTGACACCCATAAGGATGATCAACGACCTCCCGAGTTCCATTAGACATAATAGAGTCCATCTCACTCCTTACTGCTTTCTTCCACAAGTCAGCATTAGGAGAGGAATATGCCTCTCTAATGGTGGATGGTGTGTCTTTCACAAGGTACACTATAAAGTCATCACCAAAGGATTTCACAACCCTCTGTCTCTTGCTCTTTCGAGTGACTATAGTGTCATCCTCCTCAGGGATGTGCACATAAGAATCCTCAGCATGATCTATAGAAATAGACAATTCTTGCTCATGGGGAATTATAGTTTATGACTTGTTTCACTAGGTGTATTCTTCATGGGAAACTCATTCTCAAAAAAATATAGCGTCTCTTGACTCTATGATAGTATCAACATTCATATCAGGCACATCAGATTTTATAATTAAAAACCTATACCCTATGCTGTGAAAGGAATAACCAAGAAAAACACAATCAATAATTTTAGGCCCAGGTTTACACTTTTTGTTGATTGGTACATTCACCTTAGCCAAACAACCCTAAGTGCGCAAATATGAGAGATTTAATCTTCTCTTTTCCCATTCCTCAAATGGTGTGATCTCTTTGTTCTTTGTTGGAACTTTGTTCAGGACATGACATGCTCTTAATAGCGCCTCACCCCACCATTTCTTGGATAATCACGCAGTGATTAACATGGTATTCACCAACTCTGTTAATGTGTGGTTTTTTTTGTTCAGCAACCCCATTGGATTGTGGTGAGAATGGCGGTGTTCTTTCATGAACAATACGATGTTCCACGCAGAACTCATCGAACACATGAGAGAAGTATTCTCCACCTCAATCAGACCTTAATCATTTTATTTT
Source organism: Bothriochloa decipiens (assembly GCA_023333625.1). Classification (NCBI taxonomy): domain Eukaryota; kingdom Viridiplantae; phylum Streptophyta; class Magnoliopsida; order Poales; family Poaceae; genus Bothriochloa; species Bothriochloa decipiens. The sequence goes on along the minus strand of CM041631.1, from coordinate 17,662,383 downwards.
TCTTTCAAACTGGTTCTCAACTTCAGCTTTATAGGCATTAAAATAATCAAACGCTTCATCTTTAGTTTTTAATAGATACACATAGCAAAATCTAGTGGATTCATCTATAAAAGTGAGAAAGTAGCGTTTACCGCCTTTGGTTAAAATTCCATTCATCTCACACAGATCGGAATGAACAAGTTCTAGAGGTGCCAAATTTCTCGCCTCAGCAGCCTTGTGTGGCTTACGGGGTTGTTTTGATTCAACACACACATGTTACTTAGACTTTTTAACCAAGTTAAATTTAGGAATTAAATTCAGATTTGCTAACCGCATAAGACAGCCAAAACTTGCATGACAAAAGCATGAATGCCATAAATCCGACTCATCAGAAATATTAACAGAATTCACCAACTTATTACACACATCATACAAAGATAAGCGAAACAAGCCTCCAAAATCATATCCTTTACCAATAAAATCACCATGTTTCGACACAACACATTTATTCGACTCAAAAACAACTCTATAGCTATCTCGACATAGCATAGAAGCACTAACAAGATTCTTCTTGATAGAGGGCACATGCTATACGCTCTTCAATGGCACCGTCTTCCCTGAAGTAAACTTCAGAATGATCGTACCAACACCAAGAACATGAGCACGCGACCCATTTTCCATCAACAAGGCGCCAGACCTCCCGACCTGGTAGGAAGAAAACAAAGAAACATCATATGAATATTTGCACCACTATCCATCTACCACTCAGGTGAATTACAAACTAAAAGAATAAATGGTAAAGAATTACCATACCCTGATGTTCCATCTCCAGTTTCAGTAGTTATAACATTTGCTGATTTCTTGTCCTATGTGAACTTGCGATCAGGACAATCTCTAGCCCAATGCTGATCACTACCACAGACAAAGCATCCTCCCTTTCCCTTGTTGTTGTTGCTCTTCTTTTTAAACTGTGCTGTTTGAACAGGTTTATTTGTGTTCTCTTGCTTGTTTTGATTTTTCTTGTTGTTCCACTTGCGGAAGTTTCTCTTCTGCACCACATTAACAGTACAGATCTCAACACTCTTTCCATTGTTCTTTGCTCTAGTTCTCTCCTCAACATCAAGAGTACCAATGAGCTCCTCAATATTGAAATTCTGTCTCTTATGTTTATGGGAGGTAGCAAAGTCCTTCCTAGAAGGTGGTAACTTGGCGATTATATCGCTAGCCACAAACTTGTCAGGCAAAAGACAAGGAAAAAGCTCAATTTTTTTTGCTAGTGCCTGAATCTCATGAGCCTATTCCACTACAGATCGGTTCTCAACCATCTTGTATTCATACAGCTGGTCAATGAGGTACAACTTGCTACCAGTATCAGTAACTCTAAACTTTCCAACAAGTGCATCCCACGGCTCTTTCCCTGTGGGAAGGATGATATAGCTTTTCTAGAATTTCTTATCAAGTGCGCTAATCACTACACCTCAAAAGAGGTTGTCATCAGCCTTAAACTTAATTTCATCCTCACGAGACAAGTCAGCAGGCTTGCCCTCAATGGTATGATAACAAGATATAGCAGTGACCCACAATTCCATCTTAGCTTTCCACATCAAAAAGTTTTTGCCATCAAAAAGATCAGGCCTTAACACAGCAGCAAAATCTCTGACAGAAAATAGCCTATAATTAGGTTTTTGGATTGCTAGACAATAAGGCAATTTCCATGTCATTTTCATTCCATAAATTAATATTATAATGATGACATATAAAAGATTATTGATAAATAAAAACATGACATAATACATGTTCATGACAACGATGAACATGTGAACAAGAAACATGTAAAGTATATATATATCATGAACATTTAAACATGCAACATATTCTAAACAACATGTGAAACAACGTAACAGAACTACTGAAACATATAGATAGAGACATATGAAACAACATAACGGTAAAACAGAAACACACATGCAGAACACATATCTAACAGGGACAGATAGCAGGCATCTCATGAAACGATATGACAGAACTATTGAAACAAACACAGAGCAGCATATGAAACAACATGGATAAACTGCTGAAGCATGTACGATTGGAACATGAAAAAAACATAGAGAAGATGAACAGTTCATACCCTCCCATGCGCTCCGATGATCCCGATCCTTGTCCAGCTTCTAGCGTAATGTTGTAGAAGATGATGAAGACGATCTCCTCCGGGAAAAAGACGAAGACGATGTCGCCGGCAACTCAAGGAAGAAGACGACGAACGGCGACGGTGATTCGGGCATTCGCGTAGACGCTCCCCAAAAACCTAATTGCCGATCCCTCGTGTAAGGTCTCGAACAGCAAGGGCTTCGGAGGCACCTGCCCTCTCGCTCTTGCGTGCGCGCAGAGTTACGAGACGGAAATACTCGAAAGCAACTCAACAGAATAACAATGGAGTAATTTGTTCTATTGTCCCATGGTTGAAGGCATGCACTCCTTATAGGCAGGAAGACGAAGTATAGAGGATAAATCTGGACGTCATGAATCATCGGTAACCTCTGCCATAAGAACGGGAGTTACTAGTAACTACAATCATAATCAATGGGAGTTACTTGTAAGTGCAATTATTATGATGATCGTTACAAGTTCAGCCATCAACTATATTTAGATTACCATTTTATAACCCCTAACATTTAATATGGCCTTAGAATTTATTTGATTTAATTATTAAAAATATAGGTTATACCCACATTAAATCTAACACTTGAGGTCAAGGCGTGGGAAACTTGACTGGCCTAGGCAGCAATCCCATGTGGTTGGATCGAGCTGCCTCGCCACGATGATCTAGTAGGACGACAACTGAACTTGCATTTATTAACATCTAACATTAACGGAACGCCAGTAGTCCGAGGAATCAAAAAACCAACCCTAAATGCTCCACGTGGAGCCGAACAGTCTCCAACTGTTTGTTTCCGTGATGCTTAATCGCGTGCTGCGATTAGGAACGTGGCTCCAAAGCCGCGTCATGGGAATAGCCCCACTGTAGTTCATTTAGAGCGTGTTTGGTTGAGAAAATCATCGCGTCTAGAATGAGTACGTCCGACATGGATTTACTCTTGGTAAGACCGAATAACTGATCGAACTGTTGTTTGTTTGGTTTAGAGAATCACGGACAAAGGACGGAGTCATCGGGTGTGATTTCTCAAGGAAGCACGGTCAGTCATACATTTGTACTCCCTCCGGTCCTATATAAGTGGCACAAGCAACAACACTCTTAATCTTCTCCACACTATTCTTTGTATCATGAGTCTCATCTACCATATGACCGAACCACCCCCAAGGAATTGGCATTGACATCAACGAGTTCCCAATCCAGTTGATTGGGATGAGATACCTGAAGACTTATTTCAGTTTGATAATCTTGTGTTATGGCAAGAGAACGAAGAATGTATGATCCGTTTTCCACTTCATTCTTTTTCTGTATACCTCGCTGTTCTTTTTTTTTGATGAAAGTATACCTCGCTGTGCTGTTGTACAGTCGTACAGATCATATTGAAGATAGACCACCTGAGCTGCCTGATCTCAATCTGAATGCAGAGGACGAACGTGAAGCCGGGTTTGATTTGAACCAAATTCCAGGTACTACTGCTATCATTTTGTTTCCATGAACTGCTATAGCAATGTGCTAATCTTCTCATTACGTACTTTAAACAGTGGAAGGAGAAAATGATGATATTTTTGGCCATGAGGCTCCTCATGTGGATGAAGGCAGCAGCTCTGTGAAAGGCGGCGACTAAAACACTATGATGACACCAGGCGAGCTGACATGTATGCCATGCTAGCTTCTAGAGGGAGCTAAAGATGGGTGATTACGACCCGGGCGGCGACGCCACTCGCCGCGCCGAGCCCCCCTGCTCCCCGGTCCCCCTCCGGCCGCCGTCGCCGCCATTGCTCGCGACGGCGGGGGCCAACGGCGGCGCGCTCAACAAGGCGGCAGCCGCCGCCTCCTTCGTGCCCTCCCACCCCCTGCGTCCTGCCTTCCACCTCCACCCCTTCTTGACAGCGACGGCCAGCGAGCTCCTGCGGCTCCAGCGATCGGGGCGGGCAGGGGTCGGCCAGATCCAGGCTTCTTGGCCCCGGATCTGGCCCCCCTCCCCCACTCACCTCCTCCGATTGCGGCGGCCGGCGGCGCCGCCAACCTGGTGGTCTTCTCCGGCGTCCATGACGGGTTGGGGTCGGCCGGATCCGGCATCCTGGGGGATCTGGCACCCTTGCTGCTGCTGGCGGCGCTGCCAGCCATGGGGGACCTGTGGTCTCTGACGACCAGGGCGGGTCGAGGTCCGCTGGATTCGGGCTCCTGAGCTCGGGATCTGCCCCCTCCTCCTCCCCCCTACCGGCATCCATGGCCGGCGGTGTGCGGCGCCGGTCTGTCACGCTGGCGCCGGTGGCCATGGCCGGTCCCACCCTCCTTCTGGATGCGGCGCTGCCGGCCATGTGGGGCCGGTGGGCCCTGCGAGGCTACGGTGGGGGTGGGGTGCGCAAGCTGTGGCCCGTGTACGCTGTGTGGCACGCGGGGGCAGGGGCCAACATTGGCTCCGATCGAGCGAACGAGGTCCGCAATGTGCGCTGCGCCGCACCGTGGTGGGGTGGCTAGCTATGCTTGCGGTGCACCATCAACGCCTTGGTGGTATGGATGGTGTATGCTCGTTCGTTTTCGCATCTGTTTCATTTTGTGGCGTGGTCCACTTCTGGATGGGTGGTGCTAGGCGAAAGCCTGCTGTTGGCTGACGATGGCGACGCCTTCTTGGCGCTGTTTTCCTCCTTGGAGGTATCTGTCGTTGCGCCCCCCATCTCGGACTGGCTGGAGCTTCTAGGTGAAAACTTGACCCGTATGGGCAGGCAGCGGCGACGCTCCCTGCGTCACAATCATTCTTGAAGGCATTGCTTTTGAAGTTCCAGGCCATGACCATGCGGGGCTGCCTTCCTCTTCGGTGTGGTGCGGGTTGTCGTTGTCGTCTCGGTTTGGTCGTCGTGTTGCACCTATTTGGGCTTCATGTTTCTCCTCACCTAGTTGTCCAGTTAGTGTGTGTTGTAGCCGTAGTTGGGTTTTTCGGTGGATGCTTTGCCACCGAGGTCGTGTTTCTGACGGATGCTTTGCCGTCGAGGTCGCGGACGTTTCGTTGTCCGTGAGTGCTTTGTCGTCGAGGGGCTTCTATGGGTAAGCTCTCCTCGCCTGTGGTCCTCAGGGTGTTGGCCCTTAGTGACTCAGAGGAGTTGTTGGAGTTCGAGGTCCTGAGGGTGTTCTGGCACGTGCTTTGCCATCAAGGTGGTTCTAGTGGATGCTTTGCCACCATGGTTTTTTTTATTGCTCCGCTCGCTGCTGGCTACTAGGGTGTCGAGATCTTTGTAACAGGTTCAGCTTGTCAGGGTTGTTTGGTGGAGGGTTCCCCCACCCTCATGTTTCTTACTTTGTGTTTGTGTTGAGGTTTTTGTTGGTAATCCATGGATTACCTGCGAATCCTATTATATCATCTATGTGTAAGTCTATTGACCACTCTCTTCTGCTTAAAAAAAAGCTATATTCCCGGTCTCGAAAAAAAGATGGGCGATTACCGTCTTTGGCCATGAATATTTCTCTGAGACGTGTGCAGCGTATATGGACTCGGGGAGAGAGAGGTGGAGGTATCCATGCTGTCAGATGCAAGAAAGCAAAGAACCGTGGACGTAAGAGAATTGCACTTGAGCCAGAAGCCATTACTGCCATCCCGTTTAAAGATCGGACAACACTAGAAGATCTTAGGAAGAGGTCTTGGCACCGTCGTTAGGCAACTAAAAGTGGGGAAAATAAATAAAAAAGACAGTCGAATGCGATTACTACTTGCGCTCAAATGAATCCAGCACGTAGTTGACGCCGCGGACCAGTCTTTCGCCGCGAGCTTCCTGGCTGTCTCCCCCTCGCCGTCGGACACCACCACAGTCATCGCTCGTGGAATAGGAAGGAGCGAGAGAGAACAATCTCATCACTCGTATAGGCCGGTGAAAAAGGCAGCCGAGTTGCACGGCTCACGCATGCAACTCTTGGTTGTCTAGAGCGCTTCTTTATCTAGCTCCGTAATTAATAGATTATGTATTTTAAGAGTATCTTCAGCAATATCCTCTAAATCAGACTCTTAGAATATCTCCAGCAATGCCTTCTAAATCAGACCCCCTGCTTCTTGATTTGGGCAGCCGTCTATTTTAATACTACCTATATTTTGTGGTTTGCTCGAGCAGCCAAATCGAACCCCCTAAATTCATTCCAACAGACAATGACATGTGAGACCTAGGTGTCATATCTTCCTTCTCTCATCACCATCAGAGCACCAGAGGAGAAGCTGGCCGTCGGGCAGCTCGTGCGCGCGGAGGCTAGCCTCGTCGGGCAGGTAATGCCGCCAGGGCTGGACGCGCCGTCAGGGCTCCCCCTTGCCAGATCAGGACAGGGTCGCCGCATCAGGGACGCCGCCAACATCAGGTAGAGTCGCGTCGTTGCTTGGTGTAGGCCCTTGGGGGAGGAGAGGCCGACAAAGGAGCGGGGGTCACGGCCGGCGGAGGAGCGGGGGTCGCGGCCGCTGGAGGAGCAAGACGTCGTGCTATTGCTGGTGGCCGGAGATGTGGAGGACCACCACGCGCCCGCGTCGGGAGGACAGGACAGGGGCGTCAAGGGCGCGTCTGGGGCTCCACAGGCGACCGGAAAGGAGGCAGAGGTGGTGCCGGCGGGTGGGCCGGCCGAGGCTGTGGCGAAGTCGCCGTCGAGGGGCGGCGGGAGGCGTTAAGTCGAGCGGCTGCACGCCAGTTGCGCGTTAGGAGAAAACTAGGATGTCAACAAACTCACGGATCTAGTAAAGGGTCTGCTGGAGTGGTGATTCCAGTGACTAAATCTAGAGTAGAGGGTGTAGCAGGAATGTTGCTGGAGATACTCACTACTCGAGATAAACTGGCCAAATGCAAAAACGGCCGTTCCAGATAAAGAAGTTTGAAGGGAGTACAATCAAAATAAGCAGGCTTGGATGCGATGCTTTCCATGCTCGGACATAGGTCAGGAACCCAGGATCATTTCACACAGATCCACTACCCAAACCAAGCACTGTTCCACACCGTGGCCAACTACCAGACACGTGTTCGTCTCGCAGTGTGTTCGGCAAAATTATTCCGTTACCGTTATTATTCCGTTTTTCTCGCTCAATCGCAACGCTAGTGTCGGCCAAATGCTACACATTTGACCACCCTGGAGTTGACCACCCTATATTCGAGGACACGTGAAATAAACGATTACGACGCCAGTACACCTACTAAAATGAGACGGAGGAATGCCCTGGTAGATGTGGGTAAACACTAAACAGGGTTTTTTTTTTACTAAACAGGCTATTATTGATCCAACAGACCTCTTCATTCACCTAAATACCCAATGCAGTTCCATACAGTATTGCCTCATCCATACCGCAAGGATACCATACAGTATTGCCTCGTCGATTCTAAATTATAGATGGCTTTTGACTTTTTGTTACATCAAATTTGTTAATCCGTTACTAATTTGACGTATCAAACTATTATAGTGACTCATAATTTAAAACGGAGAGACTACTGCTACTTCAAAAAAGAGAAAGTTAGACTGATAATTTTACCCAGTCTTTGATTGGAAAGGCAGTTGACTTCAGAACTGCGCCACTAGACCACTACTGTTCCGAGAGCTGGTTGACTTCAGAATGCTACTCTTCCGAACTGGAATCAGTCACGGCAATCTCTTCGTCTTCCCCTTCGCCTTGCAGGTAACCGCCGGTCTGCTGGCCCTGCGATTCTCCGTCGCCAACAAACTGCTCGCCGTCGTAGACAGCAGCTTGCTGCTGGAAATTGAGGAATTCAGGATTGGTTGGGAAAGCCCAGTAGTGGGTGGGCTGGTTGGCCGCGCCGCCGGCCTGCTGCGGAAGCATCCACATAGCCGCCGCCGGCGGAATCATCTGCTTGCCTTCGCCCGTCGCGCCGGGGCTCGGCACCGCCGGGATGGCGATGAACGGAATGGCGCCGGCGGGCGCCGCGGCGGCGGAGGCCGGGGCAAGGCCGCTGGACACCGAGATCGCGCCGCCGCCGGTGGCCTGGAGGAGGGGGTCGGCGACGACGGGGTAGTACGCTGCCGCCGCGGGGGCGGACGCCGCGGGTCCCGGTCCCGCCCCCGACCCGCGGGTCGGCTCGAGCTTGCGCCGGCGCTTGGAGGCCGGTTCCCCCTCCTGCTGCTCGCCGCCGGCGTCGTCCGCGGGGGCCGGCTCCGCGGGGAGGCGGAGGACGCCGTCGGCGCCCGTGACGGCGATCGCGGGGACCGTGCCCGTGCCCGTGGCGGCGATGATGGCCGGCTCCGACTGCTGCAGCAGCCAGCGGATGGTCTCGCCGTCGGACTTGTGCCCTAGGTCGCGCGTCAGGCGGGCCACCCTCTCCGCGCACGCCGCCGCCATGCGTATGCGCCGCCCACGGCCCTCCACCTTGGTGTGCCGGTCGCGGTAGCGCGGTGGGGGGCGCGGGTTGGACACCTGGAGCCCGCCGCCGCCGCCCAGGAACTCTAGCGCCACGGGCTCCGGCTTCGGCAGTCCGGACCCGCCTGCCATCGCATCGACCGCCACGGCCCCCGGCGCACTACCGTTGCCGATCACCGGGGGTGCGAGGTAGAGCGCCTTGGTGCCCTTCTCACCCCTGCCCGGCGCCCGGGAGTGGGACTCCATGGAGAGATCGGATTCGCCTTTGCTTGGGCTCCCCTTGTTCTCGTGGGGTCTGTCTCTGTTTTGGATTTGGCGGCGGCGCCGTCTTTTGGGAGAGACTCGCCCTGGCGTTTTTTTTTAATTTAATTTAATCTCTCTGGATGTGGGTCCCGCAGATAGGGTTACGGTCACTGCGGAATGGGATGATTCGGCCCACCACCGCCCCCGGCAGGTTCAGGGAACAGAAAATTTTGACAAAAAAAGAATACTCCGAACTGGTGCATTCTTTTTGACAAAAAATAGAAAAAATAGCAAAAATATGGGAATTTTTTATGCAAACAAGTTTAACCACTGAAATCTAAATACGCGCGTTCCACAGATAGAAATTGACATAGCATTTGAACTGGCTGATGTTCCATCAAAAAGATAAGTGAACGAATCATAAAAAAAAACTATTCTTCAAAAATATTGTCCCTAGATTGTCCCCTAAAATTAGAAGTATGCCATCCCCTTTTGATAATGTTGATTTTTTCCATCATTTTTTTTCGACAATCGGGGATTCTCATTCATTGCTTGAATCAGGATTACAATCGGAGATTAAGAGCGAAGACACGCATGCCGGGTAATTTGCCACCACCCGGACCGTGTCTCCCTCGAAACCTGTTTTGCCAGAGTATGAGCAACTGAATTACAATTTCTACTAATGAAAGAAAACTTAAAATTTTGAAAAAGCAAGCTTAAAGCCCGGATTTATTCTAGGATCGGCTTCATTGTCGAGCGGTGATCATCGCCTGCATCCCAAAGCTTCAGCAGCTCCTTGCAGTCGGTCTCCAGCCAAACCCGCTGGACACCAATGTGCCTCGCCATCTTCAGACCATTGCGGCATGCAAGGGCCTCCATGGAGAGGGCGTCAAGGCAGTGGTCATACCACTGGGCTCCCCCACAGATGAAACCTCCAGCAGCATTACGTAGTACCGCTCCGGTGGCTCCTCTCCATTGCTGCTCGTAAAAGGCGCCATCGGTATTGCACTTGATCCACCCATCCGGTGGTCGCTCCTACCTCGGTTCAGTGCGTGCAGATCCTCTTCACTTCGTCTCAACGTCTCAACGTCTCCTTGCCTCCTTCTTGAGGTTAGACCGGGCGTGCCCTCACACAGTCCCTGACGCATGGCCCCAGGAGCATCTCCTTGACGTGGAGCATATGCCGCTAGGAGCCTAAGAGTCTCTCCACCGGCAAGCAAGCCACACTTAGGCTGGAGCGCCGCCGAGGCCCGATAGGCCACCCATGAACCCTTTGTGTGATTTGTGTTTTGTGTGAATTATATAGTATAATAATTATGAACTTTACTAGTAGAGCTTGCAAACAACCGCCCAATCAAATTTTCTGATGCACTCTCTATTTTAGGAAAAAAAATGAACAGATCTTGGGTCTGTCGTCCCTAGCGCCCTCGCTGCCGGTTGCCAAGCGTCCACGCCGCCATCTTCTCTAGCTTCGATGAGCCTCTCCCGCCCCGACCTGCACCGACCGCCCTACCGCTGCCAAAGCACCCCTAAGTTGCTCATCGACCATCCCCATCGTCAGGCTGACCTGCTTCCCCCGGCCGGCCCGCCAATCTATACCCCACTGGAATTGAGAGAGAAAGGGGAGCTCTCTAGAACTCTAGAGGAGGAAGAGAAGAGAGGAGATAGGAGAAGACCTACGTGTCGCCGCCGCCACCGGATCTGACACCGCTACAATTGGATTCGCGGCCAGACGAGCATCGAGGAGAAGAAAGGTCAATGGCGAGCGAGAGTGAGAAGAAAGAGAGAGAGTACTGGTGGGGAGGGGACGTGCCGTGTGTACGGGCGAGGAAGATAGTAGTGTGTGTGCGGTCATTAGGGGCCGTGCACGCTCTTAAGTAGCATTTCCCTATATTTTATCTATAGTATTTCATCCCTGTGACTTTATGCTGCGAAGAATTTGCACTCCTTTATGTTTATTTTGATTAGATGTTAAGGCATAATTATTTGTAGTAGAGAAAACTTTTATGGCTTCTCCAACAAATATCTACATCGGTAGCTAGGAATGACATGGACAGGTTAGAAAAAGTAAAATACTACTCCCTCTGTTTCACGAGGACTGTCGTCGGAAGCAGGTCGGTGAACATCCACATTCAGACGGACTGACATGCATCTGTCCGACACCAGTGTCCATGTTCATTGAATGACCAGTGAACCTCCTGAGAGTTACAACGACAATGTTAATGGGACAGAGGGAGTACTTGCCAGAGAGTTACTCATTGTTAGCTCGGAGCCCTCAATGTGAGCACGTGAGTGCTATAATCTTTCTGTTGTCCAAGAGAGTGCGGTAAAAATAGTGAGCACATTAGCTTAATGGATCTAATGTGAAGCTATCCGGCGACTTCGACAACAACCATTGCGGACGCCCTTACTGCGGACAACCAAAATAAATAATACAATGTTTCGACGGTTTGGTTTGAGCAACTACCTCATTTTAGATACTCTAGTGTATCATAGGTTAAATTTTCCAAACGCAGTGATTTTTTTAAAATAATAACAACCCTAGATCTAGGATTGTTTTTTTAATAACGGAGGGAGCAAGTGTTAGTAGTAGAATATTACTGTGGTTGCCTATAAAATAAAAAATCCGGTAAAAGGAAGAGGCGCCTCGAGCCGTTTGTCGTGTCGTGTCTGTGTCTCTGAGCCTCTCACGTGCCGTGCCGGAATCTCGCAGCCATCGACCGATCCTGGAGATGTGACAGCCGCCGCGGACGAAGCCTTTTGCTGAGCTGACAACGCTGACGCGGCTGAAAATTTCCACGAGCATATAGATCCGCATCGCATCGTCGACCGATCCGTCGTCGTCCTCCTCCCCGCGGTACGCCAGCCTGCCAGTCCCACGCAGGCGCAGTAGCTCCCTGCCGGCCACAGCCTTGACGCGCTCCGTCTCCGTGTGAGACTGTAAGTGGAGCGTACGGGCGCCGGCCGGCGGCCAGGGAGGAAGCGGATCGAGGAGAGGAGAGGCTCGGCTGAGTGCGTGGAGTGGAGGAGATGGACCGCAAGGATGTCGGGATCCTCGCCATGGACATCTACTTCCCGCCCTCCTGCGTGCAGCAGGTAAAATTCTTTCTTTTCCCCACACTCCGAACTGTGCGCATTGCTGTCTCTGTTCTGCTCCTCCGAACGAGCGCTCCGTTGGGGGGCTACTCTGATGCTTCCGATCCGCGGCGTCTCTGGGACCTTCCCAGTGGCGCATGCAGTGTGGGGGAGATGGGGCTTCTCTGTGTCGACGAAGGATTGTGTTTGTCTAGGAATTGACGGAAGTATTTGGCTAGATGGGTCTCATGGGTTGAATTGTCGCCACTTGCTGTCCGAACCTTTGATTGTCGTGATTGCCGTGCGGTGTAATGCCGAGAAGATCAAATCAGTAGTTCAGACATGTGGTTTTAAGATTATATTCAAATATTTGAAACTCCAGTAAATTTGGAGAGTTTGACCTCCAAAGATCCGTGTAACAACGGGAAAGTGAGCATTTTGTTCAAGTAAAACGCGAGAAGATCCAGGTAGCTGGTGTTTATCTAAGGAGCGAGAATTAGGCTCATTATTTTTAATAAATTTAAATCTCGTAGCTGATGACTTTAATGTAGGAAGCACTTGAGGCTCATGATGGGGCAAGCAAAGGGAAGTACACCATTGGGCTCGGGCAAGATTGCATGGCCTTTTGCAGCGAGGTGGAGGATGTCATCTCAATGAGGTATGTTCTTTTTTCATAGCCTAAGTTCAGCAGGACTGTTAGTCTGTTGCATGTTTATATTTGCATAGATCCCTCTTCCCATCTAGTTCAGAAAAAAAAAGGAAAGAAAATAAACTTCCCAGTGCATACGTCGTGTTGTGTGGGGGAGATGTATATAGTTTGGTATTCTGAGGGTGTATGCAGTCGGTATTTTAAATATAGGTTTACATTCTGATTTGAATCCTCATGGAAGAGCTAATTGCTTGCAGTTTGACAGTTGTCAATTCCCTGTTGAAAAACTACAAGATTGATCCCAAGTTAATTGGCCGCTTGGAGGTCGGAAGTGAAACAGTTATAGACAAAAGTAAATCCATCAAAACTTGGCTGATGCAGATTTTTGAGGTTTGTTTATCTAACTTTGTAAAATCTCCCAAGTAGCATTAACACACATGTACAAATACAATACTTTCTTGCCAACTACACCTTTTTGAGAGGAATTACACCTTCTTAGTAAAACGTCTTCATGCGCTTTTACTCATTTATTTAGTTTTCCCAAAAAAAGTTAATTTTTGTTAGCATCTGTTCACAAAATGTAGGAAAGTGGTAATACTGACATTGAAGGCGTTGACTCCAGCAATGCATGTTATGGTGGGACAGCAGCCCTACTGAACTGCGTGAATTGGGTCGAAAGTAACTCCTGGGATGGCCGTTACGGTCTTGTCGTTTGCACTGATAGCGCGGTTTGTCATGCAGACTTCCCTTTAATATTAAGCATAAGTTTTGTAATTGGTTTCTCCTTTTAGAACACACAATCACTTTCTGCCATCTTTATTGAGTATTGTGATGTTCAGGTTTATGCAGAAGGGCCGGCTCGTCCAACAGGAGGTGCTGCTGCTATAGCAATGCTCGTTGGTCCCAATGCTCCAATTTCCTTCGAGAGCAAATATAGAGCTTCTCACATGGCTCATGTTTACGATTTCTACAAGCCTGATCTTGCATGTGAATATCCGGTTAGTTTTCTATTCATAAAACAATTTATACTATTTTATATACATTCCCCTGATCAAGAGTCCAGACCCTAGTGAATGTTTCTGGTTATCCACGTTAGAGTTCAACATTTTTTACAACAGCACATTCATTCCAGGTTGTTGATGGTAAACTATCCCAAACATGCTACTTGATGGCTCTAGACTCCTGCTATAGACAGTTCTGCAACAAGTGAGCTGCTGCGCCTTTTCCCTTTCCTTTTAATAATAATTAGATTAGATTTTCTTAAAATTCTCTTATTTCCCACTGCAATTTATGAAACAGGTATGAGAAGATTGCGGGTAAACAATTCTCAATTTCCGATGCAGAATATTTTGTGTTCCATTCTCCATACAACAAGGTAAGATACAAATAACCAAGGGATTTAAATGAAGATCAATAACTGCTGTAAAAGTTTTCCCCTTTTTGTTGTTTCTAGTTTCCTTAATTCCCTTCTTCTGTTATTACAGCTCGTGCAGAAGAGTTTCGCTCGACTTTACTACAATGACTTCATGCGCAACTGCAGGTTTGTACTCTTTAATTGAGCTTCCTTCTTTCTGAGAAAACTTGAGGAACTTCACGATTTGTCTTAGGTCAAACAGTATATAGAAATCAGTTCTGGAGTCAGATGGAGGGTGTTTTTTTTTTTTGACACATCAAGTCCAAGTTGATCTTTTAGCTGAACTTCTATTCTTTTGCCAGTTCTGTTGATGATGATGCTAAAGAGAAGCTGCAGTCTTTTTCCAATTTGACTGGTGAACAGAGCTACCAGAGTCGCGAGTTGGAGAAGGTGTTTTATCATTTTGTGAGGAAATCCTACCATGTAGGAGTTTTGTGGTCTGATGGATTTTTCTGCCAACTTTCCAGGCCTCACAGCAAGTCGCAAAGCACCTCTATGACATCAAAGTTCAGCCATCGACTCTGCTTCCGAAACAAATTGGTAACATGTATACTGCATCCCTCTATGCTGCATTGGCATCTGTGCTATATAACAAGCATGATAGTCTGGTGAGCCCTGAGCTTTAAACTATTTATTGGGTCGTTCTGTAACCATCATTCTTGAATGCTGATAATTATCTGTGTATTTCCTTACAGAATGGACAAAGAATTGTGATGTTCTCTTACGGCAGTGGCTTGACATCCACTATGTTTTCATCGAGGCTAAACAATGGCCAGCATCCCTTCAATCTATCAAACATTGCTTCAGTTCTTGATGTCACCGAGAAGCTTCAGTCAAGACATGAGGTAAGCTCTTCCCATTAATGCTTATCGTCCACTGTTTCCCTTCAGTATCTATGCTTGCACTGCGCTTGACATGCTTTCTCCTACTGCAACCAGACATTGCCTGAGAAATTCGTTGAGACACTGAAGCTGATGGAGCATCGATATGGCGCAAAGGACTTCGAGACGAGCAGAGACACGAGCCTGTTGCAGCCAGGCACATTCTACCTCACCAAGGTCGACTCCATGTACCGGAGGTTCTATTCCCAGAAGCTGGCCGAGGAAACAGGTGGCCGCAAATGCTGCAACGGCTTCACAAATGGCCACTAGTGGTGCCCGTGCCGTGGATTGCTAGGTTGCCCTGCACTGTTGCTCATCATTCTACGTATTTTGAAAATGCTCTTGGTTAGCGTTTAGTCTAGCGTGTTTCTGAAATAATATAATTGTTCTTTGAAGCTGTCCCCCCTTGATCAGCTAGTTTTTGTATTTTATTTATCTGACCAATGACATTCATCAGTCTCGACATTGTTTCTCTTCGATTCTTCTTTCACTAGCAAGAGTTCTTATAAATTAATACTCCCTCCATTCCAAATTTCAACATTATCTCTGTTTGATTCTTGTTTCACTAGCAAGAGTCCATAGAAATTTGTACTCCATTCCAAATTTCAAACTACAAGACATTTTGGCTTTTCTAGAGACATTGTTTGCTATGTATTTAGATAAATATACTCCATCTATTTTAAATATAGTGTATCTAGATATATATTCTATGCATCTAGATATAGTATATATCTAAGTGTGTAGCAAAATCAAAATCAATAGAAAAGCCGAAATGTTTTACATTTTGGAACAAAGGAATTACTGTGTTTAATACTTTAAAACAATGTACGTATAAAAGTCAAAACGTTTGAGTGAGCCTCCCTGGGAGCTCTGACTGGTAGGCATGTAACTCAGGTTTACTGTTCGGCAGGGGACACAATCTCTAACAACTCCTTAACTCAGTCTTTATGCACCGGACGTAGAAAGAAATAGACAGTAAGGACATATTTTTTAATGTAAACGAGGGTTCCCAATGAAAATTAACCGTTCTGCACATGAAGCAGGAAAAAAAAGTAAGGACAGAACATAGGAATTCCAATGCAAATGGGCAAGGACAAGGTTTCCAATGTAAATGTAATTTCTCTAAAATTCAAAATACAAACTTTGTTCTCTAAAACTCAAAAGAAAGTTTATTCCGTGTCTTGATTAAAACTTATTACCAACCAAGGCCTTACAAGTGCCAATTGCTAACTAACTAAAATTTAACTCTAGCCCATCCAAACAGCGAGCTAATAGATGGGTTAATTTTTAGCCAAACCTTCAACTAGCTATTAAGCAACTAGCTAGCCAGCCTTAGCTAATTTAGACTAATCTTTAGCCCAACTAGTAACTAGTCCTAGTTCATTCAAACATGCCCCCAATCCAGAGTTTCCATCCCTTACCAAACAGTACTAGAACTGATCTTCACTTCTTCAGCACCAGAATAACTGGCAAAAAGAATGATCTATATATCTTGTGTGAATCAAACACTTCTTTGCCGATAGCTATTACAAATCTAAACATTTTGATGAGGAAACATGATAGTGAAATCAACAAGAGTGTAATGACATGAAAATTTTGGGCGTCTCTCTAACTCTGTTTTCTTCATAGCTCCTGTCAGGTTTTACACACCTTGACCTGTGAAAAAAAAGGATCACGCTGACTGCTTGCCTTTCCTAACCCTATCTAATTCTGCCTCAGCTTCTTGCAATGCAGATTTTAGTATAGTTATTCTCTCTTCGAGCTCCTCAACAGTGCCCCTTTTAAGAGCAGACTTGTATGGTGCAAGGAAGTGCTGGGAAAAGTTTTGTAGAGCTTGAACACCACAAACCTGGAAAATGCATGTACAAGAACTTACGAACATTGTAAGCTTGAACAAGAAATGCGGTGGGATAGCAAATTACTTACCTCTTCTGAAAGCAAGGGAAGCTTGGTGATGTTGAAGTCATCGTATAACATGTGGAACTGATCAATGTATTTCTGTTGCATTTTTATCCGTGCTTTTAGCAGTTTTGACTCGACGGCTGCAAGAATGAAAAAAATGAGTAGATTAAAACAACTGGACAACTGGAGATATTGATATCCAAAGGAAAAGGTCTCTAAAGTACATTCCTTTTCTGCTCCTATCATTGACGAAATAGATTATTCAAAATGTTTTGTGCTGCCTTCTCGAATTTTCCGCTTACTTTTTTCTTGTTTGAAATAAAGAACCTTTAGGATTTTCAGCTACACTACCAGAGCTCATGAGAACAATTTTCTTTGCTTGAAGAATAGGTCCTAATGATATTTTAACTGAATGTGGTGGATTTAATTTTCCAAGAAATCTTGAGGTCAGTGAAATTGATGAAGCTGGTTTTTGTACTTACCTTCCTCATCAAATATAACTTGATTAATAATAATATTGTGTGAATCAATCTCAAACTTTGCTAACTCTTGCACCAATCTCTCTGTTTCATACAATGAAAGAAATTCCGGGATACAAACACATACAAAAGTTGTCAAGTCCTGGGAAGAAAACAAAAATGGAAGTCAGAAGGGGGTACCACCAACAGTAGGTGCCTAAAGAATGCAGAGCTTGCATGGTCAGTTCATGTTCACCCAGCAGTGCTCTTGTGCATAAATTGGACAGGTGCAGAAGCTATCCTACAATGCCTTAAGCAGAAAACATATGGTGTGTTGTTTGAAATTGATCTGTACTATACAAAAAGTTTTGAGCATGTAGTGTGAATCAAGTTTACAATCTAAACTTTTGGTATTAAACAAGAAAAATCAACTCATCTTAAGAGCACTACTGCTTTATTTAGTTCCAAGTTTCACTATCATAAGTTTCCCATGTGTGTTCTCACTATATCTTTTAACTAGTGATAATTTTTTGACACCAGGTACTGTATAGCAATCTTTTACTAGTATTTTAAGGAGCATATCTGCTTCCATACAAGGAAGGGAGTCTTACTGGATCTTTAAATTGCCTGTTCACTTGTTCAATCACGTCCTTCATACCCTCAAGTTTCCCAAGCATTGCATCCTCGTTCAGCTCATCACCAAGACCAAACAATCGACTGGCCTGCCAAAATGCATTCATTATTATATTAACTATACATGTGTACATATTACCATTTAAACTTAGTATGAACAAAGGCATGCCATCAAGTCAACATTTCTTTCTTTTCTTTGCTTTTTTCCCAAGGATAACTCATAATATCATAGTATTTGCAATACTGAAACATCAGAATTTTTCATTGGGATAAGCTTTGGTGGTTCAGGCTCTGCTGAGCGCATCACAAGATATCTCATCACTTATTTGGTTATAATTGAAAGGCGCAACATAGTCCCCTTAATAAATTGATATGAATAGCATGTTATTTAGAGAAGCAAATAACAAATGCCCTAGCAACCAAAGAAAAGGTTTTGAAGTATATTGAAATGTATATAAAATACCTGATTCAACAGACCGCCAAATCTATTTTTCAATTCCATCATTTTCTCAAGACCCTTCTCCAGGGTTGCTGGGAACTGAAGCAACCGTAATGTATGCCCTGTAGGAGCAGTATCAAAAACTACAACGGAGTAATCCATTGTTTGGACTAATCTGCAGTCAGAAAAATATCATATTCAGAAAGTTGCTGGAAGCCAAGAAGTACCATTTCCGGGAATAACAATGATAGTCAAAATATAGCTGCGTTGACAGATTAGACATTGAATAGGTGGAATTAGAAAGGCTAGCAAATGAAATATAAAATGGATGGTAATGAAAGTAACTGGTCACACGGGGAACAATGGGAAACAACTGAACGGAGCATAACCTTACTTTAGCATTTCAGCAAAACTCATAGCTTCATCTACTCCTGGAATCGCATTTGTCAGTTCTGAAAGGAATCCCTCCATTCCTTCATTGGATAAATCATCATTTTCTACCTTTGGATCAATTTCCTGCAAATGAAGTTATGAAATGAGACTATTCAGCCATATGCCAACTCTAATAACATGAATCAAGCTAACTTTTGAAAAAAAAAAGAATTAATGAAATAGACAGTTATTCAGAACTCATGGGGCAACAAATGAAACCTGCTTTGCTTTGTATATCATTTGTGACAATACAAAAAAAAAGACTAAATGGATTTGTATCAGTATCATGCTTGACGTGGATGAAAATACAAAGAAAAGGAGGCAAATTCTAAAATCTGGTGCTTAGTCAATGGTCATACAATTTTTTAATACCTAAGTGGATCACTTTCTCAAAAATTGAAATAGAATGGCTATCTGTAGGACAACCACCTAATTTGTTATTAACCTCTTCTTAGCATAAAAAAGAAAATACTACCAAAGATTAGGTACTTGTTTTGTACAAGTCTGCTACCTATTCTTCAACTTCCATAATCAACTCAAGCAATAATGTGGAAATGACCACCATAGTAATACTATTCAAGGAGCCTAATCATCAATCGGGATGGTTCAGGAAGATGCAGGCCCCATCACTGAGCAACAATCCTGTGACTGTGACTGTGACCCACATGCCTCAAAGTATAGGCACAAACCCAAACCAACCCCGAATTGGTAACTTTGCATCTCGTATAGCCTACCTACGCGAATGCATATGACTTCCATACATGGAAAATTAGGGGCGACATGCTACTTTTTTATCTGCATACTGCCTCTCTCCTCAGACAACCCTGCTGACATCCCCTCCCAAAAATTCGGTGAGGTCCAATTTAATCAGGCAATCACCATTCGCCAGAACACGCAGCCTGCCCATCCAATCCTCACAGGCACCACCGAATTGGGTGGGGGTCAAGTGAAGACTACCCCGCGAGAAGAGTGGATTGGAGCCGTAAGACAGAGAAACGAATTGAGGGAATTTCGCTGTTCTTTTTTGTGTTTACCATGGCGTAGAGGTTGGTGAATCCGCGGACGAGGGTGGGGAACTTGGTGAAGCGCTGCTGGAAGGCGTCGCTGAGGTTGTGCGCGGGGTCGGTGGAGATGACGAGCACGGACTGGCGTACCCCGGCGAGGAGGACGGACAGGATGGAGCTGCAGGTGGTCTTGCCGACGCCGCCCTTGCCGCCGACGAAGACCCACTTGAGGGAGTCCTGGTCCAGGAGGTTCCGCACCGTGGGCTCCGGCGCGTCGCCGGCGTCCACCACCGCCGCAGACGCCATGCTCCGGGACCCGCGCGGTGATCGGGGTGGGCGAGAAGAGAAGGGGGATGAGATCTGGTGGAGTGGAGGGATGAGGAGGCGATCGATCGGCGGTGGCGCCTGCTGTGCTGGGTGGGGGCAGAAGCGGTACTGGAATTGTCGAGGTGGAGAATACCTTTCCTCTTCTGGACGTTTTCAACTTTTCATCGTTTCCTTGTCAAAAAAAAAAACTTTTCATCGTTTTATTAACATTTCACCTCGGTCCCCGGTGGCTAGCGGTAAATTTCTCACTTGGAAAAGTTAAAAATTGCGTGTGTGATTTGTTTCGCTGTAAAAACACCGTATCATCACTACAACAAGTATAGGGTCTGTCCAACACTATGTGATTTCGTTGAACAATCATCAAGAAGCTGGAAGATAATTGA
Source organism: Bothriochloa decipiens (assembly GCA_023333625.1). NCBI lineage: Eukaryota > Viridiplantae > Streptophyta > Magnoliopsida > Poales > Poaceae > Bothriochloa > Bothriochloa decipiens. The sequence goes on along the minus strand of CM041631.1, from coordinate 17,642,081 downwards.
AGATACTCTTATTTTTATCTGAATATAAAAGTATATAAACGTGGAGGACCATGTTTTCATTTAGAGTTGACCTCAGAGTGAGGGAGTGTATTCCTTAGGAAGGAAAAACAAAAGGCATAGAGTTCCTAAGATTTTACCTGTTTTCAGTGTTATCAAGTCCTAAGAAAAAGGTAATGAACAGAGGAATAAAGGCAGACTACTGGTTTGGGTGATCCATTCAACGATTATTTACCAGCTGGTTCCAAAGATTATACAGTTTTGGCACGAACTGAAAAAAAAAATCAAGAACGGTTATTTCTCCATCCTCCAAAAGAAAAGGCAAAAAGAAAGGGAAAGTGAGTTAAAAAGCGGGAGGAGGGAAGAAAACGGCCAGGCCCACCTGCATCGGCACGAAGGGCCCACGCGCAACGGGAGACCAGAGAACCCACAACGGCAACGGGCAGCCCAAGCCCCGGAAGCCGCTCCGAAAGCCCCGCAAGTTGCCAAGGTCACGCCCAGGCGCGCCGGCGGCCGGAGCGCAAGTCTGAACTCCCCCCGCCGTTGAATTCAACCTCCGGCACAGCCGACGGGCCGCCGCGCCCGACCGACGCCGGCGGGAGAGGGCAGAGACGGAGCGAAAGAGATGGGCGTGGGGGGCAGCTTCTGGGACCTGCTCAAGCCCTACGCGCGGCACGAGGGCGCGGGGTACCTCCGCGGGCGCCGCGTCGCCGTCGACCTCTCCTTCTGGGTCGTCTCCCACAGCACCGCCATCCGGGCGCGCCTGCAGCGGGCGCGGACCCCGCACCTTCGGACCACCTTCTTCCGCACCCTCTCCCTCTTCGCCAAGGTCCGGTGCCACTGGTGGTGTCCCCCACGCTTCCCCACCTCTCCCCTCCTTCGCTCGGCTCTCGTCCTTCTCTCCTTATTGTCTCTGATGACTTCCGCCCGTTTCTTGATCTCGCCGAGTGTGTAGTGCCCTGACCTGTAATTGGACGATTCTGCATTCTGCAGTCACTGCCTTTTGCTTTCCAAGATTTAATCTTGCCGGGGCAAATTACTGCACTGCTCGAATTTTTTGGTGCCCGGATTCACCCGTTCCCGCTGGATTGTGTCTGCAATTCCCTGCAGATGGGCGCGTTCCCTGTGTTCGTGGTGGACGGCGAGCCGTCACCGCTCAAGTCACAGGCGAGGGCGGCGCGCTTCTTCCGAGGCTCCGGGATGGACCCGGCCGCGTTGCCGAGCACAGAGACGGAGTCCAGTGCGGCCGCGGCACCGGTCAAAAAGAGGAATACAGCATTCACGCGAAGCGTTGACGAGTGCGTGGTGAGTTCCCGTGTCTTGAGCTTGGCAATGTCTGTGATCCTTCGTGCAATCTAGGGGTTGATTAGGGCTTGCAGAACCATCTGTGTTGTTTAACTGTTCATCACGAGATTGAGTGATTCACAACCACTGCAGTGTAGATTCCTCATCCAACACCACAACATATTTACACTAGCTTCTTGTTACTTAAATTGTCAGCAACAATGATGTACTGTATATGCAGATGATACCTGCTCATGTTAATATATGCATGTTTTAAATGTTGGTTAATATTCCGTAATTTTCAGGAACTACTTGAATATCTTGGAATGCCTGTGTTGAGGGCAAATGGTGAAGCTGAAGCCCTTTGCGCTCAGCTGAATAATGAAGGGCATGTAGATGCTTGCATCACTGCAGACAGTGATGCTTTCCTCTTCGGGGCTAAGACTGTCATAAAGGTCCTCAGATCGAATTGCAAGGTCAGGGCTCCATTGTAGCTGTATGTCCGCAGCAGGTGATTTGTTTTGTTTTCCATGTGCAATAGTATCAAGTCCATCAACTTCTATTTAGGAACCTTTCGAGTGCTACCACATAGCAGACATTGAGTCTGGTCTTGGATTAAAGAGGAAGCAAATGGTGGCCATGGCACTCCTTATTGGCAGTGACCATGATTTGCATGGGGTGCCTGGTTTTGGCCTGGAGACTGCACTTCGTTTTGTGCAGTTATTTGATGAAGATGAAATTTTGGATAAGTATGTCATACTTGTTTTTTCCCTGGCTGAATAATCTCCCTCAATGCTGCATTCATGGAGCTAGTCATCTTATTTATACTTCTCCAGGTTACGTGAAATTGGTAGAGGGGTGTATCCATTCCTAGAAGGATTTGACAATGCACATATTGATGATCTCCCATCATCGTCCACAAAAAGCCCAGTTGTAAAATCGCCGCACTGCTCGCATTGTGGTCACCCCGGCAGCAAGAAAAATCACAGCAAGGATGGCTGTAATTATTGCTTGGTGGATTCATTAGAGAATTGCGTGGAAAAACCAGCTGGATTCAAATGTGAATGTCCTAGTTGCGATGAGGTTGGATTTGTATTATTCATTTAATTATCCAAATCCAAATCCTGTTGATTCTGGTGCCTTACAGTATGTTTTCGCCTTCTCTTTTACCCTTGAACGTTTTTTATGAACAATTATTGATATATTAACTGTACCTTTGTTATAACTGTTAGGCACGTGATCTAAAGGAACAAAGACAGCATGAAAACTGGCAAATCAAGGTCTGCAAAAGAATCGCTGCTGAGACAAATTTTCCTAATGAGGAGATCATTAAATTATATCTAAGTGATAACAGTCTGGTTGAAGGTAAGACAAAAAAACAGCATTATGCTTATTTAAGTGCTTATTGAGTTATAGTTTTTCTTTGATCAAGGTTTCAAATAAGCATTTTTTTATAGTAAGAACCCAAATTTTTAACCTGTTTGCAGAAAAGGGTGTTCCCTTGCTTAGTTGGAGTAAGCCTGATGTTGAAGCTTTGGTTGACTTATTAAGTTATAAGCAGAATTGGGAGCCATCTTATATTCGCCAAAGGATGCTTCCTATGTTATCAACCATATATTTACGAGAGGTGGCATCATCTCCATCTGCACCATTGCTTCTTTGTGATCAATATGAATTTGATTCAATTCAACGGATTAAAATAAGGCATGGTCTCCCTTTTTACTTGGTGAAATGGAAGAGAGCTACCCGTGGTAGGAATTCTAATGTGTCTAGCAAGAAGCCCGTAACGGAGGGAGAGACAAGTAGCGAGGTAATCGTGTTGGATGAAGATGACGATGAGGATGCAGTGGTTTGTGAGTCTCCTCAGTTATTAGAGGAACCTGATGTTCCACAAGTGCTTATTGAAGATGGCTGCTCCTTTCTATTGACGGATGAAGACATTCAACTTGTTGGTGATGCTTTTCCTAAGGAAACAGCAAGGTTTCAGGAAGAACAGGTGGGCATTGGTTGCTTTCTTCCTATGATAATTTGAAATATGCATGACTCTTGGCCACTAACTGGACAATTTTAAGACTCTTCGTTCTAGCACTATTTCCTCATGAAGAGGTCATGCCATTTAGTTTATCATAAAAAAGAATCAAGTTTCAGTTCAATCTTTGTGCGTTTTTAATTTTGCAGATGTTTATACTACTTGGAAGAAATATCTTCTATTAGAATTTAGATCACTAGGTTCCTCACATTTATGTTATGCGGCACAACATTACTTTTGCTATATAGGTAGGTCAGTTGTGACACCAAACAAAATGCAAGACACATTATTTATTTATTAATGTTAATATTAATGCATGCTTCTAATTTTGGCCCTGAATTGCCATTTGTGTGTGTGATGTGGTGTTTTAGACAAGTGCTTCATCTTTTATTTTTGGTTGATTAATTGAAGAAACATCCACTGCAATGATTTTGTTCAGTCCAGCTCACACATCTTCATAATTGTCACAGAGGCTGAAAGAAGCAAGATCAAGATCACGAAAATCCAAATCAAGCGTAGCAGACACTGCATGCATAACACCTAAAGGTCCGAGACCTAGTGGAGTGCAGCTTAGCATCAAAGAGTTCTACCGCTCGAAGAAAGGGCAGAGCATAGAGTCTGGGAAGAAGCCGGCTGGAGAAGCGCATGCCGCTGCAAAGGAAGGCTCAAGAAAATCCTCTGACAGGGACCTCGACAAGAACCTGCCAAAGTCTATTCGACGCCGCCTCCTCTTTGATTATTGAGGACTAGTCTGGCCTTTTGGTGACCACTGTAATAGATGACCTAGAGAATGCCTTAACCTATTAGCTGGTGTAGATTCCGTGGCTCATTTTGTACAGGGAACAGAGAATTGCTTTGTCACAGGAAATGAAGCAGGTCTTAGTTCAAAATGATAATCTGGACCTCGTCATTGTCATAGTTTTAAGTGCTTGGGACTCACCTTCAATTCTAGAAATGGACCGCGTGCTGCTGCTAGAGTAGAAATGTAATGTAATGATCTTCTCATCTATTTATATGCCTGCTTTTATGCCGGACAATAGCTGACAAACTTGATGTCATACTACACTATGCAGCAGTAGAAATGTAATAGAATGATCTTCTCATCGATCCGATGGCCCAACCTTGTACTGCTGCGACATGATCTGGCGACCATGACAATCGATGAAGCTTGTGTGGTGATGATGACAGATGTGTCCGTTGTTCGTGTGTGGTGCGGGAGACGTCATCTTGGTAAATTGCAACCGAGCCCGCGTCGGCCGCCGCGGCATCTCATCCAGACAGCCATAACAACTCTCCACTTCCCTCGTCAGATGCCACTGCCAAACGTAGTTGCTTCGTCCTAACAGCAGCGCACCAAGCTATGACGAGGCATGGTCCAAGCGATGACGAGGCATGGTCTTATTTGTGTGCTTCAACTCAGACATCACGGCGACCTGTCGTCCGCTTCCGGTCCGTCTGCACGGGCTGGCGGTCCGCCGCGGTCTCCCCGCGCGGGCGCGGCGTCACGGACCCGCGCCGCTGGATGATGCTCCCGGAGGGCCACGGTCTCTGCCGCGGCCACCCCGACCTGCGCGGCTACGCCCGCTTCCTCAACCTCGATACGGGCGCCTTGGTCCGCGTCCGGATCCCGCTCCTCCAGGACCACCTCGCCATCGACTCGGTCGACGGCCTCCTCCTCCTGCTGGGGGGCCAGGACCGGCAGGGCACCGTGTGCCTCCTCCACCCTTTCACCGGCGACATCACCCTGCTCCCGCCACTGGCGACCCTACTCCCGCAGCTGCTGGTGGACACGTGGCTGTACAGCCGCCCTGTGCTCACGTACAGGATCAAATGCCTTGCATTCAGAGTCTGCGCTTCTGCTTCCTTCCCCGCCGGAGTCGCTACCGTCATGCTTGCAGGATGTTGCAGGTGGTACACTGCAACCTCCAAAGCCGACGGCCACAATCCCTAAATCCAAGTTCATAACCGCTTCCTATCTGGTAGAATGTGATTCGGAGGTCCTGGCGATTGCCTTCAAAATGCTTAGTCTATGTCGCGAATTTTAGCTTGCAAGCTTGAGGACCTTGTGCTGCAAATACCTTGTTCATGGGGGAAAGGTGCATCAGCGTTTCTTCTAAAGTGTTATCTACAGTTAAGGGTGACAATGTTGTCTTGGAACGTCGAAGACAACCCTGTCTTGTACAAAACCATTCAAGCATATTTACTTCATTCTATACGCTGCTCTCCCTACTGTCAATTACTAGCTACTAATTTTACATTACGTGCTCATAGGAACAGAGGGATAGTGTTCAGAATGACTCCACCGGGTTCATTTGCATGGTGAAGAGGAGAGCAAGTTTCAAGATACGGTTCGTCTGCATCCCTTGTTTATTCGGTATCTGCATGAATTTGACAAGTCTGCCTTTGACTAGAATTTTGCCGATGCCCTTTTCTTTAAGCCTGTTGTGGCCAATCTCAATCGGTCAATCCTCATGGTAACTTATGTTCCCAATTTCCATATCAGTTCTTGTGCTACTTACAATCTGTTGTTTTTATATGCTAGTTAACTTTGATATACTTTTAATACGTGAGTCCTTTTTTACAGTTGAGCCATATTATCTTCATTTGGTGTCAGTTGAATTAACTTGTTATTTATACATGTAGTATTGACTTGATCCCACTTAGCCCCACGTCAAGTTGTGAGTTGGGATCCAAAAATCCTTGGATTTTAGTCATAAATGGTGTGGTCTGAGAATTACCGGCAGAATCCCCTCTTCGAAATAAACAAACATTTTACCATTTGCCGTTGTATTAATATTTGGTTTGGTTGCTGAAGAAAGAATATGTAAATTAGTAAGTGCTCTTAGGAAGATGGTTCCTACAGGTATATGGCCTACTGATAGTTACCCTAATACAGCTGGTGCATTAGTGCCAAATGCGCATGCTTTCATTAGTTTGTACATAGCAACATTCATTCTCTTTGTTCTTGGAAAGGTCTTAAGTTGGAAAGGTCTTAAGTTCAGAAAGATTAATATGATGTATTGGAAATTAGGAACTGTTTTCTCAAGGATCATTATGACAACTTTATGTTGCCACTGTCCTAATGCCTTTTCTTTTCTTCTTCTTTTTTTTTCCTCTTTTGGACTGGATCTATTCATGTTCTTGACTTCATTTGTTTTTATTTATTAATGCATGGTTGACTTCTACTTTAGGGTTGTTTTGCCTTCACTCTTCAGATACATAGATGAACTGGTTGTTGTAATGACTGATAAATTTGACTGCCACAGCTTATAAATTTCGGTGGCTGTTGTATAGTTGTACAGGCTTGTTCTGTTTACCTCTTTTTTATTTAATAATTATTAGGGGCTTCCCCTGCTGTATTCTCGCTCAAAAACAAATGTGTGAGAACGGACAGTAAAGTTTGTCTTTTTTTAATAATATCTATTAATAGGCATGTACTAGTAGGTATGATGTGTCTGCAGGCGATAGATGAGCAAGATGCTATGTCTGATTGTTGTCCCTAGTTCTTTGACACATTACACATATGGTGCTTTCGACAAGTTGTCCCAAAGATAGTTTGTGTAACCTGTTTTGTTTGGGGCTCTATTTTCTGCCCTTTGAAGCAATTTCTGGTGGAAGCTTAGAGGGGATGCAGCATAAATATTTAAGGAGAGGATGTTAGATGAGGGCCGTGGGAAGAAGGAGAAGATACAGAGGACATGTGGCTAAAGATGGTCACATGTGTTCGAAAGGTGGCTTCAGATGTGTTTGACGTGAGTAGGGGAGGCAAACAGAAAGCGAAAGACACCTGGTGGTGGAATGACGAGGTGCAAAGGGATATTAGGGAGAAGAGTGGTTCAGGTGCCTCCATCATGACAAGAGTGCAGCCAACATTGAGGGCTATAAAATAACGAAGAGGGCTGCAAAACGAGTGGTGAGTGTAGCAAAAGGTCAGACGTATGATGACCTTTATCAGTGACTAGGCACGAAGGAAGGGGAGAAGGACATTTATAGGATGGCTAGGATCCGCGAGAGGAAGACGAGGGACATCAACCAAATCAAATGCATCAAGGATGGGACAGATCGACTTTTGGTGAGGGATGAGGAGATCAAGGACAGGTGGAGTATTTTGACAAGTTGTTTAATGGGGAGAATGAGGGTCCTACCTTAGATTTGGATGACTCATTTGACGATACCAACAGACTCTTCGTGAGGAGAATTTAGGAGGCAGAGATCGAGAAGGCTTTGAAGAGGATGAAGGGAGGTAAAGCGATGGGCCCTGATGGTATCCCCATTGAGGTGTGAAGATGCCTGATAGGTCGACCATGGAGGCAATTTTCTTATTACGACAGTTGATACAGAGATATAGGGAGCAAAAGAAGGACTTACACATGGTCTTTATTGACCTCGAGAAGGCATATGACAATGTACCGAGAAATATCATGTGGTGGGCCTTGAAAAAGCACAAAGTCCCAACTAAGTACATCACCCTCATCAAGGGTATGTACAGGGATGTGGTGACGTGTGTTCGAACATGTGATGACGACACTAGTGACTTTTCAATTAAAATAGGACTACATCAAGGGTTAGCATTGAGCCCTTATTTATTTGCTTTGGTGATGGATGAGGTCACAAGGGACATACAAGGTGATATCCCTTGGTGTATGCTCTTTGCTGATGATGGTGCTAGTGGATGAGACTAGGGCAGGGGTTAATAGGAAGTTAAAACTACGGAGACACACGTTAGAGTCGAAAGGATTTAGACTTAGTAGTACCAAGACCGAGTACATCAGGTGCGATTTCAGCGCGACTAGGAATGAGGAGGGAGACGTTAGCCTCGATGGGCAAGTGGTGGCCAAAAAGGATACTTCTTGGTATTTAGGATCGATGTTACAAAAGGATGGCGACATTGATGAAGATGTTAGACATAGAATTTCAGCTGATTGGTTGAAATGGCGTCAGGCTTCAGGCGTCCTCTGTGACAAAAGGGTGCCTCAAAAGTTAAAAGGTAAGTTTTATAGGACAGCGATTCGTCCAGCGATGTTATACGGTGCTGAATATTGGTCTATAAAAAGAGGACATATCCAGCAATTGAGTGTAGCAGAGATGTGTATGTTATGATGGTGTTGTGGGCACACAAGAAGGGATAGAGTCCGTAACAACGATATTCGGGATAAGGTTGGGGTGGCACCGATTGAGGAGAAATTGATTCAACACCGGTTGAGATGGTTTGACCATGTCCAACGGAGGCCTCCTGAGGCGCCGGTACGTAGTGGGGTTCTAAAGCGGGTCGATAATGTAAAGCGCGGCAGAGGTCGACCTAAATTAACTTGGAACGAATCGGTTAAGAGAGACTTTAAGGAGTGGAATATCCCTAAGGATTTAGCTATGGATAGGAGCGCTTGAAGACTAGCAATTAACATGCCTGAACCGTAATATTTTTTCTTGTACACGTTATGTGTTCTTTATTTTTATGTCTCTTTTGGGTTTTATCTTTAGCCCACCCCAATTTGCTTGGGACAAAAGACTATGTTGTTGTTGTTGTTGAAGCAATTTATGTTTCTATGATTATACATAAAATGTATTCTGGTGGTGTAAATGTTACATTGAAAATCTATTTGATTGTTTGAATACTCGAGTTTGAAACTAGGAGAGTTTGGAAAACATGGACCCTAAAGCAATTTGTTTATATTTTGATGGACCAAAGTTTGATAGTATAATTAAACGATCCATTTAACAATCTTGTCCATTTTCCTTCTCCAGGTGTACATGAAACCAAATCATGGTGGTATGGAGCTGCCTCCTGGGTGGTGTTATGTCGTTACCATCATGAAAATGAGTGGAGATTGGTTGTTATTGGATAACTTTGTCAGAACCCTCTCCTTGACGCACTAGCCTAACATATATAGCTTGTATACTAAGTTGCAATGGGTGTTTACAGGGCTGTGGCTGTCTCTGTGTTGCAGTTCTGAATTGTTTTAGTATGGATTATACAAATTTAATGTCTTTCTCTATAGGAACGTGGTGCTCTTGTAAAGACTACATATTTTTTTCTTGGTTCGGTTGTAAGTTCGTAACGAAACTATGCACCCTTTTGTCGGTTCTGTCATGCTCTTTTTTTTCCCCATCTGTGGGCTGTGGCATGGATCAGCTGGTCCTACCTTAAGGAAACCATACTGTTTGCGTACCATCCTAAAAAGAACGTTAATAGTGTAACTTATATTAGGTTTAAGACCATGTTTGATCTAGAGCAAATGGGCAATATAGTAGATCTTGATTTCTTTTGGTTGACAACACAAGAAATCAAGATCTACACTGTGCAGCAGGAGATTTTAGACTGCTTTTATGCCGGGCCATAGCTGACAGATGCAGCAGTAGATTTGAGATTGGAGAGGACCATAGTCCAGAAATGACAATGTAATGATATTTTCATCGACCCGTTGGCTCAACCTTGTCCTGCTGCGACATGATCTTGAAATCAGCACGTCCTGCCCTTCTCCCACAGGCCACTAGGCACCTCGATCATTTAGTCATGATGAAGGTAAGCTGGCTGAAATCGTCCGCCATCTTCAGAGTAGCCCAATGTACAGGAAATGACACTAGCGCGAGTCTTGACTGGTTCGGCTAGAGTCGACAGCCGTAACAACTCTTCACTGCATATTTGTGATGGCCAACACCAGTGAGTGCAACGAGGGCAATGCATTCACACAGCTGTGAGCTCCCTGCCTTCCATGCGCCCAATATGTTAACCCCAGGAAGGTCAACGCCACGAACAAGCAGGGCGCCTGGAGATGGAGCCATTCATGAGCAACACTGGTTGTTTTCCATGGCCTTGAAGCACGGGAAGCTCGATCACCGCCACTTCCCCCGTGACTTTCTGTTCCATGGCGAGGTGTAGCTTCCCCACAATGTGCTCCACAGCGAAGCACAGCCAAGGCGCAATGCGTCCAGCCAGGATCGGCACACCAGCACCATCAGGTCACTTATATGTTAAAAATCTCAAGATTTGATGTAAACGATCGAAGTATAAGAAGAAAAACAGCAATAGGCCTTTTGGGGTACAGTTAACTGATCGAGGTTCAGATTTGAACCGACGATGAATCCTAAAAAAGCATAAACATACGATACTTCACTCCCTGTCCACAGTCTAGTAAAGACCACAATATTACATTTGCCACATGCCTGAAATTAGTCAAGCACTATCAGCCTCCCCTCGTCAATCACTATCTGCCTCTCCTTGCGTAAGACAGGGAATTCAACTTTAACATTTGGATGAGACATGCTACGGACCTTCTTACGTACTTTTACTTTCTTGGTTCTACGACAAAACTCGTCATTGATGACCAGCCTTTTCAGAAATCCTGCATTGCTCGATAGGAACTCCACAAATTCTATTTGTTCATGAGAACCTTCAAAACCTCTGATTTCTACCACTTCAAGTGAACTGAGATCAATGCCATCAATCTTGCGACTCTCTTCCATACGACAAGGGCAAGACGGCACGCAAGACTGCATTTGGAAATAAAAAGGGAATGCAGCAACATTTTAGTAGTGGAGAATACTGATAATATCCATAAATCAACAAAGATTGCTTTTGTTGGTGCGAGGTTCCGCTAGGCGCTAGCTGCAATAAATCAAACATATCTATAGAACATTGCAGCACTACATGGTGACGAGCCCCACACCAGTCTATTCTACTACCTAAGCAGTCACCCTCCTTCACAGCTAGGTCAAGATAACACAAATTCAAACAAGCAAAGCAACCGCAAAAGAAATGTTCACTAGCTAAAGCACAAATCTTCAATTTGGTCCAATAACGATTTATATACCATATCAGCATTTAAAAAAAACACTAAAGAAACACATCCAGAACCTCAACTACCCCCACCTAAAAAACATATGAGAAACTCTCAATTATCAAATAACAAGTAAACATTTGCAATCAAACAATTTTATGTCATATTATAGAGCTAAAGATCTTAGAAATTACCACTAGTCCCGACCAACCACCACACAAATGTACCCGAAACTTCTTTGTACCATTGCAACCCCTCAAGAGATGCAATATGATAGGCACCAAGGCATGGTGTTCCCACGACAACGTTACGGTGAAGCTCTCACACTTGGGCAGCTTATTTGTTTCATTCAAGAAGCTTTCATACCTTGCAACATCTGTCATCACGTATGAGTAGACAAAAACTAATCAGTTAGACCGTCCTGAAATTAAAAACAACTTCTGATGCAATTTGTTAATGCTAACACACCTGGGAATTTTAGACTGATGCTCAGATCCAAATCATCAACTTCATCCAACCATTTAGTCAGGGAGAACGCCTGTATTTCAGTTCGCAGTAGCTGGAGCCTACGGCCAACATCAACAAACCGATGGAAATGAGGGTCATAGGCATTAATTCCATCCCAATCTACCTTGAGAAGCTTCGGAGCAGAGATATGAGCCTCCATTGGCCCAATAATTATAGTGAGCTCTTCAAGTCTTGGGGCCAAAATCTCTAGCCGCCTTGTCTCTATGACGCGGCGCACCAGTGTGTGCAACGAGTTGGAGTGAATGAAGACATCAAAGATGACAATCAGGTGAATGTCAAGATTCAGGTCCCTCAAGCAAGGGCACTGCGTGCTCACAGGGGTTGTGACATCGCTGCCTTCCATGTGGACATAGCCACCTATCTTCAGGCACGTCAGCTCTTTGAACAGGCCGGGTGCCTGGGGGCGGAGCCACGTTGTATATGCATACTGAAGATAGAGCTCGATCCGTTTCGCTCGTTCACACACCGGAAGCTCGGGAACTTCCTCCTCCCCAACGACTTCTTGGATCGGATAACCCACAAACGTCTGCGGCACACAGAGATTGAGACTGACCTCGCGCACCACGTGCTCCGCTGCGAAGTGGAGCCACGGCGCAATGCGTCCGCCTGGGATGCGGAGGTCGCGGCCTATTTGGCCGGTGCAGTGGGAGACGCCGAGGTGCTCGAGGGTAGGGGCTAAGTAGCCATCAAGGGCAGCGTCGACGGTGACCGGGAACGACTCTGCCTCCGCCTCTGCCTCTGGTGGCGCGACGAGGAGAAGCTCGGGCATGTGCGCCCAGAGGTGGCGCCAGCGGCGGGAAAGCACGCTGGTGCGCGCGGCGGCGTCGGCGGAGCGGAGGCGGACCAGGATCTCGTGCAGCAGCGCGTCGAGGAGGCCGCTGATGCGGTCCTCGCCGTCGCCGGAGCCGCGGCGGCGGCGGCCTTGAGGCTCGCCCATAGGAGTCGAACCCGATTGGAAATGGATTTTCAAATCTGGAATGTGTTTGCCGTGGATTTGGGCCTTGTTCAGAAACTGACTCTCAATTTCAACATTTATACTATATAAAAAGAAGATTCTCCGTCATATCAAAATACCGCTAAATATATAGAGCATTAAATATAGATGAAATTAAAAACTAATTACATAATTTTGTTATACTTTACGAGACGAACATTTTTAGCCTAATTAGTCAAAGTTTGAATAATTTTTACCAAATACAAACAAAATGCTATAGGAATTCTGCTATAGGAATTTTGGCCTCAATTCAGTAAACTAAACAATGCCTTGGTTGTTAGGGTATGTGAGGACATTCACGCATAACGCCCCTTTGACTCCGAGGACGACGCTGTCGCAACACAAATGGGCCGCTTTGGTAGATGGGCTTCCGGTGCTTCAGCGTTTTTTTAATAACTCAGAAGCACCGGAAGCACTTATTGGACGGTCAATCTGCCAACTATGAGATGCTGACGTAACTATTGGACGGACTCAAGCACACATTTATTTAGTTATTAATATTAATATTTTATCAAAAAGTTATTAATATTAATGCATATTAATGCATGCTTCTAATTTTGGCCCTGAATTCCCATTTGTGTGTGCAATGTGGTGTTCTAGACAAGGGTTTCACCATTTATTTGTGTGTGTAATGATTTTGTTCACTCCAGCTCACACATCCTCATAATTGTTGCAGAGGCTGAAAGAAGCAAGATCAAGATCACGTAAATCCAAATCAAGCCTAGCAGATAGCTCGTGCGAGACACCTAAAGGTGAGACCTAGCTGAGTGCAGCTTAGCATCACGGAGTTCTACCGCTCGAAGAATGCACAAGATATTGGATAGAAGCTGGCTGGAGTAGGGGCACGCTGCTGCGAAGGAAGGCAAGAAAATCCTCTGACAGTGACAACAGGGACCTCAACAAGAGCCTTCCAAAGTCTGTTCGACACCGCCTCCTCTTCGATTAGGCCAGGTTAGTTTTTCTATGGCTGCTTTTAGGCCGGACAATAGCTGACAGACTTGATGTAATACTACACTATGCAGCAGTAGATTTTGGACTGCATAGGACCAAAAATGTAATGATCTTCATAGGACCAAAAATGTAATGATCTTCTCATCGACTTGTTGGCTCAACCTTGTATCACTGCGACATGATCTGGCGACCATGACAATCGTGAGCACTTAGATGAAGCATGTGCAGTGATGATGACAGATGTATCCGTTGCTCGTGTTCACGTGGTGCGATGATGATGACAGATGTATCCGTTGTTGGCGTTCATCTTGGGCCGCTTAGTTGTCTCAAAAATATTAGAAATTTCACTTTCTCTCTTCATCACATCAAATATTATACCGTATGTATGGAGCATTAATGTTGATAAAATAAATAACTAATTGGACAGATTAGTTGTACATCACGAGACAAAAATCTTTTGATCCTACTTAGACCATGATTGAACAATATTTGTCAAATACAAACGAAAGTGTTATAATACTTTTTAGATTAGAAATTTGCCATCTAAACAAGGCCTTGGTAAATTGCAACTAAGCTGGCACCAGCCGCCGTGACATCTCAATCCCCGGCGGCGGAATCTGGATCAAACGTGACCACATGAATCTAGAGGAGGAAAAGAAGGCTCAACAAAACAAAATCCTCAGAATTGGACCTGAACAAGGACCCAGCCCAGGCCCAAAGTCTTTGTAAGATTTCGACGCCGTCTTCTTAGAGGTCCACGCAAAACCTTACAGGCCTCACAGACATGACATGCTTGACCTTTGGGCCTCGGTGGATGTAACCATTCGGCCTATTGTTAACTAGGCTGTGCGCAAGCCTGTGGTAGTGAAACTGAAGCGCGTCTCTAGATCCTTTGGGCGTGTTTGATATGGGCCAAAATGAGGCGGCCGGGCCCAGGAGCTGCAAGGACCATTGTTTGATATGCTTGGCCCTGTTGTGGAGCCTGACTGGTGGCGTGCAAAATCCCTTCTCTCTCCTGTCTCTGGCCTAACGCTCCTAGCTTGCGTTTCTGCTCGGCCTGGCTCATGCCCGTGATGGAATCACCTCTGACTCCTGCTCCTCATCTCACCCACATCTCTTTTCTCCTCCATGCCTCAACTCCCCTCACCTTTCTTCTCCCGTGTCGCTGGAGAACGGGGACAACGACACTGGCATTCGCGATGGCGATGTTGGGCGTCGTGTTCGCGACGGGCGACGGCGGTGCCACCAGCGGAAGCCTCCATCTCCACCGCGGTGGGGGTGCACGCTCCGCCTCTAATGGAGTCGCAGGCCACAGCGGGGCCGGCCTATCCGTCGACGCAGCCCCTGACAACGGCGGCCACGGCGAGCGAGCGCTGGCGGCACGCGTGGCAGGTGACCTGCGCGAGCAGGAGTAGCGCGCATGCCTTCTCGAGCTCGTCCCGGGAGCGCTGCCTGGTGCGGCGAGCCTCGTCGAGGGCGCGCTCCGCGGCCGCTCCGGCGTCGTGTCCTCCATCGCGCGTCGCAGGTCCTCCGCCTCGAAGTCCTCCTCCTTGCCGATGATGCCCGCCACCACAGCAACATTGACTATGGTGGGGCAGATGGAGAGCTGCAGGTTCATTGTCGTCGCTGCATGGGGCTCTTGCTGCTGGGACACAGTCATGTTGGTGGAAAGAGAGGTGGTCGTTGTGCTAGCCAACGGCTACATTGATGCTGCCGCAAAGGCCGGGAGGAGCTTGAGCTCCGGTGGCGGCGGCGCGCGCCACCATGGGCGGATGATGCCGCGGGATGACATCGCGGGACAGTGGTGGTCGGGCTCGGGATCCTCTTCGGCGACGGCCGGCGACACAAGGAGGGCGAGGTTGGAACGATGGAGCATGCACAGCCTCACGCCCCAGCCGTCTGCATTACCATGGGCGTCCCTCGCTGCCCAGCGCATTGCCATAGCCATCTTGGCCATGGCGGCGTCCACAACACGACGGGTGCAGCACCGAGCCACTGCTACAACTTGTGTGTGCCGCCGTGGTTGCTGATCTAGAGGTGCGCGTAGACGAGGCATGAGAGGAGTTGTGAGTGCAGCTCCAACTATTCAAAGATAGACTTGTTTGCAATTTATCTGAAGTCCAAGTACTCATTAGAAAAATGTGCACAACCAGCCCAAAGAGGACAGCACCCCTTCCTTCTCACGTACAGAACTCATTTGCTTGTTGGGAGTGTCCTGTTCTTCTTAAGAGAGCTAGGGTTAGAGAGTTTTGAGAGAGGGCTTTGATCCACCAAATCCACCACCAAAAGAGAGAGATTAGTGGGGGATTTGGAGCCTTTCCTCATTTGTTGGCTCTTACCTCATGTATTGCTTCATCATATAGTGAATTCGTCTCGCCGTCGTCTGTGGTTTTTTCCCGCAAGGGGTTTTCACGTAAATCTTAGTGTCTCCTCTTGATTTGGTATTCTCTTTGCCATATGTGTTGATTAAGTCACCATCTTGCTTCCTGTTGCTGCATATGTAAAGTGGTTGCTTCAATGGGCATGCTGGCATGCGATGAATATTTGTATTCTTTGATATATTGAGTGAAGATGATGGGGATTTATATTCTAGTGATCTGGTTGATGCAAGTATATTATTTTTTAATATTTGGATAGCCTGTGGTTGGTCAGATTTGATTTTAGGGGCTGTTTCAGTTTTTGCTCGCAAGGTGTTTGATGATATGCTTGTGAGAAATTAGTTTACTAAATTTGATTATTTCGCTGCTCCTTCGCTGTCACAAGAGCACCAGACGGGAGAGGTAGGAGAAGAGCAGCAACCATGGCTAGCGCTGCTTGTGCCGGACATGCGAGCAGAGTGTTTGATGAAATGCAAGTATATTATTGTTGAATATTTAGACAGCTTGTGGTTGGTCAGAATTGATTTTAGGGACTATTTCAGTTTGTGCACGCAAGGTGTTTGATGATATGCTTGTGAGAAATTAGTTTACTGAATTTGATTGTTCTGTTGCTCCTCCGTTGTCACAAGTGGTATCAGAGTTATTAGTTATCAAAGGCATAATTTAGTCAGTTGTTCAGCATATCAAAAACTATATTAGAAGTAAAAAAGTTTAATGGTAGTGGTGACTTTCGGTTATGGCAAGTGAAAATACAATCTGTCCTAGTTGATAAAGAATTGAATACTGCTTTAGAGGAGATTGATCCAGATTTGGCTAGTACAACAAAAGATGAGATGAAAAATATTGATGAGAAAGCATTGGCAGTGCTTCGTTTGGCTCTTGATGATAATGTGCTGAGGCAAGTTTGTGAAGAGAAGACTGCTATAGGTATCTGGAAGAAATTAGAAGCTCTCTATTTGGACAAATCACTCTCTAGTTGTTTCTACCTCATGATGGGCTTGTTTATGATGCGTATGCAAGAAGGCACTCCTATCAAGCAATATATTGAAGAGTTCAATAAAGCGGTGCTTGACTATCAGAATTGTCGACGTTAGGAACCCGGGGGTGTCCTAAGCCAATGAGTAAACGTATGTGTGCGTAACCCGTTCGGATGGTGATGCAAGAAGAACACAGCGATTTATCTTGGTTCGGGCAAAGAAGGCCCTACGTCCAGCGGGGGGAGAAGATTTGTGTTATCTTGCACCTAAGTGCTTGTACAGGGGTGAATACAAGCGAAGGAGAGAATTCAGGGGGGGTGTCGAGTATAGAGCGAAAGAGTTATTCAGAGTCTAGGAGTCTGCCTAGGCGTGTGTTCGGTTGTTCGTGAGATCATTGTCTGGAGTCGGTTCTTTGTCCGATTGGGCCTCTCCTTTTGTTGTGTATCCTAGCGTCCCCTTTTATAGACCAAGGGGAGGCATAGGGGTACAAGTGTCCTGGTTCGATGACGCAGTGGTGACGTCGCAGGTCATGGTGGTCAACTCGAGGCCACTGTAGAGACGTGCGCTGAGCATGGCTTGTTCTGTAGCAGCATGGCTCGGAGTTGACAGGCGTCCTTCGGAGGCGTGGTTGCTGACTGGCGAAAGACACGATCCCCTGTAGAGGACGTGTGAGTCCCTGTTAGGGTCGCATCGGGAGTTGTTGGCGCAGCTTTCGAGGTCGATGTGGGTTGATCGGAGGGCGTCGACACATACTCGAGGCCCAATCGAGGGGTAGCCTCGAGCGTAGTGGTTGAATGGATAAGATTGAACTTAGGGAATTCGATGTCAGTTGTTTGTCGCGTAGCGCGTCGAAGGGGGCCTCGAGCGGCCTAACAGTGCTGAGTACGGCGTAACAGTGCCGTGCAGACCGATGCACGTCCCAGTATGGGCGGTAAAGTAGGATTCGACCGCTGTACGGACCACTGTGCGGCTACTGTAGCCATACGATTGGACGAGGTTAGGTAGTTTTAGGTAGTTTTGCATCAAATGCGCTGACGGACGCACCCGAAGTTGGTGGATCGAGGGGGGCTCGACCCTTGTTGTATCGAGGCATCCGTCCCGCCGGGGCCTCGACACTTGATGCGGGGTCCCCCCCTCTCGAGTGATCATCAGTTGGTGATGTCAGTGACTTGTCGAGGGTTGTGGCAGAAGTTAAGTATTCTGTTGTGGGTCGGCCCAGTGTGTATTTGCCGGTGGGCCCCAGTGGGTCGAGGATGTATGGTCTGGTCTTGCACGTGTTTTTTCGAGGGTCCCCGTGAGATTAATCTGAGGGTAAACTCGGGGTTCAACCGAAAACAAGGGAGGTTTAGGGTACCCCTTCTCTCGGTAACCGACAGTAGCCCCCGAGGCTCCGTGTAAGTGTTGATACTTACGCGGAGGCTCAGTTAAATGGACTCAGAGTGTTGATAGTATTCCGAGGGGTGCGCGCGAGCGCACCCTTCGGGTGTAGCTCCCGAGGCCTCGGGTGAGTAGAATACTCGCCCGAGGTCTTTTATTTTTGGTTTTGGTCGAGGCGTGCTCGAATGATCGAGCCC
The DNA here is from genome assembly GCA_023333625.1 of Bothriochloa decipiens. Classification (NCBI taxonomy): domain Eukaryota; kingdom Viridiplantae; phylum Streptophyta; class Magnoliopsida; order Poales; family Poaceae; genus Bothriochloa; species Bothriochloa decipiens. The sequence goes on along the minus strand of CM041631.1, from coordinate 17,623,594 downwards.
CCGAGCGGTTGGGTCCCCTTTCATCGAGGCCACTCGGTTGCGAGTCCGCTCCTTAGCTTCTTTCATCAAAGCCGGTCAGGTGCGAGCTCGACTTTTTCGTTCGACCCTCACGAACCCTTTCTATCGGGTAGAGGGGGGAGAAGCGTTGTGCTACCCATGCTCGGGCGAGCATCAACGTCTCAGGTGAGCTACTATCGGAAAATTCAAGTAAGAGCTCGTGCCCTGTTCGATATGGGTCGACTAGTGGCCCTGAGGTGCTCTTATTCGAGCAAAACAGTGGGTCCCACGGATGCCAAACCCTTTCGATCGGGTCTGGTGACTCGATGCCTCTCCTCGAGGGGATTCCATCGTGGTCCCTTAGTTTTGCCTTGAATGTGTCCGAGGGGGCCTCGAGAATTCATTCTCGAGCAAGGGACTCGCGTCGACCCCCTCGGTCACCCCTAACTCCGGTACTCGAGGGCGGCCGTCGAACCCTTTTCGAGGGCCAGCCTTCGCTCCCTGGAGATTTCGAGGGCCTGGGCCCGTATCCCGTGTCGTGGGAAGATCCGTCTGTGGATAACTCCTCCTGTCCATCACGCGTGCCTTTTTATGCAGAAGCCGGAGCGACGCGGTAGTGGATGATTCCTGTACTTAAAGCGCATTTCGAGGAGGATAACTGTCAGTTGTCATATTAGTCTCATTTTTTAAGAAAAGATTCGAAGCAGACCGGCCGTAATGTCGCGGGAGTCGAAACGGCGCGGTCGTGGTGGGGCCGGCATGACGGCTGATTCGTGGATGCTTGACACATGTCCATGGTCAATGGGAGTCGAGGGGGTGAATGCGAAATGACGTGAACACGCGGGCCCGAGGGTATCATTGGCGCCCAGCGGCCTCGCTCATGACGTCGACGCACAAGAATCGAGAGGAGAGTACTTTGGGCGCATTTAATGCGGGGACTTACTGGTTGGGCAAGCGACGGCCGCCCGTTGGTCTTCTGCAGCTATAAAAGGAGGCACTCCGGGCACCGTTGCTCTTCACTTGCCTTCCTGCCATTTTCGCATTCGCCTTCCTGCGCTTGATTGCCTTCCTTGCGCTCACCTTCCTTGCGCTTACCTTCCTTGCGCTCGCCTCCCTGCGCTTTGCCTTCCCCGTGGAGATAGGAAATCTTTCGGGTCATCCGTCCACCGAAGAGGTCCGTGCCCTTGCCATGGCGCCACTGAAGATTCTTCAGCCCACGGCATGGCTCCCCTCGGATGTGACGAGGAAGGAGCTGGAGGGGTTGGTGGCGGAGGGGCTCCTTCGCCCTATCACCAACAAGGCCGAGCCCGAATGGCTCGTTTCGCCGAAGGGGGACCTCGAGCCGAACCCACCGGAGGGCTACGTGGTCAGCTTCGTCAAGTTCCACCGACTGGGCTTCGGTTCCCCGCCGAGCCGGTAAATGCGCGCCCTCACCCACTACTACGGGATTGAGCTGCAGCATTTCTCCCCCAACGCGATCTCCTACGCCGCCATCTTCACCACTGTCTGCGAGGGTTACCTCGGGGTGGAGGCGCACTGGGAGCTCTAGCTTCATCTTTTTCGGGCGGAGTACTTCTCCAAGAGCGCGTCGTCGGGGGTGCGGAGGCTGGTGCAGGCCGGGTGCTGCAACTTTGCCGTGAGGAAGGTCGACACCTTCATCCCTATCGGCCTGACTTCGAGCCATGGCACCTGGCCTTTGAAGTGGTTCTACATCAGGAACGACGAGGGGCTGCTGCCTCAGTACACAGGACGCATCATCGAGTCACGTCCCCACAACTGGGGCGCCCCGGCGCGGGACCATCAAGGGAGGCTCGAAGACCTCCTCGACGCCCTGGCGACCCTTCAAGGGCGGGGGTTGACTGCCGGGGTTGTTGCCTCGGCCTTCCACCATCGACGGGTGCTCCCCCTGATGCGGCGCTCGCTCCGCATGAGCCAAATGTTCTTTGGAGCGGAGCTCGAGGGGAGCCAGATGGTTGCTGAGGATATTACGCTGGAGAGCGTCGCCAAGAGGGTTCGAGGCACGGTGTCGGGCCCCTTCATGGCGCAGGAAGTCAACCGTCTTCCGATGCGGCTGGATCCCGGTTACCCCGAACTGGTGAGTGTATTACTTCATCGAGCCCTTCTTTTTTGTTTCTTTTCACCTTACATTGTTTTGGGCTTTGCGTGTAGGGGGAGCTCGACTACGAGTTGTCGCTACCCCCCGTTAAGGAAGATTTCAAAGCTGGTCCCACAGGGCTTCTCGGCGCCTCGTCGGCAAAGAAGACGAAGGAGGAGGAGAGCAAGAAGAGGCGGATGCAGAGCCTCGATCTCTATGTGGGCGAGCAGCGCTCGGCTAAGCAGAGATGAGAGGTGGGGCCCGTCGAAGGGTCCTCCTCTGAGGAGTCGGGGGAGGAGTGGAGCGGAGAAGAGGAGCACCTCTCAACTCGGAGGGTCGTGGCTGGTGCCCCTTCGACGCAGGGCGCTGCTGGTTCTGGGGGGCCCACGAAGGGATCCCGTGAAAGTCATCTGGCCCTTGGAGCCGGGCCGGTGGCGCTGGCTTTGGCCGCACCGGCGACGGCCTCCGCTCGAGGGGATGCGGGGCCTCGCGGCGTGACGCCGCCGGCAGCGACTTCAAGCCTGCCGGGCGCCGGGACGCGGCCGTCGACGGGGGGCTCACGAACCCCGGGGAGGTTCCCGGTGGGGTAAGTTCTTAATCTTGGAGCAGCTTTATATTTCGTGTCTCGATTCCACGCATCTAATTTTTCCTTTCTTGCAGACTCAAGTGCGAGCGGGCACTGGCGGGGCCCGCTCCGGCCAAGCGCCTTCGGACGGAGGCTGCGACAAAGGTGATGGTGGTCGCGGCGGCTCCGGCTACGGGCCCGGTTCCATTGGCGACGAGCGCCGCCTCGACTCCCCCGGCGATTTTGAACGCGGGGGTCATCGCTTGGGTCAAGGCCGCACGCAGGGCGTTGGCCCGAGGCGCTGCTTCTGTTATCGATGAAGCGGCCACCGAGACTGCAGCGGCTGCGGCGTCAAGCCCCCGAGCCGATATGGTCATCGAGGCACTGGGCAGCAGCGTGCCGGAGGGCCCCTCGGATGACTCGCTGCTGGGGTTTTTGGAGGCGGCGCCCATCGTCCTCGAGGCCGAGGAGGGCGAGGCCTCCGTTGATGAAGGGAAGGAGAAAGACGCCGCGCCCCCCTGTCGCTACGAGTTCGGGGGTCGTTGAGTCCGGGGGTGCCGAAGCGGCCCCGTTAGGCGGGGCCCCCGTGGGTGATTCGGTCGAGGAGGCGAGCATCGCCGTGTCTGCCCTGGTGGACCTTTTTGTCGAGCGGGAGGAGCCACAGGCCGGCTTGCTGGCTATCGTGCCATGGGAGGGTCCGTCTCCCCCCACGGTGCCCGAGCAATGACCTGCGGCAGGTGAGACCGTCGACGCGGAGGGTGCCGGAGCAGAGGTGGTGCGGCGGCGCTCCGAGGCGGAGACTTCGGGATGGGGCTCGGAGCCCATCCGTGTCCACGACCCCATGAGTCACGACGCTCCCTCGTGGGAGGTGGATGACCCTGCGGAGCTCGAGTGCTGGAGGGCCGTCGAGGTGGAGCGTTCTTGCCTTCAGAGCTCGCTGAAGGCAATGCTTGGCCTCGTCAGCGACAACCTTCACCAACGCCTCGCGGTAAGCATCCTTCTTCGAAGTTATGGAACTCGGGGTGTGTTCTCTTTGTCGAGGATGTCCTTTGTTCTTCTTGCTCTTAGGATCTGAGAAAGCGCTCGAACATCAAGTCCTATCTTATCCATGGCGCCAAGGATAAGTGGAACCAGATCCCCGAGCTAGAAGCAGCGCTCGAGGCTGCCCGGGTCGAGGCCGCGAAGGCGAAGGAGGAGGCTACTGCCGCTCGAAGTGGGCTTGAGAAGGTGAAGTCCGAAACCGCCTTGGCCCGAGAGGTGGCTGCCCAAGAGAAGGAGGCCGAGGCCAAGGCAAAGGAGGAAGAGGGGAGGGCCCTCGAGAAGGCGAGGTCCGAGGCCAGCGACGAGCTGGCAAGGGCTGGCGCGGCCCTCGAAGCGGTGCGGAAGGAGCTCGAGGCCTCGGCCTCCGAAAATGCCAGGCTTTTCGAAGCCTGGCAAGAGCAAAGGCGGAATGCCATTTCGGCAGGCGAGGCCCTCGAGAAGCTCAAGGAGGAGAATGCGTCGATGGTCTGCGCTGGTGAGACGCTTGCAAACGAGTATCTCGTTCTGCAAGATACCCACACGAAGCTTGAGACCCACGCCGTCGGTGAGTCTTCCTTCTTTTCTTGAAGAGTTCTTTTCTTAAGCGTTACTGACTCCGTTTGTTTCTAGCCTTGAAGGAGGAGCTGGCTCAGGATCATCGCGACCTTGGCCTGCTTCAGAAGTCATACACGGCCGAGGTGAAGCTGACCGGCGAGCCCGGTGGTATGCTCGACTTGGTCTGCGACAGCCTCAGCGTCCCTCGTCCCGAAGCGGCCGCGGATGATGTCCATGGGGCCCCTCTCCTTAACCGGCTGTTCGAGCTTGGCTGCGTGGTTAAGGAGAAGGTGCGGGGCGCCCTTCATGTCGGCGTGAAGCGGGCGATGGCAGTCATCGGCTCCGGCTACATCTACGACATGGAGGTCGTCTCCCACGACTTCGTCAGTGACCCTTCGAAGACTGACGAGGAGAACAAAGCCGTCTTCATGGGGTTGGTCGAGGCTGCCGAGGAACCTGGCGGTCGTCTTGCAAGCCTCTTCGAGCGTGAGGTCCTTCCGCCTCCTGAGGATGATGGCCTATGAGCCAAATCTGGGCAAAGAGGCCTTTGTAAGAAATCTTGTAATTTTCTAATTTGCAAGGCCCAGGGGGCCTCGAAACATTATCGAATGTAAAATATAACTTCGCAAATAGTTTAGTCCCTTCCTTTCTCGCATGTCTGATAACGTTTCTTAACTTAGTGTGACGCATGTTCGTGCCCCTCAACGTGGGAGTGAGTGGAGGTACCGTAGCCCTAGGGCGTCGGTGGTCTCCTGGCTCGACAGCCCTCGACCTTTAGGGTGTTCACATGGCATTTTTGACTAAGTATTTAGAGCATATCGAGGTGCGTAGAGAGGATAGACTTTTGAGTTTTGAAAAAAATCATGCGAGTTTTTTGGGGACTTCGGGGGGTTCCCCCTTGTAGCCCCTGAGGGAGGTTCAACTCTGAGGGAGCAGAGTCAAGGCTACCTCTTATATGTATAAGAAGATTGAGCTTGTGATTGAAAGCATTCCGTATACGAAAATGTATGAAGAAGGCATCGACGCCCTAGGGATACAAGCGATGTAGCTGTTCGATGTTCCATGCGTTGGTGAAGATTTTGCCTTTGTTGTTAGCGAGCTTGTAGGTTCCAGGCTTCAACACCTCTGCTATGATGAAGGGGCCTTCCCACGGTGGAGTTAACTTGTGGCGGACCTTGTTGCTCTGTCGCCGTCGTAGGACGAGGTCGCCCACTCGAAGGTCCCTTTTGCGCACATGCTTGTCGTGGTAGCGTCGAAGCTTCTGCATGTATCTTGTGGAGTTGAGGAGGGCCATGTTTCAAGCTTCTTCGAGTTGGTCGACGGTGTTTGCGAGGGCTTCTTTGTTCGTCTGCTCGTTGTAGGCTTTTAATCGAGGGGACCCGTATTCGAGGTCGATGGGGAGGATGGCCTCAGACCCGTAGACCATGAAGAACGGGGTGAATCCCGTGGCTCTATTGGGTGTTGTCCTTAGGCTCCACAGGACCGAGGGCAGCTCGATAGCCCACTTCTTGCCATATTTCTTCAGGCGGTCATAGATTCTAGGCTTGAGCCCTTGAAGAATCATCCCATTGGCACGCTCGACCTGGCCGTTAGTTCGAGGATAAGCAACTGCAGAACAATTCACACGAATATGATGGTGATCACAGAAGTCCAGAAACTTTTTGCCAGTGAATTGCGTGCCATTGTCGGTGATGATCACATTGGGGACCCCGAAGCGGGGAATGATTTCAATGAAGAACTCGACCGCTCGCTCGAAACGAATGTTGGTGATGGGCCGAGCCTCGATCCACTTGGTAAACTTGTCGATGGCAACGAGCAGGTGGGTGAAGCCTCCAGTTGTCCTTTTGAGGAGACCAACGAGGTCGAGCCCCCATACGGCGAACGGCCATGTGAGGGGGATCATTTGCAAAGCATGCGCAGGGAGGTGCGTCTGCTTGGCATAGAACTGGCACCCCTCACATGAGCGGACGAGGCTGATGGCGTCAGAGACAGCGGTCGGCCAGTAAAAGCCTTGTCAGAAAGCATTCTCGACGAGGGTCCTGGGCACAGCATGATGACCGCAAGCTCCCGAGTGTAGGTCGTTGAGTAACCTTTTGCCTTCCTCGATGGTGATGCAACACTGCAAAACTCCGGTCGGGCTCCGTCGATAGAGCTCCTTGTCTGGACCGAAGAGGACGTAGGTTTTGGCCCTTCGCGCAATGCGTCGAGCCTCGTTTTGCTCGTCTGGCAGCTCCCCTTGAGTAAGGTATTCGAGGAAGGGCTTACGCCAATCGGCTTCATCGCTTGCTCGAGGGGTTGATACCTCGAGGTCCATGACCTCGGCCCCGGTCGAGGGGGCCTGGGTTGGTTGAGGCTCGACCCCCTTGGACGGATGTTCCTGTTCATCCGTGAAGTCAACTGATGGCTTGTAGAGATCTTTTGCAAAGACATCGGGTGGCACGGTGCCTCGGGTTGACGTGATCCTTGCGAGCTCGTCCGCGGCCTTGTTGTAGCGTCGAGAAATGTGGGTTAATTCGAGGCCGTAGAATTTGTCTTCCAATTTGTGGACCTCTTGACAGTATGCTTCCATTTTAGGTTCGTGGCAGCTCGAAGCCTTCATGACTTGATCGATGACTAACTGCGAGTCGCCCTGGGCTTGGAGGCGTTGAACCCCGAGCCCGATAGCGATGCGTAGTCCGGTCACGAGGGCCTCGTACTCCGCGACGTTGTTTGAGGCTGCAAAGTGGAGTCGAATCACGTAACGCATGTGAACCCCGAGGGGCAGGATGAAGAGCAGGCCCGCGCCCACTCCCGTTTTAATCATCGACCCATCAAAGTACATGGTCCATAGCTCGGCCTGGATCTGTGCGGGCGGTAGTTGAGCGTCGGTCCATTCGGCCACGAAATCTGCCAGCACCTGCGACTTGATGGCCTTTCGCGGTGCGAAAGTGAGGGTCTCACCCATGAGCTCGACTGCCCACTTAGCGATTCTCCCTGTGACCTCCCGATTCTGGACTATCTCCCCGAGGGGGAAGGATGAGACCATGGTTATCGGGTGGCTTAGGAAGTAATGTTGGAGTTTGCGCCGCGTAAGGACTAGAGCGTACAACAGCTTCTGAATCTGAGGGTAGCGGGCCTTGGTCTCCGAGAGTACTTCACTGACAAAGTAGACTGGCCTTTGAACGGGCAGGGTGTGCCCTTCTTCTGCCCTCTCGACCACTATGGCTGCACTGACCACCTGGGTGGTTGCAGCGACATAGAGGAGGAGGGGCTCGGCCGGATGAGGAGGTACTAGGATCGGGGGCGAGGCTAGCATAGACTTAAGCTTTGAGAGGGCTTCCTCGGCTTCGAGGGTCCATTCGAAGTGCTCCGATTTCTTCAAAAGGCGGTAGAGGGACAACGCCTTTTCCCCGAGACGGGAGATGAAGTGGCTCAGGGCTGCCAGGCATCCTGTGACCCTCTGAACGCCTTTGAGGTCTCGAATGGGCCCCATCTTGATGATCGCCGAGATTTTCTCTGGGTTGGCCTCGATGCCGCGCTGAGAGACTATGTACCCTAAGAGCATGCCTCGGGGGACGCCGAAGACACACTTCTCGGGGTTCAGCTTGATGCTCTTCGCCCGGAGGCATTTGAACGCGGCATCGAGGTCAGAGACGAGATTCTTGACTTTTTTGGTCTTGACCACGATGTCATCGACATAGGCCTCGACCGTCGAGCCGATGTGTTCTCCGAAAACATGGAGCATGCACCGCTGGTATGTTGCTCTGGCGTTTCGAAGGCCGAAGGGCATAGTAACATAGCAGTACATGCCAAAGGGGGTGATGAAGGAAGTCGCGAGCTAGTCGGACTCCTTCATCCGGATCTGGTGGTAGCTGGAATAGGCTTCGAGAAAGGAGAGGGTCTCACATCCCGCCGTCGAGTCAACAATTCGATCGATGCGTGGCAAGGGAAATGGGACTTTAGGACATGCTTTATTCAAGCCGGTGTAATCTACACACATCCTATATTTCCCATTTTTCTTTTTGACTATTACACCTGCCTCGAAACGGGACTACCTCGAACATGAGGGTCTCCTTTCGAAAGTTTGCGGGAGTACCGAAATACACCGGCAAGTCGATGCATCCGATGGGAATAGCCCTTTTCCCTGGCACGACGCCATGGAAGCCCCAGTGCTGGGTTTTAGCTTTTCCGTCGGGATTCCGAGAAGGTCGAGGGTCTCGGAGTAGATGATGTTGAGGCTGCTGCCTCCGTCCATCAAGACCTTGGAGAAGCGGGTGTTGATGATGACAGGGTCGACAACAAGCGGGTAGAGCCCCGGGTTCGGGACGTGGTCCGGATGGTCATCACGGTCGAACGTGATAGCCGTCTCGGACCAGTCCAAGAATCGGGGGGTGGCGACTCGAGTGGAGAATACCTCCCAACGCTCCCTCTTACGCTGTCGAGGGGTGAGCCGGGCGGTATGTAACAGAACCGACCAATTTATTAGAGCACAAGCACATAACCCGCCATTAATTCAGCAAATCATATGATTGAGACCTAATAAACCCGGTAGTCCGTGAAATCTCGAAGGATTTCAAACTTTTCCGACACGACCAAGATCGTAATAGTTTAGCGGTTCCATTCACAAGTACACAGTTCGCACATAGTTTTAAAACATCATCGGAGTACGAAATAGAGTTATTACAAACCAAGTTCAAGTTCAAATAAAAGCGGAAGCGATTTAAGTTCAAATACCACACACACACATTTGAAATATAGTGCCAGGTCCTTGGTTCACATCCAGCAAAAGCATCAAGTAGAGAAGAGTGACCATGCCCAAGGTCTAGTCATCGCCCAAGGCGGGATAGAAACAGTTCTGACAATAACTGTAAAGCATCTCACCATCTGCAAAAAACATGGGAAATAAAACCCTGAGTACGAGGATGTACTCAGCTAGACTTACCCGTCATAAACTAAAATAAAAGACTCCAAGGAGTATGCAAGGCTGTATAAGTAGGATAGCTGACTCATTTAAAAATTTGCGGAAAAGCTTGCATTAAGAAACAATTAATAAGAACCTTCTAGCAATGTATTTTAATCTGATTATCTCTATCATGCTACCTTAGCACCTGTACTAAACAAGCATGGTAATAATTATTCAACAGAAAGTAACCATTTCCGGTTGAGTATCTTTCAGTCTCAACAGCTCAACCATCTCACCTCTTGTTCAAGTTATTACTACGATGCCGCTGCTCAAGTCAAGTGTTCACTGTCCAGGAACGATGGCGATTATAATCGATTGCAAACCAGCTGGCGGGTACTCCTCACACAAACCACACTCACCAGCCACGGTGAGCTACAGGTCACCGACATCCAATTCAGGAAAAACGCGAGATCAACAGGTACCATCACATCCGGGCACCGTCCGGCTGCCAGCAGGGCGCACCATGCTATATTCAGGCCTTACAACCGCGTAACCCGTGGTCCCCCATCTTCACCAATGCGATGCGTACAGCAGGTCGACTCCCGGCCCAAATCAAAATTAGGCTTCGCGGTCGGAACGACTTATCCTTCCAGCTAAATGTGAGGCATAAATTCAATATGACTTGAGGACGTACAACGGACGGGGTCCTAGTTCGACACAGACGGGATAAACCACATTGAACCTCCAGTTCATTCTCAACTCCAATCCCGCCCGGTCTCGATTTATTATCTCCACATGGTTATCCAAGATAACAATGTATTCAACCGAGTTACCACCTATAACTCGCGGATGACAGGAAATCACCCGACTTCTACCGATCTAGTTAAGCAGGGCTAAGCATATAATCGTACCTGAACCTAACAGGGTTGAAGTATAAACAGTGGCAAGGAATATAAGTAATGCAGCAACGGTATAAAACAACGCCTATAACTTAATGCAACAAACAAGTAAAGGACTCAAGTTAGATATTTTGCAAACCACAGGGAGAATGCTCCGGGGCTTGCCTTTCAGAAAAGCACTGGGCTGATGGTCAGGACACTCCGGAAGATCAGCTTCGGGATCCTCTTCGGCTGCTGCTTCCCGCACCAAAGCTTCTTGTTGGTCTTCCTCTCCTGGTGCTACGGGAACTACCGTCGCGAGCTCTGACGATCCTGTATGATGCATAGTGCGTATGAATACCGTGCATACATATAATACAATGCTGATGGTGATGGTACATGAATGCTCAGCTAAGATGAATGATATGATAATTTGAAAACATGTAGGATAAGCACATGTCATCTGCATTCTCTTCTACCGATAAATCTCCAAATAGGCCTCGCATTAAAATCTACTCGCACACTATAAAGAATTATAAACAACCATTATTTTGCACACTACACTCTACTGAACCACAACCAATAGAAGATCATACATCTCATGAATAGCATAAAAAGCATTTTTACACACATGAAATGATAACTCTAAAGCATTATTTATAAACGAAAGAAATCAGGGTATAACTACAACATGACTTTAGACTACTCAGAAAATTCTGTAAAAATTACAAAAGCTTAATCATACCAAATAATGACTACCATAAAAATTTCAAGTCAAAACAGTAAGTACTTTATCCTGCACAAAAATGACAAGGCAGCACAATTCCAGGGGCATAAAATACTTTGTACATAAAAGTATATCAAACAACAGATCTCAGAACATAATTAGCTCTAGATTGACATAAAAACACTCTCCAAAAAGTTTCATGCACAAATTCCTTATACATTATTTATTATGAATTATTTATCCTCACATGAAAATAGGCACCATAACTAGACATAGAAAAATTTACATATGACATAGCCTAACAACATTTTTCACAGATAGAGCATGACATAAGAAAACCAACAAACTTGGTCTCACATTTTTCTGAGCAACAGAGAATTAGTTATGCATTTTCTAAGATAAATACAATTAATAGAGATAAATAAAGCTATACAGAAAAGTTTCACAAATTCCACATTTCATATTTTTCATGCATAGATCATCTCATAAGAAAAATACTGCAAGTTGAACCAACTCATTTGGATGAAAAATGAGCAAGTTATGAATTTTCAAAGCTTTAAACAAAATCTGAAATCAATTCTGAAAAAGAAAAAGAAAAACCACTTTACACCGGGGACCCTGACATTTCCAGAAACTAACCCAGCCCTAACCGGTAAATTACTGAGTCTGGCTGATATGCACGAAGGACCCTAGGGTTTCTCTCATTCTAACTCGCAGATCCTCGACGGCGGCGGCGCTCGGCCGGCCATCCTGGCGGCGCTCGGGCTTCACCGACCGGCGGGAAAGGGAGAGGGGAACAACGCGCATCGATCGAGGGTACTCAAGATGGGAGGGAGCGGCTCAGGGCGGTCGGAGCACGGACGCGGCGGAACGGCGACTCACCCCGACTCCGGCGAACCCTAATCCCGGCGATAGGGGACTCGACCAACCGCATTAACCACGGCTTTGGCTCGAGGGGACCCTAGCGCATCTCACTGGCTACTCAGATCAGCGGGAGCTCGACTACGGCGGCTCGGCCACGCACGCGCGGCGGGGCGGCGACACTCCGCGCGGCGGCTCGGCGAAATTCGGCCGCTCGAAACCCTAATCGAGGCCTTTGAGCATCGTCCTAGCAGCTATCTACCACGACACGTCGGATGAGCACCCTAATGGCGAGGGAGGATGGCCAGAGTGACGGGACCACGGCGAAGCCGAGGTGCGGCAATGGCGGCCGGAGAGAAAGTGATGCGATTCGGTTATACCTTGACGCGAGGGGCCGAGGTGAGGGCGGAGGAAGATGGAGCGGGCTCGGGCGCGCTCGGTTGCGGGCTCAATCGAGTGGGGGCGCGGCTGACGGCGACGAATTTCGGAACGGCGGCGAGGCGGGCTCGGGCGACGCGGCGGCGGACAGAGGAAGAAATGCGCGGGGTGAGGGAGAGAGTGAGGGAGCCGGGAGGATGAAGGAGCGGGCGGCTTCGGACGACGCCCACGCGGCCAAATTTTCCCTCCGGACGCCAGACCCCGAGCGCCACGCGGCCGTCGCATGCTGCCGCGGGCGGCCACGGCGTTTTTCTGGTCGGGATTTCCCTGACGGCCAGGACCCAACCGTCACCGAAAAGCTATTTCCATAAACTCAGAACAAACTTTGCTGCTTAATAACTTTCAAACTAAGCCGAATTAGCAAAAACTCAAAATAGATGAAATGTAGCTTTTGAAGAGTAGAACATTTCATCTTAAAGGAGTTTTACCAGATTCTGCCTAGATTTTGAATTACAAAAATCCAAATAAAATACCTTTTAAAAATCCCCAAAATAGAAAATCAGCCCCCATTTTTGCCCTTTTTCAACATTTTTGAACACCTTCCAAGCATTTTCATGAAAAGTGGTAAAAACAACTTTTGTTCCTTATAAAATTCTCTACAAACTTCATTTAGGGTGCACACACATGCAAGCACTCTAGCTATCACTTCCAATTCAGTCAAACAAAACTACTCTAATGGTCCACCTTGGTCAACCATGACAACAAAGCTTAATTAACCAAAACCATGAACATAAACCTAGGTTAATTTGGTGTCCTAAACATGTCCAGGTTACCCTAGAGGTCATCCAACACCAAACACTCATACCACATATGCACTTCATGTGAAAGGCAAGCATAATTTGAATAAACAAGCATGATACATGAAATGACAATCACTCTTTTCATTAATGCTATGCATAATGATGCTTATGCTTAAGAATGCAAATGATGATGCTTGCTTAACACCAGAGTGTTACACGGTAGGTCCCCCGTAGGTCATGTAGCAGTCCTGCACCACGGGGAATCCATCATCCTTGTCATCGTTCTTGTCGTCGGGCTCTTCCTTTTTCTCTTCCTTTCCTCGAACCATACCCTCGAAATGCCTTTTGAGCATCCGGCAGTTTTCGAGGGTGTGGTTGGCCTGGCCCTTGTGATATGGGCACGGTTTCTTGAGCATCTCGTCGAAGAGGCCCTTTTCGGGAGGGCCGTAAGGCTTCTTGCGCTCGATAGCCGCCACGAGGTCATCGTCGGGGACGTCTTCGTGCTTGCCTCACGGATTCTTCTTCTTCTTCTTGCCCCTTTCTTGCCGCCCTGGTTCGAACCCTCGGGGTTGGCCACCTTGGCTTGCGTTTGGCCTTTGCCATCATCGAAGAAGGTGCCGACGGCCTCTTCTCCAGCGGCAAATTTTTGGCCACGATGTCCATCAATTCATCAGCGGTCTTTGGGGGAGCACGCCCGAGCTCCCAGACCAGTTCCTTGCAGGTGGTCCTGGCAATGAAAGCCAGGATCACCTCTTCGTTGATGACGTGGGGAAGCTCAGTGCGCTGCTTCACTACTGGAATCGACGAGTTTACCTAGGGTTTTTTCTTTCCCTACCGTTTTCTCGGCGGCCTAGGGAAAGATATGTTTCCCTAGGGTTAGTTATGCGGCTCCTAGGGAAACTTCTCTTTCCCTAGGAAACCTGCGGATTCGTTGGGATGATTCTAAGGAAACAGGACATATTTCCCTAGGAATATAGATAAACCGTAGGGATATCCTAAACCCTACCCAAAATTTCCCCACCCTGGTCCACACGCACACGCGCCCAGATTCCTTTTCGCACCCGACCGCCACCCCAGGACGCGACCGAGCGCCGCCCCGCCGGCCCAGGACGCCGCCGCGACCGAGCGCCGCCCCGCCACCCCAGGACGCGGCTGCGACCCAGCGCCGCCCCGCCGGTCGTGACCGAGCGCCGCCCCTCCACCCCAGGACGCGGCCGCGACCGAACGCCGCCCCGCCGGCCGCGCCTGCCCTCCTCCACGACCTGCGCCGGCCCTCCTCCGCGACAGAGCGCCGCCCAGCGCCGGCCCTCCACCCCAGGACACGGCCGCGACCCAGCGCCGCCCCGCCGGTCGTGACCGAGCGCCGCCACTCCACCCCAGGACGCGGCCGCGACCGAGCGGTGCCCCGCCGGCCGCGCCTGCCCTCCTCCACAACCTGCGCCGGCCCTCCTCCGCGACAGAGCGCCGCCCAGCGCCGCCCCTCCACCCCAGGACGCGGCCGCGACCGAGCACCGCCCCGCCGGCCGTGCCTGCCCTCCTCCGCGACAGAGCGCCGCCCAGCGCCGGCCCTCCTCTCAGAGATCAAGCGCCGCCCTCCTCTTCGCGACCTAGCGCCGCCCTCCTCTTCACCGCCGGGCGCCGCTAGCAGAGGGCGCCGCGCCGCCAGCAGAGGGAGCTGCCAGCAGAAAGAGCAGTGCCGCATCCAGGTCCATCATCTCCACATCCCCTTCCTCTCATCCATATTGATCTAGAGCGGTTCCTAAAACTAGGTACAACGCAGTAAAATTTATAACCTTTTTAAATAATGTCAAATGAAGACATTTCGCCCTCAGATTCTTTATTTAAAGTCATCATATTTTGACAAAAAATCAAAATTTTCAAACCACTTCTTGGATAGAGAAATGACCAAAAAATCTAGAGATACCTTTTCATTTGAAACAATCAAAGGTCCCAAAATTTAATTCTAAATCCTCACATTTTGAAATTTAAAATTCTAAAATTGATCTTTGATTGATAAATAATATAAATCAAAATGGTAGATCTCCAAGAGCTATATGCAACTTGCAGTTGAAAACTTTTTCATTTGAAATCATTGACAAAGGAAGATTCTATTTGAACTTCTTACATGTTGATAATGTTCAAACAATCTCTGATCGACAAATGCCCAAAAGCAAAACTGTCGTACTTGACAATATCTACAACTTTCCAGTTAAGATATTTTTTTCTTTTGAGTATGTTTATGTCCTGAATACTCATTTCGAAATCTAGTGAAGTAAATAGAAAATAATGTACCTATCATTTAGCCACAAGCTAGTTCGAGGTGGAGTGGTTAGAATAGCAATGCACGAAGCCACAGCCTGCAGGATCAAATCATGCTGGTGCGTATGTGAGCGAGAAATCGTGTGAGGCCGCCTAGTGGGGGTGTTGCTTGTAAGTAGCAGTGTAAGTGTGAGAGATGCAATTTTTGACATCCACATTTCAGATCTCAGATTCAAGTGTGGAGAGAAGATCTTGATTTTTGCAAGGAAGGTTGGAGAGGGATAGAGAAGGGCTCGGATCTGCATTTGTCCAGTTCTGCAACCAAAGCTTGAAGGTGAGAAATATTTTATTTCCTTGCTTCTTTTTTGTACATTGTGATGCTTGTAGTACCACACTGTTATTTTGGGTGTCTGCTAAGGGTTTTAGAAATTGAACAGGGGCTTGTTGTTGCTACAATAACTAGATATGTCAATGTCAATAGAGGATCGTAGTTGGATGTACCAAGGTTGGAAGGACAATGGTTGTCATTCTGAGGAGTGGGTGCGAAACACACATGCTTTTATAGATGATGCTTTCAAGGCTGTGCCTAATTCTGAAAAGTTTGGAGTAGTTTGTCCATGTTCGGAGTGTGCAAATAGAGTTAGGCGGAGAAGAGGTGTTATGACGTCGCATTTGTGTAAAAGAGGATTTACTCCTGGGTACACTATATGGACCGAACATGGGGAGCAACCTTATAGAGAGCCTACATTGCAACATGGCTATGATACCCTTGATGGTTTAGATGAAATGCTAGCTAACATAGGTGATGCAATGCCCATAGATGATATGGAAGTAGAAGATGAACCAATAGCTGATGCAAAGGCATTTTATGCCATGCTGGAAGCTTCACAAGAGCCACTCCATGGTTCCACTAGTGTTGCTCGACTAACCGCCGTGACACGCTTGATGGCAGTTAAGTCACAGCACAACCTTAGTGCAGAATGCATTAATAAGATACTGAGTCTACTTGATGATATCTTGCCTGAGAACCATAAAATGCCAAAGAAACTGTATGAGTGCATGAGTCTTCTTAAAGGTTTAAAAATGCCATATGTTAAGATAGATGCATGCCCCAACAATTGTATGATATACTATGGAGAAGAAGATGAAAAAAAGGAAAAATGTGATTTCTGCGAGGAAAGCCGATATGTAGTTGCTGAACCATCACAAGGGCGTAAACGAAAGCCAATCGCACGCAAGGTGCTGCGTTATCTCCCAATCTTACCAAGGTTGCAGCGGCTGTTTATGGAGCCACAAACTGCAAAACACATGAGGTGGCACAAGGAGGGTACACGTGCTAACCCAAATGTTATGGTCCACCCCTCTGATGCTGAAGCATGGACACATTTCAATATGGTCTGCCCAAATTTCAATATGGATGCTAGAAATGTTCGTGTTGCTATGGCTACAGATGGCTTCAATCCATTTGGCTTTGGAAAAGCCCAATATTCTTGCTGGCCTGTTTTTGTGATTCCTTTGAACTTGCCTCCGGCTCTTTGTATGAAGGAGGAAAATATATTTCTTAGTCTAGTGATTCCTGGACCAGAGCATCCCGGGAAGAATATGAATGTCTTCATGCGACCACTAATTGATGAGATGAAGAAAGGTTGGACAGGAGTAGAAACATATGATAGTTTCTCAAAGAGAAATTTTACAATGAGGGTTTCATACCATAATTCCATTCATGACTATCCTGGATTAGGCATGTTCTCTGGATGGTCTACACATGGTGGGTTGGCATGTATTGATTGTATGGCAGATGTGGATAGCACTTGGCTACCAAATGGGCACAAGTTTAGTTGGTTTGATTGCCATAGAAGATTTCTACCACCTGACCATGCTTTTAGGATCCAAAAGAATGCATTCAGAAAGGGTGTAGAAGTGCATGACCCACCTCCACGCCGATTAACTGGGAAAGAGGTGCTAGCATACATGAATGCAGTCAAAGAAAAATCTTTTGATGGTTATGGGAAAACCCACAATTGGACTCACATCCCGTTCCTATGGGAGTTGCCATATTTCCCTGACCTTTTGCGCCCACATAACATTGATGTTATGCATACAGAAAAAAATGTAGCAGAAGCTATTTTTTATACATGTCTTGACATTGCTGATAAATCCAAGGATAATCCCAAGGCTCGCCTTGACCAAGCTTTGATGTGCAATAGAAGACATCTTAGTCTGGTTGAGAAGCCAAATGATAGGTGGGATAGACCTAGAGCACCTTTTTCCCTAAAAAGAGACCAGAAAAAGGTTGTTATGGAGTGGTTTATGAACATAAAATTCCCCGATGGCTATGCAGCAAATTTAAGGAGTGGGGTAAACATGGATACACTACGGATAAATGGCATGAAGAGTCATGACTTCCATATATTTATTGAGCGTCTGTTGCCTTCGATGATGCGTGGTTTTGTCAAGGATGACATATGGGAGGCGTTAGCTGAGCTAAGCTACTTTTTTAGAGTACTTTGTGCCAAGGAGGTTGATCGTGCCCAGATACGTCAATTCGAAGCAAACATACCTCTTATACTTTGCAAATTGGAGAAAATCTTTCCACCGGGTTTCTTCAATTCAATGGAGCATCTTATAGTGCACCTTCCGTATCAAGTTAGGGTAGGAGGTCCTGTCAAGTATACATGGATGTATGGAGTCGAGAGGTGACCTTCTTTTCTAGTTGTGTTCTTTATCATTGTGCCTTGTCATAAGCAGCAACAAACTAATTATAACTTAAATCTTTGTAGGCTGTTAAAAAAGGTTAGGGCAAAAGTCCGTAACAAGGCTCATGTTGAAGCCTCAATAGTAGAAGGCTGCCTTGTTGAGGAGATATCTCACTTCACATCATTGTACTTGCCTCAACTCATATCGAGCTCCCGTAATCGTCCACAACGTTATGCTCCAAATGGTCCTCCGTCTGCTTGTACCCTTAGCTTGTTTCAAGTGCGTGGATGGAAGAGCGGTAGAGGAGTGACCAGGTTTCTAACTATGGAAGAGTACAAGACAGCAATCATTTATATCTTCACAAACATGGCTGAAATGGATGAATTTGTGCAGTAAGTACACTAATTTTGACAAATACACATACTAACATTTATCATGACCATAATCTCTATGTTTACATCCATAGAAAATTTGAACAAGAGCAATGGAGACGTGCAAGACCACCTACTCCTAAACAACTAGATAATTTACGCATGAATGGTGCTGGTCATGGCAAACCAAATTTGTTGGATTGGTTTAGGGAACTGGTACTAGCTGTTTTCTATCTTTTTTGTACTGGTTCATACACTTTAATAAAACATGAATGACATGGTAGTTTATCACATTGCAGTGTGACGTTGATGCAAGCATACCTAGTGACCTATGTCGTTTATCACGTGGTTGTGGTCTCAAGGTCAAGTCATATGATATTTATGAAGTTAATGGGTACAGGTTTAGATCCGAGAGGTATGAAAAATCTAGAGGGAACCTAACTACCACCAACACAGGGGTGCTTGCTGCTGGTGTTGACGATAGTGGCAACAATGAGCTTGAGTACTATGGAATTATCAAAGACATAATTGAGTTGAAGTTTGATGGGGGTAGTGAGTTCAGCCTTGTTTTATTTGACTGTCATTGGTTCCACCCAACTAATGGAGTGAGGCGCTTAGAAAAGTCTGGACTAGTCGAAGTTGCCCATGCTTCATGTAATCCAGCGAATGAGCCTTTTGTTCTTGGTAGCCAAGTAAAGCAGGTGTATTATCTTCTATATGCATGTAAGTCTGATGCAAACCTGAATAAATGGTGGGTTGCACACAAGGTCAACCCCCTTGCAAATTTGTCTATTCCATCAATGGATGAGTATGTTACTGAAGAACCACCATGTATGGATACCTTTCAAGAAGGTGGTTTAAACGGTGAGTTCACCGTAGACATTGGACTAGGCCTAGATGATTTGACAATTACTGATGGCTTTGATGAGGTTAATGATCCAAAAGACATTTCCATGCTGATCAAACAACGAAATGGTGTGACATTAGAAGATGAAACACCAGCTGAAGAACATGAGGGATATAATACAGAATATTTTCTTGCTGCCACAGAAGCGGAATACCAAGATCCTGATGATTTTTAGTTGGAGAAGTAATACTCCTATTTAGTCTTAAATTACAACATTGTTTTCTCTCATTTCTGTAACCTTTTTGCAATACTATTGCTAATGATGTGCTGCCTGTTGTTTTCAGGGATGCCAATCACACATAGAGGGACACGTAGTCGATCTTCCAATAGTTCGGCTGCTAGACAGGACACAGTTTCGAGTCAGAATGCTCCTGATATGGAGACAGGAGAGCAAGAAGAGCAGCAAGTAGCAGAATTGTATGCGCGTGGTAGTGCAGAACTCCCCCCAACTATTCCCATTGAGCAAAATCGTCCACTAATTGAGCCAGAAGGGAAATCGTGAGTATTGTTAACCTCTATTGTTATTGTTATGCAAATCTACACTCGTGACATATGTTAATTAATATGTTAGATTATATTGCAAGGTCCTGGACCCATGTGCAAGGAAGGACTCCTTCAAGTGTATTAACAGGGTTACTAAAGCGGAATCATCCTGGTTTGATTGAGTACAAAGGCAAGACTGTGGTGGCATCGACATGGAAACATTACCAAGCAAAAAAGGACTCATCTGGAAAATCCAAAGCTGATGTTGTTGCTGAAGGGTTTTGGGTAATTCTCTCTGTTTAAATATCTTGTTGCTGATATGGTTCTAGGATGCAGAAAATTCACATTTTTAGTACCTTTGCAGTTAAGGTTTAGATTCAATCCATCCAAAGAAGATGTTTCAAGAGAACATGTTGGTGTGTGCTGCTCACAACTCCTTGGAAGCATGAAGTATTATTTTAGAATTCAAGCTACACTAGATCATTTTCGCAAGGTGGACAAGAGAAAAATCAGTGACAAGATGGCCGGACAACACTATTTGACTCGGGACGAGTATCTTGCACAACACCCAAACTATTTTCCACGAGATGCCTGGGTAGTTTGGGCCACAGAATGGAGCAGCCCTGAATTCAAGGAGAAGTCTGAGAAAAATCGTAAAAATCGTAGCAGTGACAAATTTAAACCCCACAAAGGAGGATCCAACTCTATTGCAACGATACGACAAAAGTTGGTTAGTGTCCTATTGTTGTTTTCTGGTTCATATATTCTTTTGTAGGCAGTACACAATTAAACACATCAGAATGTAGTCTAAGGAACTAGGAAGAGAGGTGACTGATATTGAGGCATGGGTCCATACTCATAGAGGCTCAGATCCTGAAGACACTTCACTGAACACAGAAGAAGCCACTAGATGTTTGGTAATTAACTAATTATGCTTATTTGTAATTTTGTACAACTTTGATGTTACTTATATTTAATATCTTTGATGTTATTTGTCTATTTGCATTACACAGGAAAACTACAAAGGAAAGGCCATCGAATTAAATGGACCAAATTTTGATTGGCTACACTCTCCAATAGATACTAGAGCTCTCTATCAATGCAGTTGTGGCCGGCCACATGGAAAGTGGGCTTTATTTAATGGGGCCATCAATGATAATGAAGCCCTAGCTGACTTGAAAAGAAGCCATGCCTCAGACATGGCTGCTAGGAGACAACGTCAAGAAGAGGAAAACCGTCTGAGACAAGAAGCTAGTGATGGTCGTTTGGCTAAGGAATATGCCCAACGGATGTTGGAATGGGGAACAGGGCTGACTACTCGCATTCAAAGTATAGAAAAGTTTTTGGAGGTGAGATGTGTCATGCATTCTCGTCTATTCTTTCATGTGTCAATCTAGCAACCTTCTAATTGTGTGTAACCTATATTTTTATATTGCAGGAAATTGCTTTGCACACTAATATGCCAGCCCCACTAGCTCTTGCTCCCATGTCTCCCCCACCTGAGCCTCCAACATATGCTGTTTTGCCAACTACAAACCCCTCTCATAACAATGACAATGTAAGTTTGTCACTAGACTCCACTTTTTTCCTGATATTCCCTATATGTTGAAGTTTTTTTGCAACATGTAAATGTGTTGATTCTAAACAAGTTGCAAACTACAATTGGATAGCAACAGATAGAGATGATAGTTTTAGTGTTGTAGCTGTATGAATATTTTCGGCTTATAGCAACAGATAGACGACGGGAATCATGTTCTTTCTTCTCTTTAATATTTGAACATTGCACAACTAGTTAAACTTTTAAATTATTTGGACAATACTATATATATGGAACAATTGAAGTTAGAACACCAAGACCAAGAGGCAAATCAACAAAGTCTCCGAGCTCTGATTGGTCCAAGCTTCCACAGATTTGACCATACAGGCATACACTTATATCGTATAGAGTAGTAAATATAATCCACTGCTCTTTGACTCTTTCTACTGCTCAGCAGTATACATAGCAGCCTCCTCTGCTCCATTTAATTTGAACACAAAGTCAACATCTGGTTACGCGTCAGAGTAGGCTGGAGTGTCTGATGTCCTTTACTTATTAAGGTTAAACTAGTTGCTTGTGAGTTTATGCAAGAATTGGAGTGTTCATCAGGCTTGTGCTATTTGGGTTTATCAATTTCAACAATATTCAGTATATCGAAACGAATAGAGATTTCTCGCCTTGGAAGCAGGCTACAGTTCGGTTGACTCTTGAGGAAAATTGAAATTTATGACCGTCTTATTCAGTGATGCCAGCCAGCTGATGTTGTTTCTTATATAGAGAACTCTAGTGCAGATGCTGTATAGCTAGATGCGACTGGTGGGATGGTTCTATTCCTCATTCGCATCTTTGTGTCATCGGCTCACTGAATTGTGATCTTGCGATGGTTGGGAAGTTATCCAAACTACTTTTAATTTATCCAAACTGAAAAAAGAAAAACACAAGAGTTTAACTGTTGAGTCCACTTTTCTTCATGTGGCCTAACATATTAATCTATGTGCCTGATAGTTTAACTGTTCTTTCAACACTTCATGGCCCTTGTATGCAATTAATTCAACATTTTTTTCTAACTTAGACTTGCTTAATCTCACAGGCCGGTACTTTTGGCTCATCTGTTGGAGTTCATGTTCGAGAGGAAACTCCAGAGGAAACAATAAGCAGGATCGCCTGTGGAGTATTTCGTGGCCATCCAAGTGGGACAAGTGCTGGAGTGGATGGCGTCAATGAGACTACAAGTGGTGGAGGCACCTACTCTCCTCCTGTAGAGGAAGAACAAAATCCGTTCTTTTGATTGTCACCGGACCAAGAGTTGTATTTGATCCTGCTGTTGCTAGACAGTTGCTTTTGACTTTATGGATTTGTGGTTATGGACTTGTGGTCATGCATTTGTGATAATATTATATATCTATATGTATGGATTTGTGGTTATGAAATGTATGAAATGAGTGCTTAATTATATATGGTTCATGTGTGAATTCGAATTTGAATATTTTAATTTAAATATCAATTTGCATTTGAATTCAAATATGAATCTGCATTTGAATTGAAATATGCATGTATGATATAATGTCCCTAGGGTTGTGTTTCCTAGGGAAAGATTCCTTAGGAAGTGGCTTGCTGTGCCGTCTAAGGAAGTTTCCTTAGGGGGACGTAACCCCTAGGGAAAGAATGTTTCCCTACGGTTTCAGCCAGTACCCTAGGTAAACTGACATCTTTCCCGTCGATATTTTCCCTAGGGGCCTTTCCCTACGAATTACCCTAGGGAAACTGTTTCCCTACAGTTTTCCAGTGTTTCCCTAGGAAAATTAACCCTAGGTAAACTCGTTCATTCTAGTAGTGTCTTGGAGAAGCGTCGAGTAAAATCGCGGAGGGATTCCCCGGGCTTCTGTCTGCAGCCTCAGAGTTCCCACCTATTGCCCGAACGCACATAGGTGCCCTTGAAGTTCCCCTCGAAAACCCTGACCAGGTCAGACCAGTCATAGATTTGGTTAGGGAGAAGCTCCTCGAGCCACCGTCGTACGGTGTCGGAGAGAAAGAGTGGGAGTTGTCGAATGATGGTGCTGTCGTCACGGGCCCCACCAAGCTGGCACGCCAGCTTGAAGTCGGCAAGCCAGAGTTCAGGCTTTGTCTCATCGTCGTATTTGATGAGACTTGTCGGGGGTCTGAAGGGGCTAGGCAGCGGCGTGCTGCGAATCGCACGGCTGAAGGCTCGAGGTCCCGGTAGATCCGGGGATTAACGTCGGTCCTCGTCACTGTCGTAGCGTCCGCCCCGATGAGCGCTGTAGCCTCACGCCTCGGCGTCACCGCTCTTGCGTTTGCGGTGTTCGTTGATGTCGTGACGCGCATCGCGGGGCTCACGGTTGTCACGAACGCGATCGTGGGCCGGGACCCCCCTTCGAGCGAGGGGAGTCTACCGCCTTGGTCGAGGCCTACCTCTCATGCCGCGAGGGTTCGTGGTGTTGCCCTGAGGCCGCACCTCGACGCCTCGAGGCAGAACTCTCGGCCTGCTGGATGGCGGCCACCTCGAGAAGGCCGTGGATCTCCTGTCGGACTCGTTGGGCTTCAGGATTAGAGGGGGCCGGCATGTTGTGGAGAAGCATGATTGCCGCGATGACATTCTGACTGGCTCGATTGAAGACGGGACGTGCAACCGTATCCGCGCCCACAATCTACCGCTGTACTTGCCGCGCTCGGGCCCGAGCCCCTCCGCCTGGGGGATTCCGATTGTCTTGCCCGAGGGTACGCTCGAGCTGGCGCAGTCGCTCTTTGTCTTCGTCGAGTTTGTCTCAAAGCTCCCGGACCTGCGCGAGCTGGGTGACGCGGGCGCCCTACGAATCGCATGGATCATTGGTCGCGGCAGGGGGCCCTTCCTCCTGTCCCGCCAGGAGGAGGGGTCCACCTGTTACAGCCGGTGGTGTGGACGTCTCTGCGGGATCGGCGTCGTCGTTGCCCGACGCGGCGACTATGTCGACGTGGAAACACTCTCGTGTGGGATCATAGTAGCTGGAGTCGTAGTCGGAGTCGGAGTAGAGCGGGTAAGGCATGATGGTCCGCCCATATTGTTTCACTTCCAGCCACTGTCGAAGCGCGCGAGGGTAGGCACCGCGTGGGCGAGGGTTAATCGGGCGTTCGAGGGCCAGTACCGGTACCTCTCGGCACGCTGCTGTGCGTAGGGGGGTCCAGTCCATTCCCTGTCCGCTCCGAAACCCGAGCGCATGATAGTGCAGTATGTTGAAGCGGCATTGTCGAGCCCAAATGGCAGTGCCGGTCGGACGGCAAACTACTCATGGGGCAAGAGAGCCATAGACGTGAGGGGCGCGTTCGCCTAGGGAGAAGCGTTCAACCCTGGTGAGCGCTGCCCCTCTTCGGGCCTTACGCATAGTCGTGGGAGGCTCCTGGCCAGAGAGCTCAAGTCATCTGTCGAAGATGAAGAGGATGTGATGACCGTGGTCGCACGGCGGCGCCGTCCGCCCTGCGATCCACGTCTCCTTCTTGATTGGGAAGCGTGGTGGCGAGGGCGACTCGGGGCTCCTCGCGGAGTCCCTGAAGTGCCCCCGCTTGGGTGTCCGGCTGAGAGCAGGACCATGTCATGGCTTGTGCCGAGCGACAGGAACTCCAAACTCCCAAACCAGTTCACCGAGCCGAAAGGGAGCGATGATACGAAATTCGCCATCCGAACAAAGCGGTTTGACACACACCCCCCTACCTGGCGCGCCAACTATCGACGTTAGGAACCCAGGGGTGTCCTAAGCCAATGAGTAAACGTATGTGTGCGTAACCCGTTCGGATGGTGATGCAAGAAGAACACAGCGATTTATCCTGGTTTGGGCAAAGAAGGCCCTACGTCCAGCGGGGGGAGAAGATTTGTGTTATCTTGCACCTAAGTGCTTGTACAGGGGTGAATACAAGTGAAGGAGAGAATTCGGGGGGGGGGTCGAGTATAGAGTGAAAGAGTTATTCAGAGTCTAGGAGTCTGCCTAGGTGTGTGTTCGGTTGTTCGTGAGATCATTGTCTGGAGTTGGTTCTTCGTCCGATTGGGCCTCTCCTTTTGTTGTGTATCCTGGCGTCCCCTTTTATAGGCCAAGGAGAGACACAGGGGTACAAGTGTCCTGGTTCGATGACGCAGTGGTGACATCACGGGTCATGGTGGTCAACTCGAGGCCGTTGTAGAGACGTGCGCTGAGCATGGCTTGTTCTATAGCAGCATGGCTCGGAGTTGACAGGCGTCCTTCGGAGGCGTGGTTGCTGACTGGCGAAAGACGCGATCCCCTGTAGAGGACGTGCGAGTCCCTATTGGGGTCGCATCGGGAGTTGTTGGCGCAGCTTTCGAGGTCGATGTGGGTTGACCGGAGGGCGTCGACACATACTCGAGGCCCAATCGAGGGGTAGCCTCGAGCGTAGTGGTTGAACGGATAAGATTGAACTAAGGGAATCCGATGTCGGTTGTTTGTCGCGTAGCGCGTCGAAGGGGGCCTCGAGCGGCCTAACAGTGCTGAGTACGGCATAACAGTGCCGTGCAGACCGATGCACGTCCCAGTATGGGCGGTAAAGTAGGATTCGACCGCTGCACGGACCACTGTGCGGCTACTGTAGCCATACGATTGGACGAGGTTAGGTAGTTTTAGGTAGTTTTGCATCAAATGCGCTGACGGACGCACCCGAAGTTGGTGGATCGAGGGGGGCTCGACCCTTGTTGTATCGAGGCGTCCGTCCCGCCGGGGCCTCGACACTTGACGCGGGGTCCCCCCCTCTCGAGTGATCATCAGTTGGTGACGTCAGTGACTTGTCGAGGGTTGCGGCAGAAGTTAAGTATTCTGTTGTGGGTCGGCCCAGTGTGTATTTGCCGGTGGGCCCCGGTGGGTCGAGGATGTATGGTCTGGTCTTGCATGTGTTTTTTCGAGTGTCCCCGTGAGATTAATCTGAGGGTAAACTCGGGGTTCAACCGAAAACAAGGGAGGTTTAGGGTACCCCTTCTCTCGGTAACCGACAAGAATGTTGCCAAATCTATGGATACAGATCATATTGATATATTGTTTCTGTGTTCACTCCCAGATTCTTATGACAACATCAAAGATCAGATTCTCTATGGTACTGATTCTATATCCATGGATGATATCACTTCTATCCTTTTGTCCAAGGATTTGCTCAGGAAGTCTCGCTTGGAGGGTAGCCAGAGTGAGGGTCTTGTTGTCAACCGTGGAAGGTCAAGAGAACGTGGTCATAGTGATGGTGATGTTTTTGGCAGTGGTAGGAGAAAATCTAAGGGTCGTTCAAAGTCCCGTTCAAGCAACAAAATTTAGTGCAAATATTGCAAGGATTATGGCCATATGAAGTGGGATTGTCCCAAGTTGAAGAAAAAGAGGGACAAGCAAGATGATGGAAAAAATGGTGAAAATTCTTTAGCAGCTAATGTTGCAGTTGAAGATGGTGATTCTGTTGATTCTAGTGAGTTACTTATTGTTAGTGCTGATTCTTCTTCAGTTGGGCATTGTGCTTCTAGTGCTTCTGTTGATTGTGATATGAGTTTCAGCACTAGTTGGATTCTTGATTCTGCTTGTTCTTACCATATGTGTCCGCACAGAGAGTGGTTTGCTACTTATGAACCATTGAATGGTGGTTCAGTTTCTATGGGCAATGACACAAAGTGCAAAGTTGTTGGTATTGGCACAATCAGATTTAGGATGTTTGATGGTATTGTTCGTACACTCATAGATGTTCGCCATGTGGTTGGGCTAAAGAAGAATTTGATCTCGTTCAAGGCACTTGATCGAAAGGGCTACAAGTTTGTGACTCATAGCTATCAGACCAAAGTGTTTAGGGGTACCTTGTGTGTGATGAAGGCTCTTACTACTCCAGACACATATGACTTGTATTTCTTGTAGGGCAGTTTGCTTATTGGGTCAGCTTCAGTGGCTTCTAGTTCCCATGTTGATGATGACACTATGACTAAATTGTGGCATATGAGATTAGGGCACATGTCAGAGCATGGTATGGCAGAGTTGAGTCAGCATGGTCTGTTAGGAAGTCGAAAGACAGGTAGTTTGCAGTTCTGTGAGCATTGTGTGTTTAGGAAGCAAACTCGCTTGAGGTTCAGCAGGTCAGTCCACACGACAAAGGCCATTATTGATTATGTGCACACTGATTTGTGGGGTGAGGCACCATTGACATCTATTGGAGGTGGAAAATATTTGCTAACCTTTGTTGATGATTTTAGCAGGAAGGTTTGGGTCCACATCTTGAAGTCCAAAGATGAGACATTTGCACGTTTCCGTCAATGGAAGGCCATGGTGGAAACACAAATAGAAAGAAAGGTCAAATATTTGAGATCAGATAATGGCATTGAGTTTCGCTCGAGAGAATTTGAGAAATATTGTCGGGACGCTGGCATAATTCGACATTACACCACAGTTGGCACTCCACAGCAGAATGGAGTATGGAATGTATGAATAGGACACTGTTGGAGAGGACTTGTTGCATGCTCTCTCATGCAGGGTTGTCACAGAGTCTTTGGGCAGAGACAGTTACCAAAGCATGCTACTTGGTTAATCGCTCGCCATCGACAGCTATTGATTGCAAGACACCAGAGGAGGTATGGTATGGCAAGCCACCTCATTATGATCATTTGAGGGTATTTGGTTGTCCGACGTATGCTCACATTCACCAGAACAAGTTAGAACCTCGAGCATTGAAATGTGTCTTTCTTGGTTATGGTGATGGCGTTAAGGGGTATCTTTTGTGGTGTAAAGTACAAAAGCCCCCTAAGGTGATCGTCAGTAGAGATGTGACCTTTGATGAGATGGCGATCGTTACTCCAGCTTGTCGTCAGTTGGGAGAGGGTTCCACTTCAGGTGGAGCTTCTTCAGGCGGTGATTCAGAGGCAGAGCAGGTAGCAGAGAGGGTAACATTTGAGGTGGAGACTCTAGTGACCGAGTCTACTACAGTTGACAGTCAGCAGCAACAGCAGCCATTGTTGTTAGAATTTGCAGATGGTGTTCAGGATGACACAGATGAGGCAGATCATGAGTTAGACGTAGTTGATAGTCAGTTAGAAGATACAGTTTCAGGTGGAGCATCAGAGGCTCCAGTCTCTCCTATAGCACATCATCCTCAGAGATAAAGGAAACCACCACAGTGCTATGGAGAGTGGGTCACACCAGTAGAGAGAGGCAGAGGTTCAGCTGCTTTTGCTTTGACAGTTGCAGAGGATATTATTCATGATGAGCCTAGCACTTACAAAGAGGCAATTAGTCATCTTCAAGCAGCTAGTTGGGTCCAGGCTATGACAGAAGAAATGGAATCATTGCATAAGAAAGAAACTTGGTGTTGCCGCCCAAAAGGCGCAAAATTATTGGTTGTAAATGGGTGTTTAAGCTCAAAGATGCTTCTCTAGATGTTGCTCTAAGGTACAAAGCTAGATTGGTGGCAAAGGGCTTCATTCAGAAAGAGGGAACTGATTACCATGAGGTATTCTCTCCAGTTGTGAAGCATACTTCTATTCGTGCATTGCTAGCTTTGGTTGCTCTATTTGATTTGGAACTAGAGCAAATAGATGTGAAGACAGCTTTTCTTCATGGTGAACTTGATGAGAAGATTTATATGTCACAACCAGAAGGCTATGTGGTTGAAGGCAAAGAAAACCATGTTTGTTTGCTAAAGAAGTCATTATATGGCTTGAAACAGTCTCCAAGGCAATGGTACCATCGTTTTGATTCTTATGTTACTAGCCGTGGATTTGAAAGAAGTTCATATGATGCTTGTGTGTTTCAGCAGGTACTTGCAGATGGTTCAAGGGTGTACATGTTGCTTTATGTTGATGACATTCTTATTGCAGGAAAGTGCAAGTCTGCTATTGCTGAAACAAAGGCCATGCTCAAAAGTGAGTTTGAGATGAAGGATTTGGGTGCAGCCAAGAGGTTATTGGGTATGGATATTCACCGAGACAGGTCAAAAGGCAAAATTTGGCTCTCTCAAAGTGAGTATATTGAGAAGGTTTTGCGTCGGTTTCACACGTCACAAGTGAAGCCTGTTTCTACCCCACTGGCAGCACATTTGAAGTTGTCTTCTTCATCAGGGCCACTGAATGCAGAGGAGGAAAGGTACATGTCTAGTGTTCCCTATGCTTGTGCTGTTGGTAGTTTGATGTATGCTATGGTTTGCACACGTCTAGATATTGCACATGCAGTTAGTGTTGTGAGCCGTTTTATGTCAAAGCCAGGCAAAGAACATTGGAAGGCAGTACAGTGGATCCTCAGGTATCTTTGAGGCACAAGCAAATATGGTTTGATGTTTGATCAGAGGGCAATAAGTCCAGGGCAAGTTATTGGTTATTCTGATTCTGATTTTGCTGGTGATCTTGATGAGAGGCGCTCCCTCACTAGTTATGTGTTTTAGCTTTGTGGATCTTGTGTTAGGTGAAAAGCAACCTTGCAGCATACAGTTGCTTTGTTAACCGCAGAAGCTGAGTTTATGTCTTTGACAGAGGCAGTGAAGGAGGCAACTTGGTTGCATGGTTTTCTTGGTGATTTGGGCATTGAGCAAGTTGATCATGTTGTCTTTTGTGATAATCAAAGTGTGATTCACCTTGCAAAAGATGAAAAGTTTCATGAGAGAAACAAGCACATTGACATGCGTAATTTCTTTATTTGGCATCATGTGAAGAAGAAGGATTTGTATGTTGAGAAAATTGGCACAAAAGACAACCCAGATGATATGTTAACCAAGGTGGTCCCGAAGGCCAAGTTTGAGCATTGCTTGAACTTGGTTGGTATTCGTTCTTGCCCGAGCTAGCTCCAGGTGGAGCTTTGGTGGCGACGAGTTTGTTACTTGTTGATTTGTCCACTCATGTTGAAGCATTTGAAGATTGGGCATTTGGCATCAAGAAGCTTGATGTATTTGATATATACTGCTTAATTGTCGCTGAGGTGGAGAATTGTGAGTACAGCTCCAACTATTCGAAGATAGACTTGTTTGTAATTTAACTAAAGTTCAAGTACTCTTTAGAAAAATGTGCACAACCAGCCCAAAGAGGGCAGCACCCCTTCCTTCTCACGTACAGAACTCATTTGCTTGTTGGGAGTGTCCTGTTCTTCTTCTTGAGAGAGCTAGGGTTAGGAAGAGTTGAGAGAGGGCTTTGATCCACCACCAAAAGAGAGAGATTAGTGGGGGATTTGGAGCCTTTCCTTTTCTTAGCTCCCACCTCATGTATTGCTTCATCATATAGTGCGTCTCGCGGTCACCCGTGGTTTTTTCCTGCAAGGGGGTTTTCACGTAAATCTTGGTGTCTCCTCTTAATTTGGTATTCTCTTTGTCATATGTGTTGATTAAGTCACCATCTTGCTTCCTGTTGCTGCATATGTGAAGTGGTTGCTTCTATGGGCATGCTGGCACGCGATGAATATTTGTGTTTTTGATATATTGAGTGAAGATGATCGGGATTGGTATTCTAGTGAGCTGCTTGATGCAAGTATATTATTGTTGAATATTTGGATAGCCTGTGGTTGGTCAGATTTGATTTTAGGGGCTGTTTCAGTTTGTGCTCGCAAGGTATTTGATGATATGCTTGTGAGAAATTAGTTTACTGAATTTGATTATTTTGCTACTCCTTCATCGTCACGGGAGCACCGGACGGGAGAGGTGGGAGAAGAGCAGCAGCCATGGTTAGTGCTGCTTGTGCCAGACATACGAGCAGAGTGTTTGATGAAATGTCAATAAGAGAAAGAAGAGGGGGTAAGGTCATCGTATTCCAGATGCAAGGTCATCCAATTCAATTATACACAAAATCAAACATAATTCTCATCTGACCTGGCTCATCAGGAGCACGTGAATCGAACGAGAGGTTTTGCCCCGCCGGCCGAGCCGCCCAGGCTGAGAAATCAAACACCCAGGCTGAGAAATCAAACACGCCCTTTATGAATGCAAGTAGCTTCCGTTGATGCGTTGACAACGCTGTCGCCTCGCCGCTCCGAGTGAGCTAGTCCTTGGCACATCACGTTGATTAGATCGTTCGGCCAAAAATGATACCGCAAACTCTCTCTCTCTCTCTCTCTCTCTCTCTCGGTTGTAGTGGGTGCTGTGTTCCTTGGTCCTGGTTTCTTGTTTCCTCAGATCA
The DNA here is from genome assembly GCA_023333625.1 of Bothriochloa decipiens. Lineage (NCBI taxonomy): Eukaryota > Viridiplantae > Streptophyta > Magnoliopsida > Poales > Poaceae > Bothriochloa > Bothriochloa decipiens. The sequence continues at coordinate 17,592,477 of CM041631.1, read as the reverse complement.
CACTTACGTGCGCGTCCCTACTTGTATGACAACAATTGATGGGTCAACAAGACCACCACCCCACCCCGGCGGCTGGTGTTGTGTGCGTCAACCTTCCCGGCCGGCGAGACAAGACAAATATCACCTTTTTGGCAAGCCTATCTATTCACACTTGCGAGGATGGACTCGTTGGAAGAATTAATGGAAGTTGGAACCCAGAAATTCTATCCACACGTACTAGTACGATGGAGCCACTAGGACGATCGAGCACGACGTACAATGGCTGTCCCGGCCGGTCGTGTTTATGTGCGTATCCAAGTGGCCCGGGAGATGCATGGAGATGGAGAGAGCGTTGGACTCCGTCGCCCGCCGCGTCGGCTCCGATGTTTCGGTCGAACCCATGCAATGCAATGCAAGCAACTTGTGAAGCCAGACCGCGATGGCCTCGGGCGCTGTATGGTACGCGTGCCGTGTGACCGTGATACTGCTCCCTTCCGTCAAGTTGAAGTGGATGAGCAGAGGCGACGATATCATATTGTCAAACTTGTCCTTGGCTAGCGGTGATTGCGTCGCCTGACGGTCTGACCGTTAATTGTTTCGCAACTATCCCTCCGTTCTAAATTATAAACAATTTTAACTTTTTATTATATATCTATTTTGCTATGCATAAAAAAAAAGCTAAAACGACTAATCATCTGTAACCTAGACTTGCAGTGCGTGCAAGTGGCTTCAAGTTGAGCTATAGTCCTGGCCGATGTTGTCATCGCTGACGGATTGCCGGATTGGTGGCTGTAGCACGCACGCACGTTTTAAGCAGGCAGGAAGGAGCCGATCAAGTTGGGGCTTATTGGGCTCCCTCTCAGGTCTCAGCTACCGATGCTGCCAGCGCACATGCATCTGCTTGGTCACATCACCCGGCCTCACCGCACCAGTCGCTTTCTGGGAGCTGTAGTAGCTGACCAACAACGTTAGCGTGCAACACAGCTCCTCCGATCCCGTCACTCCGTGTGAGCGTGTTACGTTCGTGGTGTTCCCGTATCATATGGGCCGCAGAACCTTCCGAGATGCTTGGGCCGCCGACGATGTGTTGGCCTGCAGGCCTTTTTGAATATTCCAATGAGTACGTGTGTGCGTTTTATGGGCGCGTGTGTTGTATCATGTAATTTTAAAAAAAAAACTCTACACATATCTAATCCTGTATTATGACGTGTAGGAGTAATTGCGTATTTTAGGTCGACTCTCAAGTTGCCTCGAAATCCATCTGTTGCTTTGAATATGACTTCGATCTGCCTGCACAAGTTGTGTCTTGCGTGTTTGTACACCTGATGAAGGAATGTAGGGAGTCCATATCTACCCGGCCGGATGTGGACGACTCCAATCGCCGCCGGGTTTCATCAGACCGCAAAAGGCGACAGATATCACCTTTTCAGCATTCAAAAGCTGGTCAATAATCTCGTCATTCGCCGTCAGAGTGTGACCAGTGGACTGAACAGAAGGCGCGCGTTCCTCTACCCCCAACGGCCCTACACGGCGGTACAGCCTACTGCATCTGTGGCCTTGTTTAGTTTTTTAAATTAGAGAAAGAATTTCTGTAGCAGAATTTTTATAATATTTTTTTGTATTTAATAAAAAAATTTTAAACTTTGACTAATTAGGTTTAAAATATTCGACTCATAAAGTATAACCAAACTGTGTAATTAAATTTTAATTTTATCTACATTTAATACTCTATATATGTACCGGTATTTTGATGTAACGAAAAATCTTTTTCTACATAGTAACAATTGCAGTAGACCAGCGAGGCCAACTGCAACTTGGTGCCACGCTCACCGTACAGCGCGTGTTGTGGGACAAGTTGGCCAGTCCAATCCAAGTCCAATCCAACTCCGGGCTCCCCGCGTCGGGGCCATGGCCGATGCAACTTGGAATTTTTTTATTAATAAATTTATTTTTTAAAAAAATTACAAAATTAGTCTATGTTTGCAAAAAATTACAGGAATGAGCGACCAGTCACCCGTTGGAAGGGCGACCAGGCCCAGGTCGCCCGGCCAAAGGGCGACCAGGCCCAGGTCGCCCGGCCAAATGGCGACCTGGTTTTTGGATTTTTTTAAATAATATTTATTTATTTAGAAATTTCAGGAAAAATTTTGATTTTTTTTAAATATTATTTATTTATCCGTAAATTTCAGAAAAAATATCGAAGTCGGAGAAATAGCAAAAATAATACGCAGTCATGCAATTGGCGTGCGAAAACGCCGTTGTCGTGTGCTCGCCCAAGCTTAATAGATGAAAAAATACAACAGTGAAACATTAATTAAGTTCTAAAAACTAAAATAGTATGAGTACAATATCATAGAAAACAACATCGGCGGCAAATCATACAAAACTAATATCGTCCACGCTTAGGTGCAACACCCCTAATCGTGCCAGGCTTTGGTGCTCTGCGGCCCGCTCGCACATGGCCGGCTGAGTAAGTAAGTGGCGAAGGAGGAACTGTAACACGTGCAGGACGGCCTCCAGCAGCAGGTGGTGTCGCGTACTCGTCCTGTGAGGGCTGTGTCTGTGGTGGTGCTTCACGTAGCTGCGATGACGCAAGTACGTCCGCCGGCTCCTGCTGCAGGTAACTCTCAAGGTCGAAGGGTGTCGGGGATCGCTGACGAAAAGTGTCAGCGTGCTCAGAGATGTCCGATCCCTCGTAGTCGTAACGGGTCGTCCCTAAACATATAAGACCAACGTTATGATAACGCTGATGGTAAAACTAATATATAACGTGTCGAACTCTTAAAAGTAGGTCATACCTGGAACCATGGGTACAGCGTGTGAAGAGGAACCTCTGAAATCGAACTGATGCCGCGAACCGTCAAAGTGCATACCTGACCATGCAGAGTGAATGTAATGTTACGAATAAAGCAGTATTAGATAATATAATTAAATTTCACCACTATATCATACCTGTAGGCATGTGAGCAGGCTGCGAAGATGATCCAATGATATCGAACTCCGGACGCCAACCGGCAGAGTACGTAGGTGGACCTGAATAATAAAACTTATAAGTAACGAAAAAGTTAGCATTACTACATACGAAGAAAATATAACTTACTCACCTGTTTGGTACGTAGGCCGCGGAGGTAGTGGCGCCGTCGGTCCGTCAGGCCTGTGTGTCACGTGTGAAGGTCGAGGGACGACATCCGGCTGTCGCCCGCAGGGCCGGCACGACGTCAACTTGACAATGTTTGCAGCAAAGTCGTACATCCTCTGGACCGCAGCGGTAAGCTCGTGGCTGGTCATCTGAATGCCCTCCCTCAACCGGTGCAAGAGCGATCCACCATCCACAGTGATACGGTGACCCATGTCGGCCTATTAACAAAACGAGAACATTGAAGTAATTACGATAAGAAAAATATTAAACGAAGTGGGTTGAAGTTCATAAAGATCGTACCGCCAACGACAACGCCTGATCTCTGTGCACAGGGTACGTGTCCGTCAACCTGGGGACGTGGGTCCGTGGCTCCGCTGGTGTATACGTGACTCTGATCCGTGTGCGAGGAATATACCAACGTAAGTAGTCCCCATAAGCCTGCAAGGAAAACGGTCTGGGCTCGTAGGTCACATCATGTAGTGCGTTGGCCCACTCGTCGACCCACGGCTGTATACGGGAGGACCAAGTAACGCCAGCCGGTAGACCCCTCCGCACGTAACTATGGATTTCAAAACATATTAATTATCTTTCTATATATATTAAATACTCAATCAGAACGAATTAATTGTCTTATACTTACCCGTGCACGGAAAGAGGAACAATATGGGCAACCGGAAGTGGGAACGTCTGGTTACGACCAAACTGCCGCATCACTCTGTGAGGAGCGTAGTCCTCGACAAAGATGTCGAAAACGACAGCCTTACGTGTCATCCAGTACTCCTGATCCCTCGTGCAAAACGACGACAACCCATTAGGCGCTCGTACGATAATCTCCTCCATGCTGTAAGGTGTCCAGCGGACGTCGTCTGCCCTAATCCGGTCGAACGCCGCCATGTACTCAGGATAGGCTCTGTGAACCTGAATGTTTGCCCAAGTAGGCTGTATAGAAAATAATAGTAAGGTGCAATTTATTCAAAAATAAATAGAAACAGGTTCAACCGCGATATAGAAAACTTACCCGCCGCCGGACCCACAACGAACCCATCGTAGGGCCGTCCTCCTCCGTCTCCCCGTACAACCCTGCTCCGTAAGTCGAGAAATCCATGACTGGTCGTCCAATACTAAACCGCTCGTACGACCAGAGTTGAAGTAATAGTGGACAACCAGAGAGGATAGCTGACGGGTCGGTCTTTGTGCACGCATCACAAAGACCTCGGTACGTGGCTGCCAAGATAGCGGACGCCCAACTATACTGCGGCACGGCGTCGAGCGGTGCGTCCGCTATCTCGCGCGCGAAGTGGATCAAGTGCTTCGCGACAGAGTTCCCATGCGACGATGTGAACATTATCCAACCAAACAACCACAACAGATAGGCCTCCAAGTGCCTCGACACAGTGGCCTCATCCGCCGCAGGGTGGATATACTCGGCCTGAATTAGAAAACAGAAGTTCAAATTTCATTTAACATACATATGAATATTTGATGTTAATGAACTATATCACAGTGTTATCTATTTACCTGAAACTGCAAGAGCCAGGTCTTCGTAGGCCCGTGATGCTGGTTTTCAGCAAGAGTTTGATACTCTGGAGCGTCTGGTCGACGCACAACACCCTCGAAACGGACTAGAAGGTCCTCACGCCAAGTGGCCTCCACGTCTGGACGGCTGACGTCCTGCCCAGCAGTGGTGACACCAAGTAAGTAGGAGACGTCCTCGAGTGTGGGAGTCATCTCCCCGCAAGGAAAGTGGAACGTGTGCGTCTCAGGCCTCCAGCGGTCCACCAATGCCGCAAGTAAGGAACGGTCAAAGTTAAACCGTGTCACCGCATCGGCCGGGGCCTCAACAGCACTAGCCTGCACAAGCCTACACAGAGGCAGTAGACCAGCTGCTCGTAGCCTGTAGCAAATACAACATTTATATATAAATATATATTACCAAATCATCTGTATGAGTAAAACAAATAAGTGAACGTGTTATTGTGCACACCTGGGTATCCATCGCTCGTCCAGCCGCCACAACTCCTGAGGTACCCTAGGCCGTAGAACAGGTAGCTCAGCAGCTGTCACAGCACTCAAGTAGGACCGGTGGCGCTGGTCCAACTGTGCGTCCAACAACTCCAAGTGTCCCTCATCCATCGCCATACCTAAAATATCTTAATAATGTAAAAAAATAATGCACAAATATAATTAATACTATAAAACAGTAAATCAAAAAAAGCAGACATACTATTATTTTTAAAGAGCATTTTCGCCTTGATTCCGGAATCCACGACGTGCACGAGGGCGCCGGCCGTCTTGCGGATTCCCTGAAGGTCCTGCTTCTGCAGCTCCCTCTGTGGTGGTTGCACGCGTGCACTTTTTGTAAGTATGTCCTGTGCCATTGCAAAATACCCTCTACGATTGCTACAAGAGGTAATCCTCTCATGCCTCGAATGACCCAATTGCACACCTCCGCCAAATTTGTTGTCATTATTCCAAACCTCGCCCCATCTGTGTCATATAATAATGACCACTTCTCCTTTGGCTCGTACTCAATCCAATCTGAGAAGCACCTGATTGATGACCCCGACCTCCGAACCACGTTCCTCAAGGCATCCGTTGGAAGGCCTGAAAGAGGAACAGACATATCATTCGGGTCTTGATTCGTACGAGTCGCTAACTATGCTGTTTGCTTTGTTGTTAATTCATCAAGACGTGCCCACATTGCATTGAATTTTCTTTGTTGGTTCTGATTGCACAACCTCTTAAACATATTCATAAGGTGTTTATTTTTGAAATGGCTGAAAAAATTTGCACCCAAGTGCCTCATGCACCATCTTGATTGTATATCCGACCATCGAGGAGGAAGATCACGCTCCACTGAACCATATTGCATATCCGTTATCGCCTTCAACAAACCGGCATGTCGGTCATGTATGACACAAACATTAGGTCGCCCTTGCACCACTGCTAACTTCACACGCTCCAAAAACCAATACCAAATATCTGTGTTCTCACTTTCCACAAAAGCAAAAGCAACTGGCAGTACTTGATTATTCCCATCAACACCAATAGCAGTTAGAATCTGACCTTTATACTTTCCTGTTAGAAATGTACCATCCATGCATAAAACAGGTCTGCAATGACGAAATGCCATTATACATTGACCTAGTGCAAAAAAGGCTCGACGAAGTATTAACTTTCCGGCCTCTTTTGGATCAGACACATCCATGATATCATAATATGTACCAATATTTCTTTGTCTGATGGTTTCTAACAATCTTGGTAGGTTCTCATAAGATGCTTCGTACGAACCGAATCTCTTCTCAATGACCTTCTGTTTCGCTCGCCACGCCTTCGAATAGCTGATGGTGTATTTAAAATCTTCCTCTATAGTAGTCACTATAGATTTCGGCTCATACCTTAAATTATCAACAATTCGATTATACATGTACTCTGCAATGAAGCTCGATGTAAGAGCAGTATTGGACTTCTCTAATTCTTGTAACTCACATGTATGTTCTGTTACTATAGAGCACTTCCAAATTGTACTCTATTTTTGCTCATAAGCATGTATCCTAAATGGACAGTCCGAAAACACACATTTAACATCATATACTTTCTTGTTAGACTTAACAACTACAAAAGACCGCTTCATTGACAGAGACTAGTACTTCACGGCACTCATCACTTCATCTTTGCCTTTGTACATACCTCCCTCTACTACTTCATTCTCATGATATTCCCACGGCACAGAATTTTCTTCGTTGATCATCAAATTCTTCGAACTGTTACTCTTCCATTTCAGTGGGACAAGAATTTCATTCTCATCTTCAGATGACTCAGTTTCAGATATATTCTCATTCTCCATATCTTCCATCGCCATCTCTTCAACTATATGCTCTATGCGCTCTCCTTCGTCCGCTTCACCCGTCGGTACCATAGATGACAGGTGATGATCACTCTCTTCATTATCTTCCTCATTATCATTGTCATTGTCATGGCTCGGACCTCCTTCTTCTTCTACAACGTGTACCTCATGAACCTCCTTCGTATATGCCTGAGCAAGAAGGACTAGAGGCCACCCACGTTCTACAGCTTTGTTCACGTATTTTCTCCATGTTGATGTTGCATTAAGCGGTACTAACTCCCAAAAAGTGCCCTCCCGAGCACGACTAACCATACCCATGACCTTAACGTCATGTTGGTTGCTGTCAAGCCCAAATATTCGCATCAACCAATTCTGCACACCACTAATTATTCTCTCATTTGCCCTAGACACCCATCTAGTTACTGAGGCAAATCCTGACAGATCAACCCCGTGTACACCTTGAATAATTTCTCCTTCTCCATAATAAATTTGAAATCCTAACTTCTCCGACATCTGTGTAATCTAAAAATTTCAGCTAAAATAGCTTTTCACTAATATATTACTAATATTATTTCAACTATAACTATTTAATTTAACAATATATATAAAATAAAAATATAAGTAATACTACCAAAATATAATATTAATCGCTTAACAGAAATATAATATTATCTAATAATTAATATAACACACATTAAATAATTATATATAAAATTATTTTTTACTTACCGAAAATTTTCTTCTTCCTCTCTTCTCCTTCTTCCTCCTCTTCTTCTTCTTCTTCTTCTTCTCTTCTCTTCTCTTCTCTTCTCTTCTCTTCTTCTCCTCTCCTCTCCTCTCCTCTCCTCTCCTTCTGTTCTGTTCTCCCAGCCGGCAGCGGCCGGCCGCGGCCGGCCGCGTTATATATAGCGGCGGCCAAGTCGCCCACTGGACGGGCGACGTGGGCCCAGTCGCCCACTGGCCGGGCGACATGGGCCACGTCGCCCATCGGCCGGGCGACGTGGGGCCCGCCATGGGCCATGTCGCCCATCGGCCGGGCGACGTGGGACCCGCCATGCCACGTGCCCAGCCAAGTCGCCCGCTGGTCGGGCGACATGGCCCAGTTAGCCCGCCAGTCGGGCGACAAGGCCCATCTTCGCCCTTCCAACGGGCGACTGGTCGCCCATTCCTGTAATTTTTTGGAAACGTAGACCAATTTTGTAATTTTTTTAAAAAATAAATTTATTTATAAAAAAAATTCTGCAACTTGCCGCGCGGGGGGCCTACTACGGCCCACTACGGGCTCGCGGCCGCTTCGCCGTGGCATGGACCGGGTGGGACGGACAGATTTCAGCGTTCTGAACCGAACGCCATCGCACGCTGTTGTCTTGGCGTTATTTTTACAGTGGGGATACTTTACTGTAATTTGATTGATTATAATATTTTGATGTATTTAGTTACTATATAATATAATTTTTATTTTGTTGAAAAAAGTTTATATTTTGTATATTTTACTAGCAAATATGTCCGTGCGTTGCAACGGGAATTATAACTTGTGTCATTTGTTCTAGTACACTTTAGAATCATATAGCGTACGTTGGTTGGACATATGCTATCTAACTCGTATGAATATAAATTATGAGTATAGACGGCTATGTCTATGGCTAGCGGCGTCACATGTTTATTTTACAGTGTACGGTGGCAGCAGCTGCCCTTAACAGCGACGCTAAGGCTAGTGGCGGCTCCAGTTCATTTGGCCTTATGTGCCTCGCTACCGCCATCATGGCCTTCCACGTCTAGTCCAACGCGGACGAGGTCCTCGCAGCGTCAGCTAGCCAAGCTCGCCGCCTTTCCTAGACAAGTGGATCAATTCGTGCTAGCCAAGCTCGCTGCCTTGTCTGCACAAGTGGACCTTGATGGCGGCGCTGAGGCACATCGCGGGCACTTTGGACGACCTGGAGGCTTAATCTGATTTCTAAATCGATCGATTTGTGTATGGGTGGATTGGTTTGATTTTATAAGCTATTTGTGTTTTCGGAGCTATTTTCATTTGAGTTTGGATTTGGATGGGAGATCATCCATGATGATAAGTGTCAAAGTTGAACGACAACAACACAGGCAATTCTCATTCATATCAAGTTTTTTGACTATTTTTTTCATCTTTGCTGTTGCGTACTATTCTTGTTGGATTTGGATTTACCTTTTACCCGATCTTCACCGTTCAAATAGAAGCTAGGATGCCATAATTAAATAATCCTAGTTCTAAACGGACTCTGAACGCAAACTGGAGGAGAGACAGAAAATTAAATATAATCCTAATTCTATATAGACTGGATGTAGAGGAGAGGAACCTACCATCACCGATCCAAACACGGAGGTGAAAGAAAATTGGGTGGAGAAATTTTCACCTTTTATAGATAGATATTGATTTATGCCACCTGAGTAAGACAGTTAATTATATTTGTTTTATCTAATAGAAATTAAGGTAAAACTTTTGCCCTCCTGTATAAGAAAAACTTTGTTTCTGGTACACCGGGGGCTATAAACCATCCATTTTGTTAGCTTTAGATAGACAACACATCTTATGAAAATACAAAATATCTTATCTTCCAATTAGATCTAATCTAACTTACAAACTAGCGTATTCAATTAAGTTTATCTTCCAATTAGATCTAACATGCAACACATCTTGCCATGTTGCATCCTTTCTAAGGAGCTGTAACATATTTTGGTGAACATGGCTTGTAAGAATATATTTTTTCTATGTTATGAGCCGACGAAGAAAACAAGCAAAGATATTGTGACGGTCGTGCTTGGGTTAGCGAGCGGGCCATGAGCTATGTCTGTGCCAAAGCAAAGACTTCTCCTAAAACTAAAAGTCAACCTCGAAGCATCATGATTCATAAGAGGATCGGGCTATGGCGACATGGCAAGGTCCATCTATAATGGCACTGACTAGCAAGAATGTTTGACATTAGGCCATTGCAGTTGCTGACTTGCCATGTCTAAACATGGCGTTTTCCAAGTCCCACCACTAGTTAGAAAAACGAATAGGAATTCTTGATGTTACGTTGTTACTACGTTTTGATCAGCCTGCTGACTTACCATGTTTGAACATAGCTAATTGATGAACACATGAAATTTGCCAAGTTAACCAAGTAGGCTTAGTACCCACTTAAGTACTTTTCAAATTTCAGTTTGTATGTTTTTATTTTAGCAGATGGAATTACCAATGATAAAAGAAAAATAAATAAGTTTAGCATATGGAATTACCGATGATAAAAAGAAAAATAAACAAGTTGACTTTATTGTGTTCAAATTAAACAAAAGATGAAAAAAAAGAGTGGCTAGAGATTTGATCCCTACACCTCCTAGAAGGTGGAGTTAAAAACTTTCAACTAGACTAGATGTTAACTTTCCCTTTTCTTTGCTTGACAAAGGTTCGTGGATGTGCTAGAATTTCACGAAATTTTGAACTCTTTGTATATATCTTAGAGTTCTTTCAAACATAGTATAAACATAAGACATTTCTAACTCAACCCTACGAATACACGTATGCATATTATATCTATATGAACGCTCACAAGGGACCAGGTGATCTTGAGACTGATGTGGTGAAGCCATCACAGGCAGTAGGCCATGAGTACATTCCCGTATGGATACTACATGCATATGCAAACTAATGCGACGAACTATAGCTATGAGTACGTTGTTTACGGCTAAAAGAGTACACGTCTACCACTAGAAGGCTTAGCCACAACATAGAAGGCGCCAAGCCTAAGTTTCAAATAGGCAATCTCTACCAATGTCAAGACCTTTCGAATAGTATACCGCGCTATTCTTTGTCATTTCTAAAACAAGATATTAACTTCTCAAATTATAGGAACAGGAAGCTTGAGCAACAACAGTACGATTCTGGATCTAAAATTGCACCAGAATTCCTCACTATCCAATACTCTGCTTCTCCCATTTGGCAAACAAAACTGTCTGAAAATTTTTCAGAAGCAAATTCCTGGGACGCTAGTAGCTCCACAGTGCAATGTCAGCGGTGCCATGCTCGACGTCCTCCGGCCACGCGCCAGTGGCGTCCGCCGGGTCTTCGAGCAGCCCCTGCGCCAGGCTCGCGTAGTACGATCCGGCATCAGCCATGCCACCGAACCTGAACACGTCCTCGAACTCGAACACGGCGTCGTTCGAAGGCACCACTCCAGGCTCGGAATCAGCATTGTCGTCGTCCTCTTTGTCGGGGGCAGTGTCCTTCGTTGCCGGCGACGACGACGTCGGTTCGGCCACAGAGCGCCTCCGGAACGCCTCAACCGCCTCGGCGACGACGTCCTTGATCTCGCGAGCGCTGGCCAGCTCTGGCACCGAGACAGCGCGGCGGCGGGCATCAGAGGCTGGAGCAGCCACGCCGAGTCGGCGAAGTTGAGGCAGGCGCCGCCAGCTCGGGCGTGGCGAAGGCGCCGAGCCAGAGCCTTGACCCGCGCCCGCCGGGGACGCGCACCTCGCACACCCACCGCCCCGCCTGGCCACGGCGCCGGACGCCGCGGTACACCGGGTGCCGCGTCTCTCGGAACTTCGTCCGGCCCACCGGCTTCTTGGGCGACGCCGACCACACTGTCCTGTACTCCTCGTGCTCCGCATCCGCGGACGACGTCGTCGACGGCGAGGGTGTGTACATTGCAGACTCGCTGAAGGTCAGTAGCTTGGTAGTAGTGTGGCGGCGCTAGCCGAGCTGGGATCGATGGAGCAGTGGAGGTCGGACTTGGATGAGGGGAGCGGAAGGCGCCGGCGGGAAAGTATATATAGCCATGGGTAACTTGTCAACTCGGTGCAGGCGGGCACTGGGCACTTGTGCAGCCGGCAAGTTGGTGACGACTGGTCGTCAGTGGCGCGGGGAGTGAGAGACGATGAGCTGGAACCTGGAAGTGGAAAACGAGACAGCTTGGACGAACGGCGTGCGTGCGTGGCGGTCCGAGTCAGCCACCATGGCGGTGGCGGGGTCCGGTGGTCAGCGACTGTTAGCAGTTGCATGGCGCGTGGTTTGCAGGTGAGCAGGTCTTTGTTTACTTTTTCAAAGCTGTTCGCCTGGGTGCAATTCGCGCGGTGGCTCGCTCTTCGGCGCCGAGGCCAGTTGACAAGTTACAACGTCACAACGTACGTATATCCTGGCTACTTCGGTTTCTCGGTTGACTGAGAGAAGATCTTGAAGGTCTGAGGATTTGTTTTGACCATCTAGTAGATGTGAACGTCCATGCCATTATGCCAAGTTTCTTTCCGTGTCCATACATAGTGACCATGAGTACAGTAGGCATGAGTTTTTTTTCTAGTGTCGTATCAGGTTGCTTTTGGACCGACCATCACCAAAAAACGGACATTCTTAGGTTGCTTCGACGTTGGGTCATCTTTCATTTCCCGCGCCATCGGTTAGGGGGCTGTTCCCGGATTACGGTCTTTTTATGCACCCAACTGAAGTTTGTATAGTTAACAATTGTCAGGAAGAAGCTTACAGAGACAGCAAGGGCCCTTCGACAATGGAGCAAGCGTCTGTTCAGTAAGGTGCGCCTTCAGCTTCACATTGCAAGCGAAGTGGTCTTGAGATTGGAAGTTGCACAAGAGAGCAGGCCGCTATCAGAAAATGAGTTCACACTCAGAAAGGACCTTAAGACTAGATTACTTGGACTGGCAGCAGTCGAGCGGTCCAGGAGAAGACAAGCGTCAAGGTTCACTTGGCTGAAGGCTGGGGACGCCTGTACCAAGTTTTTTCACCTGAAGATGAGCAATAGAAGAAGGAAAAAGTATATTCCAGCTCTAAAAATACAGGATGGCACACTCGTTTGGAATCACGATGATAAAGAGACTGTGCTTCATAGTTATTTCTCTGGAATAATGGGAACCAAGGTGCAACGAACAAGAAGCTTCAATTGGCAACACCTGAACATGAGCACAGTACAGGAAGCGGAGGGTCTGGAGCTAGACAGGCCCTTCACAATGGAGGAACTGGAGAGTGCGGTCAGGTGCCTCCCCAACGACAAGGCACCTGGCCCCGACGGGTTTACGAACAACATCTACAAGAACTGTTGGGATATCATTAGAGATGACCTGCTAGCAGCCTTCCACAGTATGCATGAACACCACAGTGGGGCCTTGGAGCACATCAATGGAGCACAGCTAGTCCTACTGCCCAAGACAGATGTGGCTGATGAGCCAAAAGATTTTAGGCCAATCAGTCTCATTCACTCTTTCGTGAAGTTGTTCACCAAAGTCCTTGCTATCAGAATTTCTCATTATATTGATGGACACATCGCACCACGGCAAAGTGCTTTTATCAAGAAGATGTGCATTGTAACAAGTACAACTCCGGCCCATCCGTAAAACAGAATTAATGGACCAACGTCGGTCCAGAAGGAGAACGGCCCAACCAACTGAGGACGAACCCGCACGAAAACCCTAAAGAGGAGAAGACAGGCGCGCCAGGCGCCGCCGACGCCGCCATCCTGGCCCCACCGTCGCTGTCTGTAAGACTGCCATGTCACCGTGAGCAATTAGGAAAATAAGATTAAATAAAATAGGAATTAAGGATCCGCAGGATCTCTTATTGCTTAAGAATCAAGTCCAATCGGGACTATAAATATTTAGGAGTTGTAATCAATCAAGGGCAATAAAGAAAAGGGTTATCCCTTATCTCTCACTCTCCCTCCTCTCCCTCTCGCGCCGCCCCCCCACCCGGCAGCTAGGCCACGCCGCCGCCGTTGATCATCGCCGCCCACTGCCCCACAGGTCACACCCAGGGCTGCAATGTGCACCCCTGTGCTCGACTTGTTATAGCTGGTATCTTACGACCAGATCGATCATCGCCATAGAGGATGAACCTATCAACGTCGCTGAGATGCTGCAATCCTTCATCACCACAGTCAACGAAAAGATTGAGGGGATGCATAAGGATTTCATCACCATCAATGCCCGTCTCAAGAAAATCGAGGACAGGACAATTCAATCGGTTGTCATCACAGATATGCAGACGAGATTGAATCATGAAGCAGCTATCAATGAAGTCACCGCAGAAACCCAAGAGATCATGATCGCAGCCGATAAAGCTCATCTTGAGAGTAAGATAAAAGAACCCACCTCCTCTGAATTACCATCGATCATCAAAAAGGTCTCCAACAATCTTCTATCAACTATGGAGTCAGCACCACACATCCAGTTGCCGCAGGAACAGGCGCCAACGACACCATTACACCAAGAACTGCTTCCACAATCACCAACACAGACAAAGATGATCTCATGTATATCGACTCCAACATATGACGGTAAATCAGACCCTCGACCCTGCTTAGCCAGATTATCCATCCTCTTCAGCTTAGATAATATGGCATCACAAGATCAGGTACCATATGCTGCCTTCCACCTCACTGGCATGGCACAACTTTGGTTCTTCAATCTCCCAGAGGAGCGACCTGCACATTGGAAGGATTTACAGGAGGTCTTACTCAAAGAATTCGGCCACCTCATGCACCAACATCAGAACAAGTACACACCACCAACATTTCAGGGAACACTGGAGGAATACATCACCGATTTTTGGGACTACATCGACCGTATCAACCTTGACGGCATCCCTCACCAAGTCAGTCTCTTCATTATGGGCCTCCCACCTCGACTATGGGAATTAGTGCAACCTCAATGTAACACCCCTGGTGTTAACTACATCTTTGCACTGCACATCATGAGCATAATCATATCATTTACACCAAATCACATTCCTGACATGCTTTGCCTGGATGCTTGCTTGCATTTAATTTAAATTGTTTGACCTACATGCAGAGTTGTGATGAATGTGTGCAAATTCTTGTGATTAGGATCTAAACATGTTTAGAAGGGTTATGGTCAATGTTTGCTTGGTCATGTGGTTTCAAAATCAAGTATTGCAAAATTAGGATTTTATTATCCTAATTATGATTGCTCGACCTTAACTAGAAAGGGTAGCTACGGTACTTATCTCAGTTTGAACCTTTAATATGGTTTGTAGAGAAAATATTTAGAATAAACTCTCTATTTTCACCAAATTATAAAAATGTTTTAGGCATTCAAAAAGGGCAAAAACAGTGAGAGAAATATTAGAAATTAATATTTTTATAATTCAAATTTGACCCAAATTCACATTTTCAAATATAGGCCGAATTGGCCAAAACTGTCTATATATGAAATGTTCCAATCGACGAGAGGAACATTTTTGGAAACTACAGCGAGTCAAACATTTTAGTTCATTTTCAAGAGTGGTGGGACCCACCCGGCCCACACGTCATCATCCACCTCCCCTCACTTTTCCCCTTCTTCCTCTGTTTCCTACTGCCGATCGCCAGAGCCGCACGCAGCGGCGGCGCCAGCAGCCGCGATGCGAGGCCGCAGAGCAGACGAGCACGTGCGCGCGCACTTGAGTGCCTCCGCCACGCCATCGCCTGCCACCCTGCCTGCCCGCCGCTGCGCCACTGCCCTGCTGCTCTGTTGGCCGCCATGCCCGCCTCGCTGGCCACCGCATGCGCCAGGACAGGCAATACACGACACGCGCCAGCGCACGCGAGCCGCACTCGAGCACCCACGCGCAGGAGCATGGCAGAGCCGCTGAGCGGACACGGCTGCTGCCACCGTGTCCCTTTCGCCCGTGACCGGCCGCGCCATTATGTGCCAAATTGGACGACGCTGGGCGCTATTCGGTCCAAATTGGACACCCCAGCTGCCCTATTTCACCCTCCGCCCCACCTCACTCCCACTGCCTCACTTCTTCCCATGCCAAAGCAGCCGCGGTGGCAGCTTCTCCACAGCCGCAGCACCACCGTCGCTTGAACCTCGTGCGAGTGTGCCCCACGCTCGCTTCTCCTCCACTCTCCCAGGCTCGCCAACAACTCTGCCTCACCTCACTTCGCACCTCTGCCTCCGTTGCCTGAGGCCGAGCGCCGCCGACGCGCCCTCGCCGCGGAGCCGCCCGATCTCGACCACCGGCGTACGTGGCTAGGACTCCACGCTCCACCACAGGCCGAGCCAAGACCAGCCCACGGATGTGTGAGGGTCAAGGTAAGCCCTTGCGCCGCCGCTCGACGCAGGCCACGCCTTCACCTGCCGGGATTGAAGCCGTCGGTGCTGTCCCCTCCTCCGTGAACGGAGGTAGAAGATGGGTAGGGGCATCGACAAAATTTCATTACTCTTCTCGGGTTTTTGTACAAAGTGCCATGACTCATAGCTTTTATAGATCTGGGCATGATTAATTTGAGGAAAGTTCAGGGACCTCTCTGCAAAGTGTTTGTCCTATATGGATTTTTGGATTAAAAGCAAAATAGATTTCTAAAATTCTTGTCGATTCTTCTAAAATCCATAACTTCCTCATTTTTGGTCCAAATGAGGTGGTTCAAGTTTCAATATTTTTCTTGTGATGAGATCTATGCAGAAAAAATATAGGATGGACTGTTTGTGATACTATTATGTAGGACTTTAATTAATTGTTGAAAATTCTAGCTATATCTAGAAATGCATAGTAAATCATATATTTTTTTAGAAAAATATTATTCTAATTTTGTTAGTCTTCTTTGGTGATGCTCTATCTATGAAAAACATTATATGCATTCTTTCTGTGTAATAATATGAAGTTGTAGTTCAAGTGTCATAAATTGCTTAGTTCCAAGGAAAATCATAAATAGAATATATAGGCCTAGTTTGTGGTTGATAATTTTTTAGACTACTTATATGCTATAAGGTAGCTGTTGATGTAGTGAAACATGAGGTTTGGCATACTTCATAGTACAAAGTATCCTTAGGTCTCCTTTTATGTGCTACCTTGTGATTTTTGTGTAGGGCAGTAGACATGTTCAAATGAGGTGAAAATTTTATGGTAGCCTAGAATTAGCATTTATTATCTACTGTATATTTCTAGGAATTTTAGGAGATGCTGATCTAGTAGTCCCTATTATAGCTATATCCTTTTTAGCATGAAATCGACTTGAGCATTGAGTTAGATGGGGCCATAATTAGTTTTGAAGATATTTAGGGAACATATGATTGGATGTTAATAATGTTTTGGGTCATCATGGTTGACATAGCTTGATATGTTAGCACTATATACTTGGTGGCAATGTGATGATGTTTGTGTTTTAGTAGATGGTTAGTTGTAGGCTATATACATGACAACTGCATGTTTGTATTGTGAAAGCCAAGTGTAGTGTGGGTTAGGTGATTAAATAGAATTATAGTAAGTAACAATTAGAACATGATGAATAATTTGATGTAACTATAGTATAGATCTTTGGCTTTACTGGCTTATTTGCTAGTGATAGTAAGATGGCTAGTTGCTTTACTGGCTTGTTTACTGGCGATAAGTAGAAAGAAGGTTTCATCAATAGGCTTGTATTGTTTTTAGTAGAGAATATCATAGATTACATGTGATTAAGGTACATGTTCTTGGATGATGTTGACTACCTTGTAGAGAGAATATGCAAGCATTCATCATCATCATACTCCATCATACCATGTGCATTCTTCATATTCAAACGTGCACATGCATCATACAAGATCGCTAGGAGAACAGGACATAACGTGAAAACGGGAATCCAGAAGAGGAGTTCCGAAGTGAAGCTTCTGCACAGAAGGTGGTCGAGAACCAGTGTGGCAGAACCTCCTAAATAATATGGCCCACATGCACCTATCATTTGTCTAAACAGACCTCTGATAGCTATGCATGTGTTCCATAAGACTTAAAGGTTTGTCGGATGAATCCCCGAAACATCCACAATTCTTCGAGCATGATCAATCATTACAAAGAGACATTGCAGTATTACAACAGTTTATACAAAATAATATACATCAGAGTAAAAGAGCAGAAGAATTACAATAACATAGGTTTACAAACCATTTATTTTAAATCTTACAAACCATAAGTTTAGTTATTACAAACCATAGTAGTAGTGGAGTAGCGATAGATAACTTATTTACAATACCCAGATAATACGCTCTGCCAAAGAGCTAAGCATCATACTCGTCATCACTTTCCTCAACGACTGTCATGCAACAGGATGTAAAGCAAACCTGCCCATGGGACTCCCCTACAATAAGGGTTCAACAAACCCTGAGTACAAAAATACTCAACAAGACTGACCCGATGAAAAAGAGGGGAGAAACTCAGGAATGCATGCCAGAAGGACAAGGTGAGGCTCGCAAGATACAAAGACTTTTGTAGAAAAGCTCTTGTAGATCAAGTTTTAACTCATCATTAGTTATATCAGAAAATAAAGTTGTCTTGCTCTAACTCAAGATCACCAACCAACTTCATTCTTAATCCTTAACCATTATTCAAGTTGTTACTACGATGATGAACAGAGATCGAGTCTTCTTCTCCGAGAAGCAACGGCGATTCGAATCGATTGTACCCAGCTGGGACCTAGATCACTGATATACAGGAGACTCTAACTCCTAAGCATATCAGACCACATGATATATCGGGATAACAACCGCAGCCATATATCAACCACATGATACACATGGGACCTCTGACCCACAATGTATTGATATACGTGGTAAGCAACCCCACGGTATACCACACCATTGTATGTGGATTTTCTAGTCTTGATACACGCAAATCACCAACGGACAGGACCTAGGGCATCAACAGACAGAAACACTATAGAGGGACTCCTTTCCTAATGCAAGTTACCCGTCCGGACTCGATTTATTCCTTACATCATGATTCCACAGGTAAAACCAACTTCATCTTTTTCTTCTTTACTTTTTTTTAAAAAACTATCTAATTAAGTAGGGCTAGGCATTACTACGTATTTCCCAAATAAATAGGTACAAGGAATATGGAAGTAAGACAGGTCATGCAATTGGTAGGTCTTCACGCAACTCTTATTACTTAATGCAATATTTTATAACTGAAGTGATAAAACTTTATGAAAACAAGGATAAGGTTTAAATATATCTGGGGCTTGCCTTGGTGATCAGGGTAGATGGTCTCTGGCTCTGGATCAACACCCAACTCCTGATTCTGCTCTTCCTTGGGATCTGGTTTGACAACGTTAAACTCTCTGTTAACGGAAGCTACGCGATAACATGATATGTTTCAACATAATGGAATAATAAACATGATGCTTGATGAATGCATTAAGGACTTGGGTACGACTTTCCTTCACAATAAAGTTGAAAGCTAACAAACTTACTTACTAAGTTTATTAGGTTTAACTACGTCTTCAACGAAGTTCATTAAGCACATGAAATAACGTTGATTAAGCCTTAATGACATGATTAAGATAAGCATAAAAAATTAATTAAAGTACCAAAGGTCATTAAGGTTAATGACCTAAGGTCATCAATCAATCCGAAAGTCAAACAAATCCTATAATGATTAAGCATGATTAAAAAGGTTAATTAGTTATTTAAAAAGCATAAATTAAGGCATAAAATTAAAGTTGTCTAATTAAGCTCAAAATTTTATTTTGAAAAGACCTTGGTCTAATTAGATGGCAAAACAAATTTCAGAAATAAAATATAATTATTTTATTTATTAAAAATCATAGAAGATATATTTTTTAATTAAAAGGACTAATTTTAAGTCATGCAAAAATTACTCAAACTTGGAATATTATATTTTTCCTAGATAAATAATATCATAAAGAGCATACACAAAACTTTTCAGAATTTTTGGAGCCATACTTGAATTACTATGAATTATGGAAGAAAATAGCATTTAAATCATTTTCTGAAAATAGAAAAAGAAAAAAGGGAACAAAGTTCCCAGGCTGACCATGCCGGCCGACACCGTTGATCGGCGATTTCTCGCCGGCAGCGAGGTCTCCGGCCATGGGGCTTGGCCCTACATGATCACCTCGACGACGCAAGCAAGATAGGCTAGCTGGACGCCGAGCGGAGCAGCAGAGCTACCTCGCCGACGACCATGGCGGCATGGCGGAGCGCGGTAGCGACAGCAACAGCGACTGGAGCTATCTTCGGCGACGATGAGCACACGGACATACGCAGGGCATCAACGCGAACGTGATGGGCCAAAAGATGAAGTCGTTCCGGACTTCTAACGTAAGCGGCTACGTGCGCGGTGGCGGCAGCAGAGCGGAGCTTCGACGAGCTCGGTGGCCGGCGGCCATAGCACAACTTGGGCCAAACGGAGGGCATAGACAGGTACAAGAGCTCACCGCAAACACGATGCGCACGTTGGTTGGCTTGGAGACGGGCTAGAGCGAGCTGCAGACGGCGGCGTCGATGGCGGCGGCGTGCTCCAGCGGCAAGGACGGCGTCACGGCGATTCCTGTGCACCAACGAGCAAACCAAGGTGCGCATGAGGAGCAGGAGAAGATGGAGAACATGATAGGGAGGTTAATGAAGATAAATAACCGACCCTGGCGGCGGTAGACGGTGAAAGGTCCGCGGTGGCTCCGCTGCCGGTCACGAAGAAGAAGGCGGCGGCCAAGGCGGTTCGGGCGACGAGGGGCGATGCGAGCTGACTCAGGCAAAGCGCAAGAGTGAGGCGAAGCTAAGGGCAAGAGGAAGCGGGCAACGGTGAAGCGACGATGGCGAATTTTACCGGCGGAGGGAGGTCGTCGGATGGCGAGCAGGGAGGAAAAGAAGAAGAAAAACAATGATGGCCAACCTATTTATAGACGAACGGCAACGCACGTGCGGGCAACACGTCGACAGCGAAGTTTCGAGCGCGAGGGGGTGAGCTGGCGGTGGTGGCAGGCCGGTATGGCGCCGGCGGCCACGGCGACTGTAACACCTCTGGTGTTATATCAACTAAAATATGCCATGTCATCATACGCATTGCAAAGCATTCATGATTAGGTTAACTTTGATGTGTATCAACTAAAACAAATTTACATTTCATAGGTTGCTTGTGTTTCTGAAATGTTATGTCACATGAAATCATAAAACCCTACTTTCGAATGTCATCTCAAATACTTAGTTTATACTCTATGTACTGAGGTGTAAACCATGTTTACACTAGTGTCTAGCATACTGTATAAATCTAAGTCCAACCCTTAAAAATGATTTCCATATTTGAAGTTGAATTTGGATTTCAAAGCTTATTCCCAAGTCTTACAATTTAAATCTAAATTCAAATTAGAAAGTTATAAAATGTTTTTCAAAAGTCAACTTGGTCAACCAAGGGTTTCATTGGGTCATTGACCTAAAAATATCCTTGGATGATGTTTGTGATCACTAATGACCAACCAATTAATTTAGAAACCAAATCGAGTTTTTTTCGCTTCTGAAAACCCTAATTTTAAAACCCTATTTTACCCATCTTTCCATATTTTAAAATCTATAAGGAATTTTGATATACTCTCAAAATATGGTTTGTAGATCTTGACAAGAGCTACAACAATGTTATTTAAAGTTTTCAAGTTTCCAAAAATAATTTGAAATGAATTTGAAAAAATATTTTTTCAACATTTATCCCCTTTTAATTTTAAAATAATAATTCAAAATTTATTCATATTTTGAGAAAACTTTGTATTTGAAAAATGTTTAGTTTGAAAAGTTGAACATTCCATAGTTTTGAATATTTTCAAGTTTATTTGAAAAATCAAAATTAATTTCAAATATTTGTTTCTAGGGTTTTATTTCCTTTTTGAATTTGAATTCATATTTCTAAAATTATTCAAAATTTGAAAATACTTATTAAATGAAAAATGTAGCTCTTGAAAAATCATGCAAATGATATTTTGGGATATTTTCAAGTTCCTAGGTAATTTCTGGAGTAATTTGCAAAGTTTCAAAATGACATCATTTACTACAGTCATGCTGACGTCATCGTCTTCAATGCTTCCCCTGTTCATGGCGTCGCCGTGGCCGTCGGTGCCATTCCGGCCCGCTGCCGCCACCATCTCGCCCCCTCGCGCGCGAAGCTTCACCGTGGACGTGTCGGCCGCCCCTGCCTCGCCGTTGCGCTATAAAGAGAGCAAGTTGGACGCCGTTTAGCTTCTTCTTCTTCCCGGCCACCATCGCGGTCGACCTTCCTCCGCCGCTCAAATTCGCTGCCGCCGCTCCATCGTCACACGTTTGCTCTTGCCAGTAGTTCTACAACGCTCTTACGCTCCATTTGAGCTAGCTTGTGCCCACTCTTCCCGCTCGAGCCGCCCGCGCGCCGTCGTCTTCCTCGCACACGGCAACCGTGCCACCGTGAGCTTGTTTGCCATCGACCGCTGCCGTGGTTGGTTATTTATCTTCATCAACCCCGCTATCACGTTTTCTATGCTCTCCTTCTCATCATGCGCTCCTTGGTCTGTTCGTTGGTACACAGGAGCCATCGTGACGCAGACCTTGCCACCGGAGCATCACCGCCGCCATCACCGCCGCCGACTACAGCTCGACTCAGCCCGCCTCCGAGCCAACCAACGTGCGCACCGTGCCCGTGGTGAGCTCCTGCAACTATCTGTGCCCTCAGTTTCTTCTCTATCACGTGGTGGTCACCGATCACCATAGCTCGCCGCCGGCGCGACCTTGCCAGCACCGCCGCGCGCGTAGCCGTCTGGGCTAGGGGCTGGGAACGGCTCCATCTTGTTACCCATCACATTCGCGTGAATGCCCTGAGTGTGCTTGTGCACTTCCCGTCGCCGAAGAAGCCTCCGGTGAGCTCTGTTGCCGCGCCGCCATGGCCGCCGGCGTGGGTGCCTTTGTCCCTCCGCCGCCGCGTTAGCTAGCCTAGCTTGTTCGCCGTGTCGAGATGAGCACGTAGGGCCAAGCCTCGTCGCCGGAGACCTCACCATCGGCGAGCAATCGCCGCTCAACTCCGGCGGGTCGCTGGTCAGCGCCGGGAACATTGTTCCCCTTTTTTCCTTTTTCTTTTTTAGAAAATATTTTAAATGCTATTTTCTTTAATAATTCATAGTAATTCATGTGTAGCTCCAAAATTTCTGAAAATTTTTGTATATGCTCTTTATGATGTCCTCTACCTAGAAAAAATATGAAATACCAAATTTGAGTAATTTTTGCATAAGTTAAAATTTGTTCTTTTAATTGAAAAATTCTTCTTCAATGATTTTTAATAAATAAAATAATTGGCTTTTATTTTTGAAAATTGTTTTGCCATCTAATAAGACCAAGAGCTTTTCAAAATAAAATTTTAAGCTTAGTTAGACAACTTTGTTTTATGCCTTTATTTTATGCTTTTTAAATAATTGTTTAACCCTTTTAATCCTGCTTAATCATTATAGGGTTGTTTGACTTTGGGATTGATTGATGACCTTGGGTCATTAACCTTAATGACCCTTGGCACTTTACCTAATTGTTTGTGCTTACCTGGATCATGTCATTAGGGTCTAATCAACGTTATTTTATGTGTTTAATGAACTTCTTTAATAAATAGTTAACTCTAACGAACTTAGTAAGTTTTGTTGGCTTGCAAATTTATCGTGAAGGAAAGTTATACTCAAGTTCTTAATCTGGCTATGCATTCATCAAGCATCATGTTTATTATTCCATCATGTTGAAACATATCATGTTATCGTGTAGCTTTCGTTAACGAAGAGTTGAACGTTGCCGAACCAGATCCCAAGGAAGAGTAGATTCAGGAGTCGGGAGTTGATCCAGAGCTTGAGACTGTCTGCCCCGACCATCAAGGAAAGCCTCGGATGCATTTAAAACCCTTCCTTGATTTTATAAAGTTTTTATCACTTTATTTATGAAATGCTGCATTAGGGATTAGGAGTTGAGTGAAAACCTACCAATTGCATTACTTGTCTTACTTCCATATTCCTTGTTACCTGTTATTTGGAAAATGCGTAGTAATGCTTAGCCTGCTTAATAAGTTAGGTTTTCAAAAGGTAAAAGAATGAAAAAGATGAGGTTAGCTTTACCTGTTGGAATCATGATGATAGTTAATAAATCGAGTCCGGACGGCTAACTTGCATTGGGAAAGGAGTCCCTCTGTAGGTTTTCGTCTGTTGATGCCCTAGGTCCCGTTCGATGGTGATCTGGTGATATCGAGAACTAGATAACCACCCATACATGGTGTGGTATACTTGTGGGATTGAGAGTCCCATGTATATTGATATGCTTAGGAGTTTGAGTCTCCTATATATCATGTGGTTGATATATGGCTGTGATTGCTATCCCGGTATATCATGTGATCTGATGTGCTTAGGAGTTAAAGTCTCCTGTATATCAGTGATCTAGGTCCCAGCTAGGTATAAAAATGGATTTGAATTGCCATTGCTTCTCGAAGAAGAAGACTCGATCGTTGTTCATCATCATAGTAACAACTTGAACGATGATAAGGTATAAAAATAGAGTTGGTTGATAAGCTTTAGCTAGATCAAGAAAACTTTAATTTCTTTTATAACTCATGACGAGTTAAAACTTGGCCCTCAAGAGCTTTTCTGCAAAAAAATCCTTTTTCTTGCGAGCCTTACCTTGTCCCTCTAGCCTGCATTTCTTGTGTCTTCAACCCACTTTTCGTCGAATCAGTCTTGTTGAGTACTTTCGTACTCAGGGTTTGTTGAACCCCTGTTGCAGGTGAGTCCCATGGGCAGGAGTGCTTTGCACCCTGTTGCATGATAGTCATTGCAGAGAGTGATGACGAGTAGGATGTTTGGCTCTTGGGCAGAGCTTATCGTCTGGTATTGTAATAAAGTTATCTATTGCTACTCCACTACTATTATGGTTTATAAAATTTAAACTTATGGTTTGTAAGGTTTGAAACTAAAAGGTTTATAAACTTATGTTATTTTAACCCTTTCGCTGTTTTAATCTAATGTATCTTATTTGCATAAAACTATTGTAATACTGCAATGTCTCTTTGTAATGATTGATCCTGCTCGGAGAATCGTGGATGTTTCGGGGATTCACCCGACAGACCTTTTAAGTCTTATAGAACACATGCATTGCTATCAGAAGTCTGTTTATACAATGATAAGTGCATGTGGGCCATATTATTTCGGAGGTTCTAAAACAGCGACGCCATGAACAGAGAGGGAAGAGGACGATGATGATGTCATCATCCACTATAGCATGTGATGTCACTCGGTAGAATGCAAATTACTCGAGATTTTTCATAAGAACCTAAAAATATTCCAAAATATCATTTGTATAACTTTTCAAGAGCTACAATTTTCATTTAACAAACATTTTTAAATTCTACCTAGATTTTAAAATATGAATTCAAAATCAAAAGGGGACAAAACCCTAGAAAAAATTATTTGAAATTACTTTTTCTTTTTCAATAAAACTTGAAAATCTTCAAATATATGAAATGCATAACATTTAAAATCAAACATTTTTCATATACAAAGTTTTCCCAAATTATGCATAATTTTTTAATTATGCGTTTAAAATCAAAAGGGGATAAATGTTGGATAACTGTATTCTCAAATTTATTTGAAATTATTTTTAGGAACTTGAAAAACTTTGAAGACCATAGTTGTAGATCTTGTTAATATCTACAAACCATATTTTGAGTATACCAAAATTCTTCATAGATTTTGAATTGTAGAAAAGGGGAATAAAACCGGGTTTTGAAATTAAGGTTTTTAAAACCGAATTCAAACTCGATTTGGTTTATAAATTAATTGGTTGTTAATTAATGATCACAAACATCATCCGAAGGCATTTTTAGGTCAATGACCCAATAGTACCCTTGGTTGACCAAGTTGACTTTTGAAAATCATTTTAATAGACTCCTAATTTGAATTTAAATTTGAAAACCAAATCTAAATCCAAACTTGGAGTTTGATTTTAAATGTTAGACTTGACTTTATACGCCGTCGTGGTCGCCCGCTGCGGCCTTTGTGTGCACGTGGCCAGGCCGCCACGAGTCACCGCAAGGCGAGACGTGACCGCACGTGGGTGCGTGGCCACCTCCCGATGCTCCTACGCCGCTCCATTGCCACCGACGAGCATCCCTTCGCCGTAACCGCCGTGTTCAGCCATCTCCCCTGTTCTTCATTAGCGACAGGGAGCTTGCGTAGTAATTCAAAGAAAGGGAGGGGCCTATATGTGAACCCTATGACTCGGGTGGTGCTCCAAGGACCTGTTTGTGAATAGTTTTCTGAATATTTAAAAATTCATATCTGGAGTTTGGTAACTCTATTTTTGGTGAACCAAATTTTGTAGTGTTTCTCGTGATGTCTAGTTTTTATTAAACATATGAAACATATCATGTTTTGTAGTAAAATAATTAGTTATGTTTTATGTCTTTTATTTAATGCTTAAAAAGAAGGAAATTCATATCTCATGTTATGTAACTCCTTTTGACTAGAAATTTTTATGACATGTTTTTTATTCCATATTTTTGTTATGGTAAAAATATTGTGGTCATTGGATGCCGTATGCTTTATCTTTTGATTTATCTTTTTTGTTGCTTATTAAATAGTTTATAATTGTAATAAAAATTTATAAATAGAAAATGTACTTCCTTTACTTTTGTATGATGTTGCTATGTTATGTAACACCTAATATGGCCATATGATTTTAGAATATGTGGAGTTTTATATTTATCTTATGTAATAATTTTAAAATAGTTTATAATTAGCTAGTTAATTAATCTTGTTATGCTTTCACCAATGCATTACCATGCATCATGCCATGTGTTCATCATATTAAAACATACATCATTAATTACGTGTAGTTATTTCGAGAGTGAGTTGGATCGTGGTACATTTCGGAAAGTACCATTCAAGATGGAGACGTGGATCCAAGATGTTGATGTCATCCATCCCTGGAGCTGGTGTCAAAAGTAATATCTATGATCCCGACGAGAACTAACCACCGCTACAACAAAGGCAAGCCCCGGATGCATTTAAACCCTATCCTTGTTTTAGAAAGTTTTTATCACTTCAGCTATGAAATGTTGCATTAAGTAATAGAAGTTGAGTGATAACCCACCAATTGCATTACATGTCCTACTTTCATATTCTTTGTTACCTGTTTATTCGAAAAATGCGTAGTAATGCTTAGCCCTGCTTAATTAGCTAGGTTTTCAAAAAAAGTAAAAGAATGAAAAAGATGAGGTTGACTTTTCTTGATGGAATCATGATGATAGTAATAAATCAAGTTCAGACATGTTACTTGCATTGGCAAAGGAGTCCCTCTATAGTGTTTCTGTCTGTTGATGCCCTAGGTCCCGTCCGTTGGTGAATTGTGTGTATCGAGACTAGAAAATCCACATACAATGGTGTGGTATACCATGGGTTTGAGTCCTACGTATATCGATACACTGTGGGTCAGAGGTCCCATGTGTATCATGTGGTTGGTATATGGCTGCGGTTGTTATCCCGATATATCATGTGATCTGATATGCTTAGGAGTTAGAGTCTCTTGTATATCAGTGATCTAGGTCCCAGCTGGGTACAATCGATTTGAATCACCGTTGCTTCTCCTTGACGTTGTGACAACAAATATCTTGCTCAAATATCACATTGAATGTGTCCTCTAAGGTGTCATGATACTAGATTTGGAAACATCATCGAAGCCTGGGGTCTCCTGTGGCTCGCGACCATAATGAAATATAGTTGGGCGTTCGTCGTTACCCAGGTCTATGATCATGATCTCTTATAGTTCATAATTAAGGTTGTTTTCATCCTTTTGACACTTCTTAGGGATTCAAAGTTGTTCTTTGAGTTTCTAAATGCCTTGAAATTATGACCAATTCTAAATCTTGGTTACATTCTCAATTTTGTGAGACATGCGTTACTTCTGTTGTGCCCTATAGTGCTGCCGTATTTCGTAACCCTGGTGCCACGACGGAACCTAGAGTCTCTTGTGTGACCCGGGCACACAAGTTTCTACTGGGTGCGCGCAGGTATCGAGGTTTGTAGGCATGAGCTATTATAGCTTCGCAACTAATGTACCCCTAATTGTCGAACCTATCCTATAAATCCTTACTTAAACTCCCTTGACTCCCTTAAAAACCTAAATCCCTTGTTAGTGGCAACCTCTTGCATATCCTAGTTGTAACTCTTGAATCAAACATTGTTGTTATATGAACTTCTGTCGAGCTTATTTGCTTGACATATTTTCTTTTCCATTACTTACCCCATGGGATTTTGTTGCTTAAAAATCTCAGGACGAGATTTCTTTAAGGGGGTAGGATTGTAACATCCTATATGTTAATGACAACTTAAAATATTAATTATATGCATTATCAAGCATAATCATTGAGCATGATGGCATAAATGCATTCATGTTTTAATAATGTCTTTTATGTGGTGCTTTGTTTTATACATGAAATGATGATGTTTAAGGTTTCATTAAACTCCTTATCATTTTATGTGATTTTGCAAGTGTTTAAAACAAACTAAAAATTTGTTTGTGCTGGCAAAAATTTGTTTTGTGTATTAGGTCAATTATGATATGTCTCAACTAAAATAAGTTTATTCTCATAGGTTGTTTGTGCTCTTTGTTTTGAAGTATGATTTGAACTCAAAAACATTGATTATTCCTAAAACTCTATTTTACCCCTTTTCTTTTATTCAAAACCTATAAGGAATTTGGAGATACTCTGAAAATAGAGTCTGTAGATCTTGACAAGAGCTACAAAGTTGGTATTCAAAGTTTTTCCAGTTTCAATGCAATTTTGAAAGTAATTTTAAAATGACCAAATCTAGGGTTTTAACCCCTTTTGATTTTGAATTCTCATTTCAAAATGTAGGCCAAATTTGAAAATGCTTATTAAATGAAAAGTGTAGCTCTGGAAAAGTTATGCAAACTTTATTTTTGGAGATTTTCAAAGTTGTTATGTAATTTTTGGAGTATTTTGCAAAATACCAAAGTGACATCATTGCTACAGTAAATGATGACATCATCACCGTCCTTTTTCCTCACTGGTCACTGGGTCGCCGTGTCGACCTCGGCCTTCCAGACGCGTGCGGCCACCAGCTCTCTCCTCGCGCTGGAAGCCTTTCTGTCCGCGTGTCGTCGTCGCGTCATCTTGGCTGCGCTATAAACCCAGAGAAGCCAGCCTCGACTTCTCCTTCTTCTCTACCCCACCACCATGGCCACCGCCAAGCCAAGCTCTGGCCATGCCGTGTTTCGGACCTCCACACACCAAACCACCACTGTCAGCAGCTTCACCACCTCCTTATACCTCTCCCACATTTCTTTCCTGGCCCCAACCGACGTCGAAAGCCGACACCGTCGTGGTCGCCCGCTGTGGCCTTTGCTGTGCACGCAGCCAGGCCGCCATGAGTCACTGCAAGGCGAGCCGTGACCGCCCGTGGGTGCGCGGCCACCTCCCGATGCTCCTACGCCGCTCCATTGCCGTCGACGAGCATCGCTTCGCCGTAACTGCCGTGTCCAGCCATCTCCCCTATTCTTCATTCGCGACAGGGAGCTTGCGCAGCAATTCGAAGAAAGGGAGGGGCCTATATGTGAACACTATGACTCAGGTGAATAGTGCTCTAAGGACCTGTTTATGAATACTTTTCTAAATTTTTAAAAATTCATATCTGAAGTTTGATAACTCCATTTTTGGTGAACCAAATTTATCTTTTCTTTACACTCTGATTTTTATTTTGTAACAAATATTGTAATGTTGTAGGTACTCCTTTGTTAATCCTGGTATGTGTTGTTAAATGTAGTTTAATCGGGGTTCTTTGAGGACACCCGACAGGACTTTCTAAGTTATCTGGAACACATGCATGGCTGTCAGATGTCTTCGGGACAATGACAGGTGCGTGTGAGCCATATAATTTAGGAGGTTCTGCCACAACAGTTTTTCAAATAACTTGATTTGCGTTCTTTATTGTTTATGATGCATTAAGTTTATAGGCGTTGATCGATACCGTTGATGCATTATGATTACCCTTGTCCACCTGAGTTACCCCATACACCCTATTAAGTTTAGGTTCGCTTATATGCTTAGCCCTACTTAAATTAGATCGGTAGAAGTCAAGTGATTTCCTGTCATCTGCGAGTTATAGGTGGTGAGCTATATTGTTATCTTGGAATAACCATGAGGAGTAATAAATCGAGACCGGGTGGGATTAGTGCTGTGGACAGAACTAGAGGTTCTGTGTTATTTTTATCCCGTCTGTGTCGACCTAGGACCCGTCCGATGTCTCGGCCTTCTTGTCATGTTGAACGTATGCCCCATAGATAGCTGGAAGGGTGTGATCATCCGACCACGAAGCCTTGAGTTCTGTTTGGACCAGGCTTTGATAGAATGCATCGTATTGGAGATGGCGGTGAGGATTACAGGGGCGCGGAGAGTAGGCCTGAGGTCGGCGACGTCCGATTAGTATGCAGCCAGGCAGCCCCTGGGTACAATGGTTCCTGTTGATCCCGCGACTCTACCCGAACAGGCCAAGGTGATCTAATCGACCCCGACGGGGGAAGTGTGGCTTGTGTGGGGAATAACTCGTCAGCTGGTTTGCAATCGATTATAATCATCATCGTTCCTGGAGAGTGAAAACTGACTTGAGCACTGACATCGTAGTTAAAAAAACTTGAACGAAGAGATGAGATGGTTATGATGTTGATGCTGAAAGATGCTCAACCGGAAATGGTTACTATTCTTGCTTGATAATTACACCATGCTTGTTTAGCTCAGGTGCTAATTTAGCATGAACAGGTTAATGAATTTAAAATGCAAAGCTAGAAGGTTATAATAAGTGTTCTTAATAAGCTCAAGCTTTTTATGCAAAAAAATAAGTCAGCTAGCCTCCTTATAAAGCCTTGCATACTCCGTCACTTTATTTTTGGTTTATGACGGGTAAGTCTAGCTGAGTATATTTTCGTACTCAGGGTTTTATTCCCACTTGTTGCAGATCATAAGAATTTTGCTGTGGCGACAAGATGGACTTGTATCCCACTACGGGAGGATTAGACCTTGGGCAAGGTCAACTCTTATATCTCATCTACTTGTTGTTGTTGGATGTCGACCCTGAACTGGCAATGTATTTTAAATCATAGGTGGGGTATATGTCAAAAATATATCTACTTCCGCTATTTATTTGCAACTCTGATTCAAAAAGGATTTATGTAAAAACTGGTGATGTAATTTTGCTATGTGTGAACAATAAAAACAGGTGAATGATAACTGTTGAACTGTGCGATCCGGGTGTGTCGTTGGAAAAGTTTGAAATCCTTCGAGATTTCACAGACTACCCGCTTAATACGAGCACAATGTGCTAACTAAATTGCCTCGGCGGTTTACTTAGTACCTTGGGTTTATATTAATTGGGCGGTTTCGTTACACTCAATTCCCAGGCAACATGGAAATTGCAATTTATCTAGCACGCTCACTTGAAGCAGTAGCCATATCATATATACCACCAACTCCTATCATCATAGCAAGAGACCCATAGGAAAAAAGCAGATCAAAGAGGAGCAATCCAGCAACACCTTACACCCAGCATTTCAGATTCCAGCTGGTTACACCACTCTACGTGATCTCAAGGAAAGAAAGGAGAAATCAGGTACATCAACAGCATCATCAAAGTCCATCCCACCGTCTTGACCCAAGCAATTCTCAGCAGACCTCTGCGAAACCCTCCTCAAACTGTGCATGGCAAATGGGAATGAACAAACACTCCAGGTAATCTATGACACCATCATAGTACAGGCTACAGCAGACCCATGGTCCATTAAAGAGGAAGTCATCTATTACAACGAGCGTCTCTACATCCCAGCAACCTCCCAACTACTTCGGGAAATCATGGAAACAATCGGTATGACAACACCTCACATTATTGCAATTGGTTTTCACTCAGCCTCTCCCACATCCCTAGTGCCTGCTTTTCCATCAAGCATACTGTTCTGGAAAGATGGCCAACAAAACCAGTACCTGTAGCCATAATAATTTTCTTCGATGACCATGGACAACAATTC
The DNA here is from genome assembly GCA_023333625.1 of Bothriochloa decipiens. NCBI lineage: Eukaryota > Viridiplantae > Streptophyta > Magnoliopsida > Poales > Poaceae > Bothriochloa > Bothriochloa decipiens. The sequence goes on along the minus strand of CM041631.1, from coordinate 17,560,708 downwards.
ATCAACATCAAGAACGTCCACATGCCAATTCACACGGCAGCAACCATCCACTAATATCACCAACTTATGCAGCAAAGGGAGCAACAATGTTCAAAACCATGCTCAATCTCCAGGCAGACCTAAGCTTTCAAACACCAAATACAATATGCAGACACTTCAAGGGATCTATATATGCAGGACAAACTCTTTCCTTACCATAGCCCCCCACCACAATGAAAATGGTTCACTTCACCGAATTGCTAGCAAAGGTGCACATGGTAGATGCAATTCAGAACTCCCCAGAACACGACAACACCAAAGTCTATGATCACATCATCTCAGGCTATTTCGGCTCCTTCCACTACTTGTTTATCTTCACCAACCATAGCAATAGAGACAACAATGATAGCCATGTCATTGGACATGTAATCATTCAGCTAATGGAGATCCCCTGGGGCAATAGGCGACCTACATCAAATGCTTCATCATGGCGTCCATTTCAGCACGTGGACACGCTGAGTGGAAAAGGGGGAGATGCTGTAACAAGTACAACTCTGGTCCACCCGCAAAGCAGAATTAATGGACCAACATCGGCCCAGAAGGAGAATGGCCCAACCAACTAAGGACGAACCCACATGAAAACCCTGAAGAGGAGAAGGCAGGCATGCCAGGCGCCGCCGCCGCCGCCATCCCGGCCCCACCGTCGCTGTCTGCAAGATTGCCACGTCACCGTGAGGAATTAAGGAAATAAGATTAAATAAAATAGGAATTAAGGATCCGCAGGATCTCTTGATTGCTTAAGAATCAAGTCCAATCAGGACTATAAATATTTAAGAGTTGTAATCAATTAAGGGCAATAAAGAAAAAGGTTATCCCTTATCTCTCTCTCTCCCTGCTCTCCCTCTCGCGCCGCCGTCCCTACCTGGCCACTAGGCCGCGCCGCCGCCGATCATCGCCGCCCACCACCCCACAGGTCACGCCCTGGGCTGCCACGTGTACCCCTATGCTCGACTTGTTATATGCATCCAGGATAATTATGTGTATCTGATAGGCTTAGCAAGGCACTATCACTGGTCCAAGACACTAGCATGGCTCATCAAGTTAGACATCAGCAAGGTGTTCAACACCGTCTCATGGGAATACTTGCTGCAACTGCTTGTGCAAAGAGGATTCAGTACCAGATGGACAGAGTGCATGGCAGCTATACTCAGAACAACAACCTCGGTTGTGCTACTCAATGGTACCCCGGGGGAAAAGATAAGACACCAGCGGGGGCTTCAACAAGGAGATCCATTGTCGCCGTACTTGTTTATCATTGCCATGGACACCCTTAACCGGATATTTGAAATTGCCACAGAAGAAGGAAGGCTGACACCGCTTCATGGCAAACAGGCCAAGCTGAGACTATCCCTATATGCTGATGATGCAGTCATATTCACTAACCCAAACAAGGAGGACATTAGGTGCATTATGGACATCATGGAGGCCTTCGGTGACGCCACCGGATTGCGTATCAACATGGCCAAGAGCACAGTTGCTCCAATTAGATGCGCCGGATTGGATATGGAGGATATCCTGACAGATTTCACTGAGGACAGGGTGCAATTTCCAGTGCCGTACCTTGGTCTTCCCATCACGCTGGGAAGGATGCGGCTAGTGCATTTGCAATATAGGCGTTCTCAAATTCATCTCTAAATTTTAATATGTAGAATTCTTATTTCCCATTACATTAAAATATCGGTAAATGCATAGAGTACTAAATGTAGATAAAATTAAAAACTAATTACACAGTTTTGTTATACTTTACGAGACGAACATTTTAAGCCTAATTAATCAATGTTTGGATAATTATTAGCAAATAAAAACAAAAATGCTATAATATACGGCACTGTTCAAACCATCGAATCGGCCGGCCGATTCGGAAATCTAAACGAGGCCATACTCGTATTCAAGACCGTGCAAAAGGAAGATTGTCAGGATGGCAGGGCAAGCTGGTATCTGTTGCTGGGAGGAGAAAACCGATTAAATCTGTGCTTTCATCTCTGCCAGTGTACTTGATCAGAACACCCAAGAAATCCCAATTCTATTGGGGCCGTCGTTCGCTAGGTCTTGGATTGAGCGAACGAATCTCATCCCACGGCATGCACACAGTAGACCGACGGTCCCTCACTCCCTCTCTGTTTTGCGCATGTGCTGATGTCAGCGTTGACATAAACGTAAAAAAAATATTTATTTTAATTTGCTATAATTTCTGAAGCATATATCTGTTTCTATTTCTGTTTGTACATGTGTGTTTTATGTGACGAGGCGAACAAAACTAGATCCCACTAGGTATATTTTGGAAGAATTTTTTTACCTTTTTTTCCTATACTGCAGTCATCATGCGTATAAGGTTTTTTATATTCTGGCATCTAAGTTATACATAAAAGTTATGTGTATAAGTTAGATGTAATTTTAACGCTGTAGGTTATGTGTTTTGTTTAATAAGTTATATGTATAAGTTAGTCATGTAATTTTATAACGTTGAAGATTACGTAAATTATGTTTATAAGTTATATTTATTAGTTATATGTATAAGTTATAGATCGAAGTTATACGTCTGGATTTATAATTTTTTCTTTTTTTAAAAGAACAGAAAACTTTCCAAAAACGGCAACTTGTGGAAAATTATTTTTAGCAAAAATGGAAAGTCGTGGAGCTGTCTAAAAACGTTCGCTAGTTGAGCTTCCTAATGAACGTTCGCGAATTAGCTATGCCGCCAAGAAATTCATCAAGGAAATGGATAAACTGTGACGTCGCTTCCTATGGGCAGGAGATGGGCAACTCACTGGTGCGAAATGCAAGGTTTCATGGACCAACGTCCGTGTTCCCACTGAGAAGGGTGGGCTAGGCATCAAAGGTCTAGACGCATTCAGCAGGGCACTATGCTTGAGATGGATGTGGTATGCATGGGACGACAGAGAAAGGCCATGGAGGGGCCTGCAATTGTAGTTGGATGATGAGGACGTACGCACTTTCAACGCAGCAACTCAAGTGACAGTAGGAAATGGCAACAAAGCGTCATTCTGGCGCTCAAGATGGCTGGATGGTGAGGTACCGGCCGAGCTCTACCTGAGCTGTTCAGGCACAGCAAGAGAAAGAATCGTACAGTGGCTGCAGCGTTGATGGATGATGCTTGGGTTACTGATATTGATCACAACATGAATCAACTGATTATAGCACATTATCCGCAGCTATCACACAAACTTCAAAATGTGCTTCTCAACAATTCAGAGGAGGATAGGATCATCTGGACTCACAGCCAATGGGGAATACTTGGCAAAATCTGCTTATGCTATACAGTTCCAGCACCTAGAGAATTGTAGTGTTGCATCATTCATTTGGAGGACCAAGGCACCTCTTAAATGCAAGTTCTCTATGTGGTTGCTTGTGAGGGACAGAATATGGACATAGGCAAGGCTAGGCCAGACAATTTTCTTAAAGAAGGACGGCAAAAGTTTTGCCGTGATTTCTATTAGACGAATAAAGAAAAAAGAAGACAAGCACCCCGTCCAGTTTTTTGAAGTAGAAATTGGGCGAAAATCACATATACAAATGTGGAGGGTACCCTACTCCAACTGCACATCTAGATACCAAGTCAACTCAACTCGCGCCACAAAGAGCGCCAACTCAACTCTACTCAACTCCATGCTTGGTCGTATTGGGACATCGACACAAGCCTCTAACCACTAGAACTCGGTCGGATTGGGCCGTCGACATGAGCCTTCACTTTAAACCACTAGGAGCTCCACCACTGACGTAACAAACAACTAAAAGCTAGTAACAAAAACTTATAAACTAAGTAACTAAAAACAAACTAATCCTACTCCACCACTGACACCAACCACGAACACGTTGGTGGAGACGACGAACTAGCACTGCCAAAAAAATCCCGACCGAGTCGGATTCTATAACGACGCCTTCAAGAAGGTTATGACGCTCAAGCGTCGCCGTCGTCCAAATGAATATTTTTGTCAGCTTTGCATGAGGAACTTGGAGACATCTTCACACTTATTTGTTGAATGCCCTGTCATACACTCAATATGGCATCGGCTCGGGCAGTGGGCGAAGGCGCGATGTCTCCAGCCATGTGAATGGGAAGCTTGCGACAGTGCCAGGTCGTGGTTCACACAGATGATGAACAGGCTGCCGGCGGCAAACAGAGAGGGCCTGAAATCGTTGATCCAGCTTACTGTATGGGAAATATGGAGGGAAAGAAATCGCAGAGTTTTTGACAAAAGAGGCAGTAACATACAGGGCATCATGGAGTCCATAGCAGAGCAAGCATCGGCGTGGAGCAATGCAGGTAATAGAGGGCTGCAACTCATCCTGCAAGCGAACCTAGGAAGCGATGCACAACAGCATGCCCAGCCTATTTCTGTCGATTCTTCTATTAATGTAAATTAGCGCTAAGTTATTCAGGGGGGCAGGGAGATCATTATATGATCTCTTAGCAAAGGTGTCTAGGGGCGCAGCTTGTGTCTCTATGTAACAGTGATATTGTAACATTCTCTTCGCTCTTATCAATGAAAGCCCGTAACGGATCTTTCGAAAAAAGAAGTAAACTTTTCGCTAGCTAAAAGTTTCTCAACTCAAGTTTAGCTAGGGTGTTTGGATGCTCCAGCTAATAGACTCAACTAAATTTTAGCTCTATCCCTTGGTCGTTGCTAGATAAAAATCATGGTCGTAGACCATCAGATACACTAGCTGGATTAAAAAAAATCCAAAAGAATCTGATCGACCATGATCAAGTTCTAATCACGAGTTTGTTTGATATATAAAAAACTATGAGCCCTTGTACAAAATCAAGATATATATACTACTCTCTCTATCCATAAAAGAAATATAATTCTTGTTGTTCGAGGAATTTAGTAGTTTAAAATTTGAATTAATTCATATAGAAAATACTAATATTCTGGTTAAAAAAATACCATGAGATTCGTTATAGAATGTATTTTTATAATAAATTTATTTCAAAGTGTACACGGTGATAACATTTACTAAAAATTGGTTAAACTTAAATTGACCAGCACGAATACCACAATTATTTATTTTTATGGATGGAGGAAGTCATGAATCATGATCACATATGAGGTCATAATTTATATATAGACCATAATTATACGTAGAGACAACAAAGTGAATGAATTATGATGCATGTGGATCCACAACGCCATTTGCTTGGAGCGATTTCAGACCAGATATCGAGCCTATTTGGTTGGCAATCAAATTTACCTAACCAAGAAATTGGCAAGCCATGAATTTAACAATTATTTGGTTGGCTATCGAAACTTGTCAATTTCTCATATTTGACATGTCAATTCATTGATAATTTTTTTTCAACTTTTGATTTGTCAAATCCTTAGTGTGGCAAATCATTCCCATTATACTCACAGGAAGCAAAAGCAGTCTTTGCTGCTCAAATATCGAGGTGATCCAGCCTCCGGATGTTGTTGTCAGTTTGTCACGTTACAGCGTTGTGGGAAAAAAAAAGCGTGGCTGCTTTCCATCCTCCCAGTGAAGCGACAGCTCGCGCAAGTGGAAGCATATTGTGTGTGGTTGGCAGAAGAAACGGGAGAAGATTCAAAGTTCGCCGCCGCAGCGTCGCATCTGCGCTTCAACCAGCAGAGCCCATGACCATGACCTGACTCGGTCGGAAGTGGCAGTTCACTGTAGCCTTCTGGATCGCTCACTGGGACCGGACAGCCGCCACTGCGTGAAAGTTACATCTCCGTCGGGTTGCTCGTTACTTGGACCATCACATGTTACATTCAAAACTCACAAACCAACGGTTGATGGAACGCCCTTGTATGGAATGGAACCATATCACAGACATCCAGTTCCCTGTTTGCTGAAAGTGCCTCAAGCTGTCCAAGCTCGGACAGTCGGACCTCGGAAGGAGAGACAAGAACAGCGGGCGAAAAAGTAGAACGAAGATGATCTGTTTTGAAGTCAATTTGCTGGGAATTCAATTTGAATTTTGTTACAGAGGAGTACAATATAATCAGTTCGGGGATTGTCAAGCTTATTTTCGACTCGCTAGTAGCTCCAGAGCGCGACTTCAGCTCCGGCGTCACAGCAGTCGCCGTGATCCCAGGTGGCCGCTGGCGGTGGCGGCTCCACGAGCAGCCCTTCCGCGAGGCTGGCGTAGTACACGTCCAGTTCCAAGTCCATGTCCCCGAACCAGTCCGTCTCGAACACGCCGCCGTCCAACGTCGCCGCCGTCTCACCGGCCTTCACAGGCACCTGCTCAAGCGCCGGCGCTGCCGGCGAGCCGGAGGAAATGCCCGTGCCCGGCATTAACGACGACGAAGTGGGAGCAGACACGCCTGAGGTTGCTTCGTCGACGGAAGGCCCACACCCGTCGCCGGCTGCCCCGAAGCGGCGCTGGAAGTCCGCGACGGCCTCGAGCGCCGCCCGGCGTGCGTCGTCGAGGCCCGAGATCGCGGACGGCGGCGGCACGGCGAGCAGCCACGCGGAGTCCGGGAAGTTGAGGCACCCGGCGCCGGCGCCGCCGCGGCCCAGGGCGAGCATGGCGGCGTCGTGCGCGCGCGCCGCGGACTCGGCGGCGAGGTAGGTGCCGAGCCACAGCCGAGCGCCGCGCTTCCCGGGTACGCGCACCTCGCACACCCACCGGCCCGCGGCGCCCCGGCGCCGCACGCCGCGGAACACCGGGTGCCGCGTCTCCCGGAACTTGGTGCGCCCCGCGGGCCGCTTCTTGGGCGGCTGCGGGGAGGACGACGGGGACCAGACCGCCGCCTTGTTCTGCTCGGATGAGGACGACGACGCCGAGGTGGAGGTGGAGGACGAGGAGGCCGCGTGCTGCTGGAGCTGGCTCATGTCCATGGCTGCTGCTGCTGATCACTGCTGGTGGCTGCTTGAGCTTGCTGCTGATCACTGCTTGCTTGAGCTTGCTGCTGGGAGTGGAAGTGGAGTGAGCTGCTGGTTCTTGTCTGGAGCTTGAGCTGAGTGCTTAGCTGTGTGGACCGTGTGGTTTTGTGGGAGGTGTATTTATAGGTATGCCCTGGCCCCTGCGATATTGCCATGCTGGTGTTCACACAACGCGGAGAAGCCATGGTGACGGACGAACAAGGGATTGGGCGGCTGGCCGCGGCAAAAGGACACACAGCTGGTGCCAGTAGAATCTCTGGGAGCTGCTGGGAGGGACGCTTTTTTTTAATCTGATACTTTCTAGCTGCTGGCTGCCTGGGGTAATGGGGGAATATGCTGTGCAGCCCTATGCTTGACAGTGGTTTTTGTACTAGTGCACTGCAGACTGGAGTGGAGTGGAGGGCATGCCCCACCTGCTCCTAGGCGCACTCCGCAAACTGAAGAAGACAAACCGGACACTGATGGGAACAGAGTGATATACTGATGGGAAGTGAGCGATGGTTTTCTTTCTCTTCTTTTCTGCCTTTTTCTTGTGGGGATTCAGGGAACGATGGTCAGGTCATCTTGGTACTGAAAGAAACTCAAATATACAGTTCGGCCTTGTTTAGATACAAGTAAAAAGTTAAAAAAAAATTTACTCTCTTCATCACATCAATCTTTAACTGCATACATGAAACATTAAATAAAGATTAAAACTATAACTAATTATACAATTTAATTATAAATCACGAGACAAATCTTTTGAGTCTAGTTAGTCTATGATTGGACACTAATTATCAAATACAAACGAAAGTGCTACAGTTATAAAAATTCTAACTTTTCGCGATCTAAACAAGGCTTTCTTTCATACAAACCATCTTATAGCATAGAGTAAAATTCAAAATGGTTCACTTACTTTCTATATAGCATCTTACCATTTTGTGTTTGTAATATTCTGAATACAATTTTTTTTTGACAAATTCAAATATTTGAAGACAAGCAAGCTAAAATTACCAGGATACAAATATCACTTGTGACAACTCAAGCTAATCTCCATATTATACCATGGCTGATACGCCGAGGTAAAAAGTTGGAGCGAGCATAACTAGATGAACCATCCGTACCACTGCGTCACCGCGACATAAAAATCAGCGCGTGCAATACAAGTCTACTACGGGTGCGTTTGTTTCAGCTTCAGAATCAGATGAATCAGGTGATGAATAGTGAGAGAGGAATAGTGAATAATCAGTAGAATCAGCAGCGGGTGAAGCTGAAACAAACGGAGCCTACTAGTACTATTTCTGAGTAAAGTATTCGAACCAGCTCCAAACAAACTGGATCCAGTGAGCCTAGAAGGGGTAACGCACATGCTGAATCTCTCCATTTCTTCCAATACCGGGGGAAGCTCCCGCCGCTCTCTGATACTGGCAATAGAAAAAAAAAACCAGCGACAGCCGTTTCCTTAACCGTATCCAGCTTCCAGGCCGCAGGCGTTTCCAGTTTCCGCACGCCTTCCTTCTGCCCCTCCCTGCGTACACGGGACCGATCCCGTCGTAGCGCCCGCTGACGAGGGAGTGGACGGCGACCCGAGTGAGCCACAGCCGGGGGAAATATATATCTGCCCACCCAGACGGGACCGCCTGATTTTTCTCAGCCCTTCCCGGCCGCCGTTTTCGCGTTGCCTTTGGTGGTTTTGCCCCTCGGGGCTCCCGGAGGCCGATTTTTTTGTGGGCTGGGGACTGGGGAGGCAGGCAGCTTCCTTCCCTCAGTGGGTTTTTTTTTTTTTTTCTTTTGGATGCTGGCTGTTGTTGTCGCCCGGGGTAGCTAGCGTGCTCCAGCTAACCGCTGCCGCTGGCTCAACCCTTTTTTTTACAACACCGCTCGCTCAACCTGATTTTGTACTAGAGGATAGACATGGAAGATAACAGTTGTCTCGACATCTTGATGGCGACATGCATATCTTTTGAAAAAAAATCACGACGTGAGGAGTAAAGTTTTTAGTAAATTATTAGTGGCTCGGGATTCGTCCTTGCATTTTGGATGAATCGGAACCCCAGAAATTTGCGAACTCGACCGGCCAAGCCAACCCATCCTAGAAATTTGCGAACTCTGACCGCCCAATCCAGGCATCCACCAACCCAATCTGTCGGATAAATTCCATGTTTCTTTGTTAAGTGTCAGTTTGTTTCGATGTATTTTCTTTCATAGAGTATTCCTGAATCAGTCAAAATCAATGAGCTTACGGATCAGCTGAACAAGTTCGATTTGTCAGTACATTAAATTGAGTTCCAATCATGATTCTCAATCCATGAACCAACGTGGCTTAAAAGGAATCCGAACCTAAATTATAAACTCCTAGGAGTAGACCGATGTGACCAAACCTCCCAATAAGTTAGGTCAGGATTATATCACAAAATTTAACTGAAGTTGACTCACAGACTGCTTGATTAATTGTTTATGTGACAGATAAGTCGGCTAATATTGTTTTGTTGTGAACAAGCATATTCTACCATGACTGATAAGCCAAACTGATGAATTAAAGCAACCAGGACCAACCAAGCGTTTTATGTGATACAAATGGACGTTTCATAATGTTTTAGGGACTCGAAGGACCTTTTAATATATTTTCGTATTGATAGAAATACATATTTTTGGTGAAAACACTTCCGGCCAATTACTTTTGAACTAAACATTTAAATATTCCATCCTTTGTTTCTGTTTCCCCGCTTATTGAAGATAGAGAGCTGAGCCATCTTCAAAGTACAGAACAAAACATAGCGAAATTATCCAATGGTGGAGAGATGAAGAATTTTTATGAGAATGTCTAAACGAGAATTTTGATATTGGTTTTCAGAAAGCCCAATGGAGATGCTTGCCAACTGCCTTCTCTATGGAAGACTCGTCGTTAGGGGGGCCAGGTTCAGGCTACCAACTTGCTCCTTTCTTGCTCTGCTTTGGGGGGTCTATTTCGTGCTCTGTTTTGGGGAGTCAGGGGCATGCTCTGTTTTGCTTTTCCGAACTTGCTCTGTTTTGTTTTCATTACCAATAGTAGTAACCACTACAGTCCCAAAATTTGGCATAGATAGCCAACAGAAAAAAACATCAGGAAATATCAAAGATGTCAACGTCCTCAATTCTAGTAGCTCCACAGTGGCACATCGGCGACATTGGCGTAGCCGTCGTCACCGAACGCCGGAACTGCGGACGGCAGCTCCATAAGCATCCCCTGCGCCATGCTCGCGTAGTACAGATCCCAGCTCATGTCATTGAACACGTCCAGGTCGAACGACGATTCCTCCGTAGCCGGCGGTGACGACTCCTCGCCGTCGTCGGTGGCAGTGTCGTCCTCGCTACCGGAGGCGGACGGCGCAGCCGCCGCCGACGTGGCCGAGCGCGCGTCGTCCTCCTCCCCGGCGGCCGCCGCCCCCGCCTCGCAGCGCTGGAAGAAGTCCTCGACGGCCTCGGCGACCGCGCGGCGGACGTCGGTGGGGCTTTCGTACGAGGCCGGCACGGCGAGGAGCCAGGCCGAGTCGGCGAAGTTGAGGCACGAGCCGGCGCCGGCGATGGCGAGCATGGCGGCGTCGTGTGCGCGCGCCGCGGCCTCGGCGGTGTCGAATGTCCCTAGCCAGAGCCTGCAGCCGCGCCGCCCCGGCACGCGCACCTCGCACACCCACCGGCCTGCGGCGCCCCGGCGCCGGACGCCGCGGAACACCGGGTGCCGCGTCTCCCGGAACTTGGTCCGCCCCGCGGGCCGCTTCGGCGGCGATGTCCACACCGTCTGGTGGTGCTCCGAGGAGGTCGAGGGCGAGCCGGAAGCCCAGCCGCTCGCCGAGGCCGACGACTCGGCGCTCATCTCCTTGATCGGCGGGCACATCTTGCTCTGGATCACCTGTGGAATGATTGCTTAGCACTTGGAGTGGAGGTTGTGGTGCTATTGGAATTGTGTTCGAGTGTTGCTTGGATTGTGTTGGAGTGGTTTTGCGATGCGATGCGGGATTTGCCGGCGCATATTTATAGGTGTGGCGGATGCAGGGGATAAAACGCGGGAAGGGGAGCACACAGCTGGAGAAAGAAAAGCAGAGAAAAGGGGGGACGCATCTGGGTAAGGACGTGCAGCAGGCGACAGTAGGGGCTTCGAGAGTGACCTGATATTTTCATTATTTATTCATATACATCTCTCTCTCGGTATGGCGCGAGTACAACCACAAGACTGCTTTTGCTTCCGCTGAAGGATTTCGTAAACCTACAGCGGTTTTGTGGGCTTGTCCAAATCCAACTCTTGTTCGTTGTTTAAAAAACGTCAAGAGATTGCTGCACGGCAGCGCTGCAAATCACTTGCAGGCTTGCAGCTGCTTAGGCAACGCACAGTACAGCAGCGGCTACAGCCACTGCACAATATTGCTCTTGCTTATCGATAAAGAAATGAACTCGTTGCAGACAGCAAATTGGGACTCCGTGCATCTAGAGAGTCGGTGTGGTCAGCATGTCCAATAAAAGCTTATGTTTCCAGTCATCTAATTCAAGATTGAATTTCCTCTCAGTGAAATGGATGAAATAGATAGCAGTAGTGTCTCATCTCACAAGAAATAATTGGAATTATGCTGCTGGTTGCGTTCTGCTTCGAGTGACTTTTTAATTTTAGTGCACGGGGGCAAATCTTTTGAAGTAGAAGTGGCCATACGAGTCACTGGGATAATTCAGTTTTTTTTTTTTAACAGAATCGTGTATCCGCGCGCGAAGATCCTAATCTATCATTTCTTTTACGGCCTATATATAGCTCAGGAAACACACACGTACAATCAATCAAACAGAAGAGAAAAGTATTCCTTGACAACTCCATGCTACTCCTGGAGGCCTCGCGGTTGCGACGATGTCAAGCTGATGGCAACAATTTGTGAGCCGCGATACTGAAACTGAAACCACCCATGGTATTATCGGTATCACAAAGCGGGCAGCAGCAGCCGGGAAGCTCCCGCACCTGAACCGCGTGCGGCGAGCGGTCCCGATCCCGCAGTCCTGCTGCTTGCCACTTGCTTGCGAGTTGCGCCCGACCGAGTCCGAGCTCCCCGGCAAGCGGACAAAACGCTGCTTTTCGTGCGTCCGGCTCGCTCAATGAATAGTACTAGTACTACTACAGTACAGTACACGATTCTTCTTGCCCCAACTTGTGGGGAGGACGGTGGACGGAAGATGCCTCCGCACCGCTTGCCGTCGCTACTAGGAGCTCAACCTCAATCAGGCAGTCACCTAGGAGTATGTCGTCGTCGCTCGCGTCACGGCCGAAAAAGGTCACGGCCTTCAAAACGAAAATGCCAGGGTTACTGCGAAAAGGCACGCGCGCGCGCCGGGTGACGGCACGGCTAAAGGGCCAACCTAACCTAGGCCTTGTTTAGGTCTTATTTAGATTCTAGATTTTACCTCTAAATTTTACTATGTAAAAAACAGATTTCTCGTTACATCAAAATATCAGCACATATACGGAATACTAAATATAGATAAAATAAAAAATTAATTACACAGTTTTGTTATACTTTATAAGACGAACATTTTAAGCCTAATTAATCGATGTTTGGATAATTATTATCAAACAAAAATAAAATTGCTAAGTGTTTAACAGAATTTACTATGCAAAGTTAGTGCACCAACTTTGGTATCTAAACAAGGTCTTAGTTCCCCAAATTTACCTCTAAATTCTACTATGCAGAATTCCTATTCCCCATCACATTAAAATACCGGCAAATACATAGAGTACTAAATATAGATAAAATTAAAAACTAATTACACAGTTTTATTATACTTTATGAGATAAATATTTTAAATCTAATTAATTAATATTTAAATAATTATTATTAAATAAAAATAAAACTGCTATGATACACGGCACTGTTTCTTTCTCCGAATCCGTCGGCCTATTCCGTCAACTAAACAAGGCCCCAGCTGTGTCCTCTGTTGCTCGCTCTCGCTTGTGGTTCCGCACCTCCGCTCGTGGTAAAGGACGACTGGACTAGTGGAGTACTGTATTCTAGTCCAGCTGCCGCTTGCGGCGCACGAGGGGGCGGCGACAGCGACGGCGACGGCGACGTCGCGGGAGGTGCCTACTCCGGTCCTAAGCCGCAGCAGCAGGCAGCGACGCGCGCAGCCTGAGCCTATGTATGCTTATCCACCCGCGCCGCGCACACGCACGCGCTTCTGGCCTGGATCCACCGTGGCGATAAATATGGGGGAGGGTTAGCCGTTCGCGGTGGGAATTCCAGTCAGCTCCTGCTGTCGCTGACGGTCAGGGTCATGGATGGGACGGCTGCAAGATTTCTTTACAGTTTGCTGATAGACAAGACAACTGAAGAAGAAACGTGCAGAACTGAACACCGGAATCGCGGCTGTGTTTAGTTCCTAAAATCATCCCAAATTTATTATATAGAACTATCACCTGTCACATTAAAATACCGGCACATGCATAGAATACTAAATATAGATAAAATTAAAAACTAATTACACAGTTTTGTTGTACTTTACGAGCCGAATATTTTGAGTCTAGTTACGTAAAGTTTAAATAATTTTTACCAAATACAAACGAAATGCTACAGTGCACTGAGGTGACACGATACGATATTTTCTTTCAAAATTCGCTGGAACTAAACACACCCAGCGACAGAAACAATCACCTTAGGCATAAGCTGTGATTGGAGGTGTTACAGCTGTGATTGCTTGTTTTCTTCCTTTTCTCACACAAAAAAAAATTATGACTCTACGGACTGTCACACTGAATCTGTACAAAATCTTGATTTCATTTCATACTGTCACTTCGTGATTTCAACCGTCCAAAGTTGATTGATCGATCCTTTCTCCCACTGCCACTCAGAAAAGGAATTCAGGGCTCGTTTAGATTTCAGATTTTATCTTTAAATTTTACTATATAAAAAAAATTTCTCGTTACATTAAAATACCGACACATGTATAGAATACTAAATATAGATGAAATAAAAAACTAATTACATAATTTTATTATACTTTACGTGACAAATATTTTAAACCTAATTAATTAATATTTAGATAATTATTATTAAATAAAAACAAAATTACTATAATATTTAATAGAATTTATTATGTAAAATTGATACACAAACTTTGGTATCTAAATAGGCCTCAGTGGGGTACCTGAAACTGTCGTTTTACGAATAATATGGTTTGCACAGCAAAAACGTTGTTTCGTGACTCTGTCAGTCTGCGTGCTTACTCTGTCAACAGTCGACTTCCATTGCCCCCGTCCCGTGTGTAGCATCACTGCTGACATGCGAGTGTTCTGATTCTGACTGACTGTCAACGGACCACGGCTGCACGGGCGAGGTTTTTTTTTTTTGGGTTGGTTACCAAAATTTACCACATCAGAGACTTGGCATGTCAAAACTTAAGCAAAAAAGTTGCCAATAAATTGGCAAACCAAATATGAAATATTGGTAAGGTTTGATAGTTAATCAATTGCTCGTTAAATTTATGGCTTGACAATTTTTTGGTTTGGTAAATTTTAGTTGCCAACCAAGTAGGCCCTTAACCCTAGGTTATGGGCTTTGGCCATAGAAAAAACAAGTCTACCGAATAAACAACAGATATGAGACACAGACAAGTTGAGGGTCAAACACTTTTTTTAAATAAAGGGTCAAACACTACTATAACCACCACTGGGTGATAGTGTTGTCCCAGTTGCATGATTCCGAAGGCTCAAATAATTCTGGTCTCCACATATTTAGTTTAGCTTATTCAATAACTAGTTATATGCATCTATTGATTATCTAAAGAGGATCCATGGACCGAAATAAAATTATCTTTTTTGCTTTTAGTAAAGCAAACTACTTTTCATATGCCACTTCGTTTGCTTCTCTTTCGGCAATGTGTCAAGTGGACTCTCCCAATCCCAACTCTCTTTCAACTCGGTGCAGTCGACGAAGACCCTCGTACTTTATCCATGTTATCAGATCATGTCTCATGCATACTATGGATCTACAGTTCCTGTCGCATCCTTAGTAAGTGCTAAAACAAGAAAAAAAAAACAGTATTATAAAAATGTTAGTGGACATGCTCTGCTTTTATGTTTCTCAAACTTCCTCTCTCTCATTACCAAAAGAAGCAACCGTTACACTGCCAAAATTAGCCATTTAGAGGCCAAGTAAAGAAACGGAAAAATTCAGAGTACAGCTGCCTCAGAGTCTCTAGTAGCTCCAGAGTGGCACATCGGCGAAGCCTTCGTCCATGAACGCGGTGACCGCGGACGGTGGCTCCAGGAGCATCCCCTGCGCCAAGCTCGCGTAGTACAGGTCCCAGCTCATGTCATTGAGCACGTCCAGTTCGAACGGCGAGGCCCCGGCGGCGGCCGGAGAGGAATCAGAGGACTCTCCGGCATCAGAGGTGCTGCAGCCGTCGTCGTCGCTGGAAGGGGACGGCGGCGTCGAGGACGTTGTGGCCGAGAGCGCGTCGTCCTCCGAGACCACCTCACGGCGAAGGAAGTCCTCGACGGCCTCCGCGACCGCGTGGCGGACCTCGGCGAGGCTGGCGTACGAGGCCGGCACCGCGAGGAGCCACGCCGAGTCGGCGAAGTTGAGGCAGGCGCCGGGGCCGGCGATGGCGAGCATCGCGGCGTCGTGCGCCCGCGCCGCGGCCTCGGCGGTGTCGAAGGTGCCTAGCCAGAGCCTGCAGCCGCGCCGCCCCGGCACGCGCACCTCGCACACCCACCGCCCGGCGTTGCCCCGGCGCCGGACGCCGCGGAACACCGGGTGCCGCGTCTCCCGGAACTTGGTCCGCCCCGCGGGCCGCTTCGGCGGCGACGTCCACACCGTCCGGTGGTGCTCCGATGAGGCCGAGCTGCAGGGCGAGCTCGACTCTCCGATCATCTCCTTCTTGATTGGGCACATCTTGTTCTGATCACTTCTCTGCTTGAGCGAGCCTCAGATGGTGTGGTTGCCTTTGGTCCTGCTTGAGTTGTGTTCGGCTGGTTTTTGCGATGGGAATGGCGGATTTGAAGGCGCATATTTATAGGTGGTGGCTGGAGGCTGGATTGGAGCAGAGAGCAGCAGGCAGCATAGCTGAACAGAGTAAAAAACGCGGGAGGGGAGCTAGGAGCCACTGGGCTTGGCCCCCCAGGACCCAGCTGGAGCTGGAGAAGAAAAGCAAGGGGGCTGCATCTGCAGGCCGGGGATGCAAGTTGCAGCTTGCAAGTAGGCAACAGGGCGATCTCGATAGCGACTTGATGGTACTCCTGCTAGTAGTATGGTGTAGTACTGCTTTTGCTTCCGTTATCAGTTTCTGTCTGGTTCCTTTAAAAAAAAATAGCTAGCTATAGCTGCGCGAGAGGCACCGCGCTAAGCTATTCATCCTTTTTCCGCTATGATAATTTTCGCCGCTATTTATCACTATAGCTGCGCTAAGTTGCATAGCTTAGCATTTTAAATAGCTACGCTATTTCTAAAAGCCTGTATAAATGAAAACCTGGTAGCCTGTACTTGTGTGCTTGAAATTTAATTAGTATTTTTAACATGTTAGTTATCATTTGCTACTAATTTGATATTTTGGATGACCAAACTTTCATGAACCATGTTATAATGTAATGTTGTAATATTATTTAGACTTACGGAACCTTAGAAACTCATATTTATTTTCATCAAATTTCATATTTTCCATGTTTTTTATGTGATTATTGGTATTTTTCATATTTTTTTAATAAAAACGCTATCTGATATAGCTTCGCTATAGCTTAGCTATAATTGCATAGCTTTTGAAAAAACGGTGCCGTTATTTTTCATAGCTAGCGATTTAAAACAGGGGTCTGGTTATGGCGTCATGCGAAAGTGCTGCTTTTTATTAAGTCGTCACACGAAAATGCTCCTACTAGTAACCTAGTACTTCCTCCGTCCTAAAAAGAACGCAACTACTCGTTGCGTGCCAGTTAAAATGGTTCAAATTTGACCAAGTTTTTACTAAATAATTATCATATTTATGACTCTAAATTAATTTATTATAAAAATATATTTTATAAATAATCTCATGGTACTAATTTGATACAATAAATATTTATACTTTTAAATCTATAATTAATTAAATTTAAAACATAAAAATAAGATACTATGCTAGAATTACATCTTTTTAGGACGGTATATGTATAATTAGATTTTAATTTTATTATATTTAGTACTTTGCATATGTGCCGGTATTTTAATATTACATGAAATCTACTAAAATTAAAAGCCTCACTGGGATCCGAAGTCCGAGGGCGGGGCAGCAGCCGGGAAGCTCCCGCACCTGAACCGCGTGCGGCGAGCAAATGAGTCGTAGTGCCAGTCGTGATCCCACTTGCCATTCATTTCTGCCAGAGGAAAAGATGGCGACTTGCGTCGACTTGCCAGGGGAAGCGGACAAAAACCTACTTTTTGGGCGTTCAGCTCGATCGATGCAGGAATACTGTACTCATTGTACGTACGTCGTATAAGCAGCGGCGGCCATCAATACGAAAAGGTGGTCTACAACACGAAAAGGCGAACGATCTCTCGGGTCGTCGTCGTCGTCCGTCCGCTCACATCCGTGCTGGCCCCGTACACCGCACTCGGCGCCCAACCAACCGATTCCGATCTCTCCGGTACTCCTCGTTGCCGTTTGGGATGGTCAAGGGGCCAGCAGCGTCAGGCATAGCGGCGAGCCGGCGGGGATGGCGACGTCGCGAGACGCGAAGCCAACGGGCGGGTCCGAGCTTATCCGCCTGCTCCGTTTACACACGCTTTGGGGCTCTTGGCATCGTCGGTGGCCCTGGTGAGACTGGGTGGGAGCCACCTGCAAGTGGATGGTATCCAAAGGGGGTGGTATCCTAGTACTACTACTAGTAATCTCAGGTAGGAGTATGCATTTTCTTTAAGCACAGGTTGATTTTGTTTATTCGGTTCTTTGAACCATCGAATGCACTTTCGGCCAAGCTGATTATCTTGTTTATATTCAATTCAGCGATACTTGTACATACTCCGTAGACTACTGATATTGCTTTGGACCTCCAGCTCCCATACTTGTGAATACCACGTGTGACGTAATCTGTGTGGATACCGGAGCTCGCGATACTAGCTCCTCTATTGGATTTTACTCCGTCAACAAACAACAGCTGACGTGCGACGTGCCTTCGCCGTTTGTATGTGAAATCAGAGCTGACGTAGGATACCAGTGTTCACATCAGGGGTTCACATTCACTGTCAACAGCATCGTCAGCGACCAGCGAAGCAAAGCTGGGGGTCGTCCCCTGCATCAATCAGTTGAACAGGTACGCAGAGTTTTAGCTTGTCACTTGGGGTACTTGACCAGTTGACCCTTTTAGAAAAAACAATGCCTTTGACTTTGATAGGCCGCCGACCAAACATAAATTCTAAAAGTGTAAAAAAAAAAATACAGGCGGCCGAGGTACTGACTAGTAGTACTTTTAGGGCTTAACTTATTGCCTCATATAAAGTCAAAATTTTATGGTCAGACTCGCCTCTCATTAGGATGCAGATGTGGTGATTTTCACATATTGATGCCGAGAATTCATCGTACCGTGCACGAGCCTGTAGGCATGAGAATGGATCGGCGTGATCCACTGAATAGTTAGATCCTTGTCACAAAAGTAATTAAATTCAAGTCAATACGTCACCGGAGTCGACCAAATATAAATCTCTCAAAACTTTTCATGTCCTTCCGAATTAGAGTTAGAGCAGCGACCAACGAGCTGGATCAGCCCGCTTGTCCAACCTGTGGCAGGTGCTTCCCCTTCTCTCCCCTCCCCCTCCGCTGCGTCCCCTCCGCTCTCATCAACGCTGAGCGCGCTGATTATCTCCTTGACAGACTCCCTCTCGAGTCAGGAACTCAGCATCTTCTCCATTTTCCAGAAGAGAAGGTCAAGGGTCTTGTTTGCGGTGGAGTACTCATGCCGGTACAGATGTCAACGCGGATGCCGCCACACCTTGCATCGAGTGATCACCTGCCTCGCGCTGAGGTTTGACTCCTACGGTGGCACGGCAATTGGGTGGGAGGAGCAGACATCAGGGTGACGAGCAGAGAGCAGAGTGTCCTCACCCATGCCGTTAGGGGTTGCATTGACAGCTTCAAGGTCAACCACTATTATAACTTATTTTGGCTCCAAATTAACTATTTTTAAGTTCACACTCTATGTGAGGCGTAGACAAGCTCAGGGTCAACCACTATTATATTAGCTCCAGTGTTGACCACTGTATATGTGAACCGTAGACAGGTTCACGGTCAAACAACAACAACAATAACATAGCCTTTTGTTCCAAACAAGTTGGGGTAGGCTAGAGATGAAACCCAAAAGAGACAAGAAAACAATGGACACATAAAGGGTATAAGAAAAAAGGATTATGATTCAGGCACGTTAATTGCTAGTCTCCAAGTGCTCATATCCATAGCTAAATCCTTAGGGATATTCCACTCCTTAAGGTCTCTCTTAACCGACTCGTTCCAAGTCAATTTAGGTCGACCTCTACCGTTCTTTACATTATTGACCCGCTTTACAGCCCCACTACGCACCGGCGCCTCAGGTGGCCTCCGTTGGACATGGCCAAACTATCTCAACCGGTGTTGAATCAATTTCTCCTCAATTGGTGCCACCCCAACCCTATCCCGAATATCGTCGTTCCGGACTCTATCTCGCCCACAACACCATTGCAACATACGTATCTCTGCTACACTCAATTGCTGGATATGTCGCCTTTTTGTAGGCTAACATTCAGCACCGTATAACATCGCCGGACGAATCGCTGTCCTATAAAACTTACCTTTTAACTTCTGAGACACCCTTTTGTCACAGAGAACGCCTGAAGCTTGACGCCATTTTAATCAACCGGCTGAGATTCTATGCCTAATATCTTCATCGAGTCGCCGTCTTTTTCTAGCATCGATCCTAAATATTTGAAAGTCAGCGGCCATGCTCTGTTTTTTATCCAATCTGCTCTGTCTCGTAATCTCCAATTCTCCGTTACTAGAAAAAGTAGTAACCTTTACAATACCAAAAATGTTGGCATTGGACGCGAAGAGAAAGAAAAGGGTACAGCGGCCTTGGTCCTAGCTAGTAGCTCCAGAGTGCCACTTCGGCGACGCCATCGTCGCAGAACGCGGTGACCGTGGGCGGTGGTGGCTCCACGAGCATCGCCTGCGCCAAGCTCGCATAGTACAGCTCCCAGCTCATGTCATTGAACACGTCCAGTCCGAAAGGCGGCGAGTCCTCGGTGGCCGAAGACGACGACTCCTCGCCGGCGTCGTCGTCGCTGGCCGGCGGAGAGGACGACGTCGAGGACGCGTCGTCGTCCTCCGCGGCCGCACCTTCGCTTCGCAGGAAGCTCTCCACTGCTTCAGCCACGGCGCGGCGGACGTCGGCGAGGCTGGCGTACGACGATGCCGGCGGCACGGCGAGCAGCCACGCCGAGTCCGCGAAGTTGAGGCAGCACGCGCCGCCCGTGCCCGCGATGGCGAGCATGGCGGCGTCGTGCGCGCGGGCCGCGGCGTCCGCGGTGTCGAAGGTGCCGAGCCACAGCCTGCAGCCGCGCCGCCCCGGAACGCGCACCTCGCAGACCCACCGCCCGGCGTTGCCCCGGCGCCGGACGCCCCGGAACACCGGGTGCCGCGTCTCCCGGAACTTGGTGCGCCCCGCGGGGCGCTTCGGCGGCGACGTCCACACTGTCTGGTGGTGGTGGTGCTCCAGCGAGGTGGTGGAGGTCGAGCTGCACGGCGACGAGCCAGACTCGGCGCTCGTCGTCTCCTTCTTGATCGGACACATCTTCTTAGCTAGCTCGATTTTTCCTTCAAGGTTGTGTTGATCTTGTGTTGCTGCTGCTGCTGCTTGAACTCTGTGTTGTTGTGTCTTGGGTGTGGTTTTTCCATGTGGTTGCGGATGTGGGATTTGCCGGCGCATATTTATAGGTGGCGGCTGAAGCAGAGTAGAAAGCGCGGGAATGGATTGGAGGCTTGAAGCCACCGCCCAGTTATCGTTCTCACGGCCGGAGAACGCAAGCAAAAGGGGGAATGCATCTGGCCGCCGCGGGGTGCAACTTGCAAGCAGGCAAGGCAACAGGGTGGCTTCGAGAGTGACCGCAGTCGCTTTCTTTACGGCAACTTGCGACCATGATACTACTGTTTTTTGCTTTCAAAAGTTGTCGGTCTCTCTCTGGTTTCCACAGACATACCTACGACATACTGTATGCCTTCGCGGCCTTTTTTTTTTTTTTTGGTTAGCTATAGCCTGCAGCATCGGTACCACAGGAACTCGTCTTGGTGGCAGTCGTATTCAGCATCTCCGTACAACCGCACTTCTTTGTGCTTTTCAGGACATGATGCCCCTGTTCAAATCCGTCCAAAAATTGAAAATAAGTGTAAGATTCCTTTTTTTTGTAGTAAAATTTATGTGATATAAGATTCAGGTCATGATACTGATATTTGGGTGTTGATGTGCTAGTTGTACTGCTACAACAATGTAAAGGTAGTCATGTCACTAAAAGTGAAAGATGGGGCGTGACCGAAGGCGTGGGTTCAGACTTCAGAGTCTTGTGAACGGTTGCATCCATATTCAATTTCAAGTATGAGAGGGAAGGCATGGGTTCCTCGCATACAAAGTGCTGAGAATTGATATGTGCATCGTGTTACTGATCACAATTTCAAGAAAGCAAAATATTCAATGCAAATTACATCTTCAATGCAATCCATAAAAACCTCATTAAAACCATACTTATGAGTTTTTTTAAAAAAAAAAACTGAAACTATGCACACAATAAGTTCATCTATTAGTGTTCATGGTCACAAAATTTAAAATTCAAACTTATTTTTGTAAAAGTTCATATGAAAATAACAAATTTCATTAGCATATGCACTAGAGAACAAAATTTTAAGAATGTTGTCCTTTAGTGTATATGTAAGTGAAATATGTTATTCTTATATGATTTTTTTTTTTAAAACGGGTTTAGAAAGAGACATGTAAAAGATACAGATAGTCCTCTCTCCCTTGTCTAATCCTCATCAAGAACAATACTCTCCCCATCTAAGAAAACATTCAATTCTAACACAATGTCATATTTTAGTATTTTACATTTGACCAGTTATAGATAGAAAATATCTATATTTATAATATGAATAGGTATCATTAGATTAGTTACAAAATGTATTTTTAGAAAAAAAATGATTTTGATATATATATATATATATATGAATATTATTCACTAGAAACTTAGTCAAACATGAACTGCTTTTTGTGGCACACAATCTATAGTTGCATGTTTTCTTAGACATAGTTACATAAGAACACAAAAGAGATAAGTATGTGAGGGAAGTCATCTCTTTCTCCTTGGCATTCTAGGTATATGAATAGCCCATTATTTCTCGATCTTTCAGTCATCTCAAATTATAAGTCATTATAAAAATCTTGGAGAGTTAAAACTTTTTAAATTTAACTAAATTTATATGATAAGATAATAATAATTAGGATGTCAACCGAGTATCAATGAATTCTTCATTAATTATATTTTTATAGTATATATATTTGACATCACAAATCTTTATAATTTTCTAAAAAAATTATCAAACTTGAGATGCTTTGACTTTCTAATATTTTTGGAATGACTAAAATTTAGAACGGAAGGAGCAATCTTCGGATCATATATGGTACACTCTAAGTTACTATACTGTCATCAATTCTTTAATCAGGAAAGTTTTAACAAGAATCGGTTACTCCCTGGTTAGTTGATCAAGTCACCGAAGGAAGTTTTCGGTGACAATCAAAGACCGGTACAAAAGTCCAGTGGACGTCTCGGGACCCGTCCAGGTCCAGCCGATGGCGCCGTCACTGAGCCGCAAAACCAGGACCGGTCGCCATTCCAGACCAGCCCCGGTATCGCACAAAAGCAGAGCAGCAGCGGGATCCTGGGATCGCAGCAGGGAGCTACTACCACCGCACCTGATGCGCGTGCGGCGAATGCGTCGCCTCCGACCGTGATCCGTCGATCCCGAAACCACTTGCGTCTCCCCGTCGCTCTCCTCTCTCACACAACATCCACTTGCGGGCAACCGGACAAAACACAACTTTTTGGGCGTCCGGACTCCGTTAATCGCCCCTGCCCAAGTTGTGGGAGGTGCTTCCCCCCTGCCGCCGCCGCCGTCGCGCTCAGCCATCGCTCGCCCCGTCCACGGATCCCTTCCCCGCATCCGTCGCCGTCCCCGTCGCGGCGAAAAAGTCGCGTCGTCTAATGGCTCGCGTCCGTCGTGCGGCGCGGGCGCGTGAGATGTGAGAAGGCGATGATGGCTCGCCGTCGCCTCGTGCGGTGCGCGTCCGCTCACGCCGCGGCGCTGGGCTGGCCGTCGCGTGGGACGGGACCCGCGCGCTCGAGAGGGATCAGCCAGGGCACGTAAAGCCAAAGCCAACGGAGCAGCCTAGCTGTGGCCTCTGTTGCATGATTGCGCGGCTGGGTGTTTCGCTCGTGCCTCTGCATTATTTTACTTACCACTCCACTTGCCGGCAGCGATGGCGACGTCGGGTGCGCAAGCGCAGCGAGCTTATCCGTCCGCTCCGTTCGTTCGTTCGTTCACACGCGCTTTTGGCACGGATCGTGGCTATCCTGTCTCTTCTACTGGCCTATTGGACTGGCTTGTGCTTTGCTAGGTTAAAATATCAGGAAGGGGTTGGGTTTTTGTTCAGGTGCAGGCAGCTTGATGCTGACGATCCTGGAAGACGGGAACGGGGACGGATACTTAGCATCAGAACCGTGACGGTTCTTTCTTTAAGGAGTGAGTGCACTAATCTGATGGGAACCAGCTGCAAGTGGGCTGCATACAGGGGAGGTATCATATTACTGTCCCGTATTTATTTTTTCAACCTAAAAAGTAATATTCTTTTCTTGTTCTTTGAACGATCAGATGCGCTTTCAATCGGTGGTAATGAGTTCAGATCGCTGATGAATCATTCTCAATACTAGGCGTCTAGGCCGGCACTTATCTTGTCCCTCTGTAAATATCCTTTTCTTCCACCTTACGCTCACCTGTGATTCTGTGGGCACATTCCAAGTCCCATTCGCCTGTATATCTACTACGTACCTAGGAACACTAGGGATGCATCATGCATGGCAAGGCAAGCAAGCATGTATACGAAAATATAGCTAGCCTATAGTGATCTGTTGTTTAATTTCTGTGCAAAGAAAGCAAACCTTGATATCGTTTTCAGTCTGACACTGTACATCTGCACAAAAATGAAACGCAGCTCGTCTCAGGAAAGCAACGTATGGAGACGTTGAAGGAGCTTCAAGACATGTTACACATGTAGGAGGGGACAAGCTATGTAAATTGTACTTTGTTATAAATAAATTTGTTCCCTAAAGTCAAATGATTTCATACGAGGTATCAAGATTAAGGAGTGGCCATGGCCCTCTTTGTCCTAGACTAAGCTCGCCCCTGTATGGAGATATGACATGCTCCCACCTTGCTTGTTACATTGAATTAATCACTCCCAAAAAACTCTTTTTTTAAGAAGCTAAATAATTTTAAAATTTAACAAGATTTAGCAAAATAGTATCAACTTTTGTATCTTTAAACAAGTTCACTATAAAATCATATTTTATGATTATTTGTCGAGGGCCTTGCCCGAGGCAGCAGTGAGGGCGGCCGGGGGCGGTGGCCAGCGCTGGAGGAGCGTTGCCGCGGCGTGCAAGGGGCGGCGGCGGCGTGCGCAGGGGAGGAGAGAGAGAGGAGGGGGCAGAGAGAGAGAGAGTGATAGGAGTAGGGTTTTTCTTTATTGCTTGACCAATCTGATTATGACTCCTCAATATATATAGCATTTGACCTAACTTGACTACTAAGCAACTCGATTAGATCCTGCAGATTCTCTCTTTCCTATCTTAACACAACTTAATTAAAGTAACGTTTGATGACAAAGACTAAACGAGAACGGTAGCGGCGGTGGAGGTGGCGCCTCCTTCCCCTAGGCGCACGCGCCCCCTAGGGTAGCCAAAGCCCACAGTGGTGGTGTTGTCGATGTCCCCGTCTTGGGCCCTAATTGGCCTATTTTTTTTGTTTTGCCGAAGAGTCTAGCCGCGTTGCGCTGGTGACATTATTATAGCGATGCTTATTATGTTTATAAATATTTGATCAAATTTAGGAATGTAAAATTTTCATTCTTTAGAGAGACTAGTTGAAGTTCAGCTCGGCGTTGAAGTTCGGTGACTGTTCTGCTCTAAGCAGCAAAAAAAAAAAATCATGTGCAGTAGTCCTGTTGGTGATATCACTGCAGGAATCATTGTATCGTCAAGTGGACTGACTCCGTTGATCGCCACGGCACAAACCATATCTGTTTCCTTCAAGTTTACTTAGTCAATACATAGTAGCTGACGGCCGTTTCCCTTTCTATGCTGCATCAGTGCTGACATATGAGAGTGTCCAGACTATCAACAAGGCAAACGAAGCAAAGGAGGTCGTCGTCCCGTCCCCTGTTTGCATTGAACGGGCGGGTGTCGCTTCTCATCAGTTGACTCCCACTTGTGGCCTTATAATAACGCACGCCCTTCCATTACCACAGCCTCGCAAGTCGGAATTCAACACATAAATTAGGGAGTATCCCCAAAAAAGTCAAAATTTTCCTGGTCAAGCTTGTTTGCGCCCTTGGTTCTCTGCAGCAGGAGAGATGTACCGTGTAGAATTTGGATGTCAGCGGCGATGACTTTGTTTGCATGTCAGCGGCGATGACTTAATTTGTTTGGATGTCAGGTGGCGATGATTTTGTTTGCATGTCAACGATGCCGGTCCAGTCAGCGTGACGAAGCACAGTCCACTATTATCGCTTCTCGCTTCAATCGTTGCACAACGTGGCGCCACACGCTGGCTCCAAGGTCGATTAGAGCATTCTCAGAGTACGATGATACATGATTTTTTTTTTGCACAGTAAGATGATACAGGCCGCTGAGCACGCTATCTCCTTGACTCCTCTCTCGAGTCAGGATCTTTTCCATTTTGCAGGCCGCGGGCTTGTTTTGTGGTGGAGTATGCCGGTGCAAATGTGAACGGTGATGGTCATAGGACTGCTTCGCCTTCACACCTGCTAGTCTGACTCTACCCTAACGGCAGCACAGCAATGCGAGGGAGTGGTAGAAATTAGAGTGTCCTCATACATGCCGTTGGCGGTTACATTGACAGCTTCAAAGTCAACGACTATTATAACTTATTTTGTCCAAATTGACGATTTTTAAGTTGATGAGACTGTATGTGAGGCGTAGACAAGTTCAGGGTCAACCACTAATATATTAGCACCAAATTGACGATTTTTAAGTTCATACTGTATGTGAGGCGTAGACAAGTTTAGGTCTTTTTAAGTTCAGACTGTATGTGAGGCGTAGACAAGTTTAGGTCAACCACTATTAGATTAGCTCCAAAGTTGATGATTTTTTAAGTTGAGCTTGTATGTGAGGTGTAGACAAGTTGAAGGTCAACCACTATAAAAACAATGAGATTTGATTGATATATTTTAGGTGTCTGAAAACTAGCATTTGCTTAGGTAATGACTGTGAGCCATAAGATTAAAGATCTAACAGATCAGATACACGCGAAACGAGCGGTGGCTCAGTTGGAGAGCTTCCCAGGTGCGGAAGCCACCCGCCGCCCAGGTTCCGAGCCCTGCGCGCCGCACGCTTTAAGCCTTCGTTAAGGCTGGGGGCTAGCAACCCTTTCATCTAAAAAAAGATTTACAAATCTTCAAGTAAGATCAAAGAATCATGTTACTGCCTTAATTAAAATTAGATTTCAGACACATGCTTAAGTAAAATGTTAAAAAAACATGCTTTAGTAAAGAGTGAAAAACAATAAGGTTGTATTTCAATTAGTTCTTTTTTTGTTGCTACCACTAGAAGTCAGTGGCCATGCTCTGTTTTTTTCCCAATCTGCTTTGTCTCGTAATCACATTGCTAGAAGTAGTAACCTTTACAATACCAAATTGCTGGCATTGGACACGAAGAGAAAGGAAACTAGGAAAGGGTAAAAATTCAATAGAGCGTCCTTAGTCCTAGATAATAGCTTCAGAGTGGCACTTCGGCGGCGGCGGCGGTGCAGAACGCGGTGACTGTGGGCGGTGGCTCCATGAGTATCATCCGCGCCAAGCTCGCAGGGTACGGGTCCCAGCTCATGTCACTGAACATGTCCATTTCAAACGGCGAGTCATATTTGTTCAAAGCCCACTTAAGGGTACTTGCTTTGCCTAAGTCATTTTCTAGACAAAGCAAGGTATCATCGGCATATTAGAGACTAATGGAATTTTTCAAGAGCAAGGAGCTAGCCGCTCTGGGTGCCACCGGATTTCTACGTTGGTAGCACCAGAGGTCGTTCCTCCTATGGTTTTCTTTGATGGTAGCAGCGGAGGCTCCCCTTTGTTTCCAATGGCTAGTTCATGGTAGCAGCGGAGGTTCCCCTTTGATAGAACTCTTGGCTACTTCTATCACAATGTTGTCGCCTTCCTCACAGATCAATGTGTCAGCCCACTCGGCTCTCTCATGCCATGACCCTCCCCCGCATCATTCCTCATTCATGAAGTTGCATGTGCTCCCTCCATCCCATTAAGTTTATCGTTTTTTACTTTTAGATTTTATCTTTAAGCATATGTCTTATGCAAATACTCTATTTGTTCCAAATTGTAAATCGTTTTGATTTTTTTAGTCCATGTATTTTGCTATATAACTAGACATATTGTTATATCTAGATACATAGCAAAATTCATGTACTAAAAAAGTTAGCGACTTACAATTTAGAACGGATGGAGTAATAAAATAAATCAACCAATATTAAAATATTTTAATAATAAAATATATCATAATAAAATAAATAATATTTATATAAAAAATTTATAAATAAACAAGATGGCAGGAAGTCTAAAATCGGCAAACTCAGTGGGACGTAGGAGTAACTAAGAGCTTATTCTCGTATCTTGCCCAAGAAGTCAAAGTCCTTGAAGAACTTGGTCGCGAGATCCACGCTGCTCTCTTGGTTGCTTGCATACACCTTCTCTTTGTCAATTTGGTGTTTTCCCGTCGAGAAGATAGCAATTGAATTTGTGCTCTTCATTTCTTTGCCCTTTTAGCTCCAATTGTCTCTGCCAAAATTGAAGTGTTGGTTTGAAATATATTCTAGTTTGATATTCACTTTCACGCTTGTGTGCGTTGGGGTTCAATCGAGCTCAATGCTTAGATTTTTTTTTAGTTCAACTGCTTAGTTGCTAATGGCTATCGTGGCGGATCTCTACCTCCCTGATGATTCACTTTGTCGCTTGTGTTTGGGGTTGAAATTGAGCTCAACTGCTTAGTTGCTAATGGCTATCCGGAAGGCTCTCTATCTCCCTGATGAAATGAATTAAGATAGGCTTGCTAATGGCTATCCGGAAGGCTCTCTATCTCCCTGATGAAATGAATTAAGATAGGCTTTCTTTTTTGTTGAAATTAGCACGGTACCTTCAGAATAGTTGCATTCATATATCATTCTTTAAACCAAACAGCATCTTCGAATAAGGGTGATAAATTTCATTGCATTCTAGGGGCTTTCCTTGTGCAGAAAATTCCAAGCGGAATGCGTTTATATAAGTGCAAAGATATTCAAATCAGACAAACATTGTCCTTGTACACTTGCAATGTTTTAAGTTCTTAATTCCACTTTTCAACGTGAGCTATGACAAGCTGCAACCATCCGTGGAAGCTCTTGTCGCCGGTGATGGATGTGGAGAGAAAATGCAACTTACACTCGTCTCAAAACCACTCAATACGAGACCAAGGGCCAAAATTGGACAGTACCGACAAATGTGCCCCACAAACAGATATTCAATTATTTCAACTCAAGATTATAGATAACCCAAAGAACGGAGGGCCCAGAAAGGGTCTCTTCCTCACACGTAAGCAAACAAATGCGGAATATCGCATGTCACTCGAGAAAATTGTATACTACGGGAACGTCTCAAGCATTGCATCAGAAAAATAACGAGTCAAATACAATTTTACAATATCCAAGGAAGTGTTGGGTGAAAACAGTTCGCCAGTCAGGGCACTGAGAATGCAAATAAGATACACTGTGAACTCTTCTAGGGTACAAACCCCTATACGAATTTAAGAGTAAACCTGGATTAGCTGGTAAATGAAAACCATAGTACAAACATACTGAATCTTCAAGCCCAGCAATTATCAAAACAATTCCAAAGAAATCTAAATCCTAGTACAATGAACATGTCTTAACATGACATTAGCAACAAAAACACTCAATACTCAGCCTAGTCCTAAAGCACGTCACACTCACAAAGCAACTTGTTGAAAACTGAGCAAACTTCAATCTGTTACCTCACCACAAACCACCATGTTACTTGTTACCTCAAAACAAACAGCACCATGGACTTCGAAGGAAATGAAAAATTAGCCTGATCAGCTGTCAGAAGGACCAATAAAAGGTGTAAAGCATGGGCTGGTATTATTGCTACATCCATTGGTCCCCAGCAGTAGCATCACAGATGCAGCAGAGCAAAATCCAGCTGATAGGCTTCAGTGCAACTCAACAGGCAAGAGATCGCAGTAAATAAATCCATGTGACAAGACTGGAGAGGCTACAGGTAGCTGATGGTTCAGTCAAATGTCAGTAATAAACTTCATCAGGGCATGAATAAGCTTATATAGTTCGAAATAAAACAAATTGATGGTTTTGTTCATCTATTTTTCTGAGAATAGGACAAGACAACTTATGGTTATGGCTATCTAAAGTTGCTTGTCCAGCCAAGGTTCTAAAGGATAATTAAGGCATTTCAGCTCCCATGTACTGATGTACCCAAATACAAACCTACGCAGTAAAGTACAAAGGAAAAGAGGAAAATATGTGGTGAAAACCAACTACTAGGTGGAAACATGAAAACTAAATCTAAAACCCAATATCATAACTCGAATTTGTTTTGAAACCTGACATATATGTAGTGAATCTATATTTTTAATCTCATACAAAAGTTGGGATGTAAACTCATTTTTGAACAAATCATACAAAAAACACAAATTTAACTTGTAAGTGCACTACAAGACAAAAATCCAGGATTTTTGTCTTCTAGTATACATAATTTTTCAAAATAAATTTGCATCAACTTTTTTAGCTATTTTCCATGTTTCCACCTTCTACGTGGTTTCCAGCATATATTTTCCCAAGGAAAAGAGAGAGTACAGATAGAGTGCCTAGGAAGGCAACAAATTTTCTAACGTTACATACATGGCTACAACTCACACATCCAGACAAAAGAAGTTACTACTCACACCATCCCAAACGAGGACATACCATACCCATGAAGCAAACCACATGGTTAAAGTATTGCACCTTTTCCAGATAATAATATGCGCAACCAACCCAAAACTCGCAAATTGATTATACAAAAAGGAAAGAAACGACAAGTGATACTGCAGAAATGTAGATATTAAAGAAAATTTTCAGAATATATGGGACTAAATAACTATAACACTAATGACTGTTAAGCCGAAGCACTGTCAAAAGTAAGAAGAATAGGAGCACTAGAGAACATGACAAGGGGCAGTAATTACTGACAATCTTGGTAGCAAATGGAAAGACTAATGGACCTCCCCATCTTCTCCAAGTTCACCATCTTCCAGCTCATGTGCACCATTTCTTCTGCTACTATCTCGGTCCTTCTTATGTCTTTTGTGCCGGTTTTCACTATCTGAGTCTGAACCATGGGCATGCTGCATGATCAACAATGATCTTATTGCACACTTTAAGGTGGTTGAAGAAAACTTCAGAAATTAAGAAACAGAACAGAACAGTTAAATATTAATTGCAGCTATTGTCAGTGTTTTGGTTAATTTTGATGGACTACAAAAAGATTAGTTTGCATTCAGATTGATTATGATGCTGTCATTATAGGGAAACATATCAGAGAGCAAGGCCAATTTTTCTTTTGAAGCTAGCCATACTACAGTTATAATTCTTTTCTCTTTTTAAAATTTAAACTTTGCAACAAGTATGTGTTAGAGTACTCATGGAAAAAAAGACTCAAGGATTATAAGCATTGCACATTTCTGCCACAGCTATAAATATCCAAAAATCAAAAGACTGGTATGATTATGTGAACTTTCTTCTTAAAATTTACAAAGTCATATTTCTTTCGAGAACAGATTTGAAATATTGATGGCCATAGTTAAAAAAGGTTTTGACTCATACACTGCAACAACTATTCGAATCCATGGAAAAATTTCTGATTGTGGAAAAAAGACGACCCAGCTATCCAACCTATTACACATGAATACGTTTTACTCCCTCCATTCCAAATTATAAGACGTTTGGGTCTTCTAGATACATAACTTTTGGAATGGAGGGAATAATCTATTCAAAGTACAACGTATAGTACACATTCTAGAACAAAGAATAGTATAACTAAAGCAATAAACATTTTGTGTGGAGATGGAATAATGCCTACTGTTTCTTATCTTAGGCAAAAAATTCTAACAGAAAATTTACCTTCTTGTAGGTATTTTTGTTTATTGTATATAGTAGACAAATTAGAAATAACTACTGCATCACAACAAAAAAAAGTCATGGTGGTTTTACAACTGAACATCACAAGAACAAGGTAAACATGTTTGAAGCCGAATAACAAAAACACGAAACAGAAAATAACTACAGTAAAGTGAAAACTTGAAAGGAAATTGTCTTCAAACAGTAGCATCAAGCTCGCCTGCTGATATACTGATGCTAAACACATTTGGTTACAGTTGCTAAATCTGTTTATTTTGTATATACTTTAGCACAACATGTTGTATGAACAAATAACACCAAATCAGAGTCACAACATCCCCAATGTTTAGCTTGATTTGCACAGAATATCAGATTTTATACCTTCCTAGATTTCTTGCGATCACTGCTATGCCTCCGAGACTTCTTAGCATCATCTTTATCATCCCTTTCAGAGCTTACATCATCTGTGTCATGGTGGCGTCTCTTATGTTTCTTTTCTTTATCTTTATCTCTTTTCTTATCTTTTGTAGAAAGAGTGTCCAAATCAGCACCATCAAGCTCCATTTCATCTCTCCTTGATCGATCCTTCCCTTTTTCCTTTTCTCTCTCCTTTTCCCGGTGGTCTCTTTCTTTTTCTTTGCGTTCTTTGTCCTTCCTTTCTTTCTCTTTCTTCTTCTCTTTCTCCTCACGCTCCTTCTCTCTTTTTGCCTAATATAAGAGGAAACGTTTCAGGGGTCGAAAAGAGAAATGAAAAGAAACAACTAATAGAAACTATCATATGCTGCAACCAATGCAGGTAATGTTGAAGATAAAGCGGTGACTAGTTCAGTTGGTTCTCATAAAAACATTAACCATATTTGAAATCTTGGCATTGTGCTGTCTGAAACCAAATCAAAGCACAAATGCTTAGTTTGGCTTAATCTCGACACATACAAATCATATTCCCTCTTTCCAAACTATAAGTCAGTCTGGTTTGTTAAGATACATGGTTTTATTAGATAAAGCTATGCACCTAGAAAGCCAACATGCCTTACAGAACGGAGGGAGTAACATACAGACGTGAATCACAACTTATATTATTTAAAATAAAGAAAGTAGCTTAAAATACTAGTGCTTTTGAATCTAATATTATCAAGGACTGGGTGTACATGGTTGCTACAAACATGTTGAGTATAGGTTAAAAGGCATGGAAGCCGTAATAATCCTGCATACGAGTCCAAAGTGAAACAGAACTGGACCAAAAGAGCTAATCAGCAAAGAAATTGGTTATTCTCGCACAGGTAGGTTGGATCACACTTTTTTCCACCTCTGGTAAGCAACACATGTAATAAACACATGGTATTTACCATTCACACTAAATACCAATTGTGCATGCACAGTCATGAAATAGCACAAAATATAAAACAGCATAAACTCTTAAACAAGCTATGAAGACAGCAGATAGATGATAAAAGACAATAATACAACCATTTACCTTTTCTTCCTCCCTCAAACGCTCTTTCTCTTTTAACCTTTCTTTCAGGTGGACAACACACTCTTCAAAAAGCTCTCTAGCATAAGTCTCACTGTCCAAGGCCCTGATGCAACAAAGCCAACATAAGAATCACTCACTCCATAAAAATAATGAGGAAAATCAGATACCAGTCCCTATCATACAGCAGTTCAAACATCAATGACACAGTTCATCACCTTCGAGGCTTAAATCAACATTTGCATGACATTTCTATACAAAATTATTTGTAGTCCAACACAATCATTGTTCAGCTTCAATTAAATGAATTATGCACTATACCAGACAGGCAGACACACTAATCTTTATTTATATATGAGGATCCCAAATAGTGTAAAAAAATGAAACCTGTAGTTACATCAGAGAATCCAATGCCACGATATTAAAGAATTGGAGCATACTCATTTTTAATTGGGCCTGGAGAATTTTTTTTTAGAAGTAACAACTCATGTGCTCAATTAATTTGACTGTTACCACTACTGCTATATTCTGTGTACTATCACTATCCACAAAGAATGCAATTCTAGGATTTCGATGAGTACCATTAGAATAGTTATAGAATATATTATCAAAATAAATTTATTTAGAGACATAAATGATAATACTATTTACTATAAACTTAGTCAAACTTAAGTACCATTGACCGGCGCAGATACCATAATTGCATTCTTTTGCGGACGGAGGGTGTACTATATTCAGCTAATAGGCAAGACTAGTAAACTGTTTTTTGTTTTCCAACCCACAAATGGCAGTACATCAACTAGTCAGGCACATGCATGTCTGTTCTTAAAATGATTATAAGGATGATTGACATTTGCCGTTACCTGAACTCTTGGCTATCCTCAAAAAGCTGTTTAGAATCATCCCAGGTTGAAGAAGCTGATATTTCCTACAATGTTTTGAAGAAACACAAATAAATCACATCAAAAGCATGGCATATCCTGATATCCAGAATGATAGTCTGGCAAATTATCTCACTATAATACCATACCCATCAACACAGAACACTGGACTAAATATGCATGCAGTTGCAAGGGAACTCAGAATGTATTCAGATTAGCACTGGAAATAAAAGATTTTGCAATCCAAATATGGTATGCTTAGACAGAGTCACAGAGATGGTATGGTTTCTGTACTATCAATGAAGAGTCTACTGATGAGTATTCAATATGCCCAGAGCAAATAAACTTCAACAATATGCAGGTCGTAAATGTGAATCTAAAACAGCTGAAGACCATTCCCCGGTTTAGACAAACTTCAGTACCAAAACATCTTAGATTAGGACTGATACTGAGAAAAATACCAACAGTCGAGTAGCTGATGCAAAATCAGTTACCAAATAATAACAAGTGATGCTACACGAAAGAAGTACCTATAAGATTTGCATTGGCGAAGGCTTAATAATTCTGTGTTATCTTTGCATTCAACAAATACAGATAACATTTACTAGTTCAACTAAATCCACTTACTATCAAAGAGTTATGAATTATCATATAAAGAAGCACATCAAGTTAAGCTGATAAGTAGCAAGTCATAGTCATTCTTCCTGATATTTTACCACTGTGGTTCCCCATAAAAGTCATAGGTCATACTCGAATTTGAATCCATTGCCTAAACCTGCCCAGCAAGGCAAGGGTGGAGGTGCCAAGGTGGACACAAGTTTGGTTCCCTTGCCTTCCTTTTGGGAAGGTGAGCAAGGATTCTCTTTCTTTTGCATTTGGCACTCATCCACGTTGATTTTTTCTCATTGCACAACCTTAGTACTAGGCACCATGGGTCATAAACAACCATACCCATACTAATTATTGACAATTACACAAATGCAAATTAATGCTACATGCAACTTGCACTTAGAAATTAAGCTGGTGATCCTCAAGAAAAGTGTCATTGGATGCAAACATCCCAGGAATGCTGTCCAAATTTACTTTTCTGTCGTGAAAACCCTTGTTACCATGCATAGCAAGACCAAGCAAATGTAAGCAATGACAAATAATTAATGTAACATGCATACAGTTAGCTGCAATACCTTG
Source organism: Bothriochloa decipiens (assembly GCA_023333625.1). Taxonomy (NCBI): domain Eukaryota; kingdom Viridiplantae; phylum Streptophyta; class Magnoliopsida; order Poales; family Poaceae; genus Bothriochloa; species Bothriochloa decipiens. The sequence continues at coordinate 17,525,770 of CM041631.1, read as the reverse complement.
ATTGAATACAAAAGATCTGAAAAATTTTCACCCAACCGCTGTCTCTTCTTAGCCTCCTTTTGCTCTTTCTCCCTGAGCCTTTCAAGCTGATCATCATAGATAAGCTGCAACCAATCGAGCAAAGTAAAACAACAATCTGGAAAAATGCAACAGTTTGATAACATATTTAGATATCAATAGAAATTCGAGTCAATATGACACCTTGACGTTGATGGTTGATATTCCTTTAAGAGCATCATCCTCCAGAATAGCAGTTTGGAATTCCTCTAATGTCCATGAAGTTGTCATAGGAATCTAGAAGAGGGATGTGCAAATCATAAATACGGCGACTTTATGATGTACAGATAATACATGGTAAATCAATGTGTACACTATTTTCCGCGAGGAGCGAAATGTCATGATTATACACAAAAAGCATACCTTTCCAGATTTCACCGCTTCTTTGATTTGGGTCTTGTCTTCTTGATACTGTACAAGAGAGTATCAGCAAACCATAAGCATCACAAATATAAAGATAGCTTTTCAAATGAAATCAGTATAACAAATCTTTGCCATGTTCATCATGTGCTGACAGTACCCCTTTTCTTTTTAACAAGTTTATGCGTACTGAATAATTCTTATGGAACTTTAAACATTTGCATTTTGCAACATCATGGATTCATCGTATGTTTTCATTGAAGGTGATTTGGGGGCCCTGGTCACCAGTCAATTTCCCTACTTGAAAAAAGTCTAGATTCCTAATATAAAGTGGTGCTATCTATCAATCAAGGCATGTCTATTTCAAATACCCTTCCCTTTTTTTCTCTCTTGTCCTCCATATCTGATGTGATGGATTAAGGAGCCATAGGCCAGCATGTCAATGTCCATAGGCCTTGCATCACATATCAAAAAAGAGATACAATTACTTGTTATTAGACCTTACATGTAGGACTAAACTAGTTGATTAGATTAGCATGTTGGATTAGGTTGTTAGGAGTCAGACAGCTTTGTGTGTTGGGGCATATGGCATGTATCTGAAGCAAGAACCAATCACCTAATTCCCCCTCTATATCTATCCCTCTCATCTGTGATTTCAGCCTTAGCAGCCAACCACATCAGGCATCAACGGATCAACCCAATCACAGACTTGGAATATGATATCTTCACAACCTTTTTGCCACTCTTTCCATTCCCATCCTCATATTCAACAAGATGATTTAGCGCTGGTTAAGCTCAGGTACATCAAATGCGACAACACAACTATTCTTGAATACTAATTCAGTTTGAGAAAATATCAGCTAAAATTAACATCGATCTTGCAATCATTGAAAGTAGTGGACTGGGCAACCTTATCCAAGTGAACATGAGTCCATAATAGTAATTAGGGACAATACATAAAGTTTAGGTGTTTCAACCAAAGTTCACATGTATGTGCATGATTATAGAAAAGATCATAGGGCGTACCCAGTGCCGTAGGCTCCCGCACTGCGGGGTCTAGGGAAGGGAAAATAGCCAGCAACCATCCCTGCACAAATGTGCAGAGGCTGGGGCTTGAACCCTGGACCTCTTGGTCACAGGCGGTAAAGCTCTACCGCTTGCACCAGGGCCGCCCTTCTATAGAAAAGATCATACAAAATGAAAAAAAAACCTTTTTGTCAAGTTCCTCGATCACGTCATCAAATAACTCTTTTGGTGTGGAGCCAGATGTGTTTGAGGCTACAGCCAAGTAAGACTCTGAATCTTTTATCTGTGAATTGAAAAATGTAAAGAATCAGGAAAAGCATTTTTTTAAATACTCTATCTCTGAAAATAAATATTTCAGCAACCTGTACACAGTAATCACGCCACCGAGTTCTTGCGTTAAGTGTACCATCAGCAACATGTTCTTTCAACATTTCACGGAACCCATCACGGTTTTTCCTCTCTTGTCTTCTCACTTGATCCTGTATGTGAAAAAGTAAATTCTTGACGAGGAATAGCAATGTAATACGGCTAGATTCTTGACGAGGAATAGCAATGTAATACCTTTTGTATCCGCTTCTGCTCTTCCTCTACTTTCTCCAGGTGCCGTATGTACTCCTGCAATATACAAAATGTATAATTGAGAACATGAACCACAAAACAACAACAGTTGTCAGAAGGGCAGGAAGATAATTACTTGAAAAATATCCAAGCGATCAATCTTCTCAAGTCGGGTATAGCGTTCATCATCTTCCAGACGTTCCTGAACTTTTCTCCACTGAGTAGTTGCCTGCAATAACGAAAAAAATTACTCATTTGTAGAGCTTCAGTATAAATAGGTTGACTATATGAGAAATCAAAGAAATAACCTTGATGAAGTCACATGATTCTAGAAAAGCTCTGTATTCTGCTACATATCTTTTGTGTTCTTCAGCAGCCTTGGCTTTTTCCTACAGTATGGTGTGTATTAGATCAAGCACAGCATAAAGTACACTGAAGTAAACCGTATCATCAGTGGTTCATGGTGAACATGTGGCATTTCTGAAGCTAAAACCCCATTGTTAAAAAACTAACATAGGTGCTTGAAACACAATCCTAACGCTAGTGCAACTTATTTTGATACACACCTTGCCATACTTGCCAAATTATGCCTAAGGTGTGAATAACACTTCGCTCTACCACACTGTTTGGCACATGAGTGAGTCTGATACGTGGAGTAATAAGCTAAAAAAGTGTGGCCAGCAACAAATGTAGCAGCTCGCCACACCTTAGGCAATGCTTGGCACATGTGTGATGACAAAATATTTGCCATTGAGCTAAAAAAAGCAAGCCACAGTTATTGGGAACCAAACACCCACCTAAGAAGCTGTAGCATCCGTTACCTTGTGAAATTATACAAGTTATGGACAGCATCAAAAATGCCCTAAATTTTATCTTACTGGAAAGTTTACAGGATGGAAGGGGTGCAAACTTTCTCGTTCAATACCCTCTTGGCTGTAATTAATGCCACAAAGGCCATGGATTTAGGTCATGCTGCAAGTAATGGCTATGCCCATAAAAAGGCCATGTAATGAATTTGTTCTCTCAAGTGAACGGCACTGAATAAAGTGCTTATGAGAAGTATAAAAGAAACAAATAGCTTCAAGACTAATTGTGATTCCACAAAAAAATCAAAAGGAAAAAAAAAGTAAATTTTCCATTTAAAAAAGGAGAAAGTCTGTAGACATAACACCGTTGATAAATTGCAGCAAAAAGTTTAATATCTAATGACCTTCTTATGCAGTTCCACAAGATAGCTCTCAAATAAATCTTCACGCTCCCTTGGACGCTCAACCGCTTTGAACCTTTCATCATCTTCAAACATAAGTATTGCTTTGCTGCACGATGAACACAAAAAGTAAGTGTCGCTCCAACAAAGGAAAGACATCAAAACATCAATAATATCACACGGAAACTCCAATTTTCTGGTGAAATTTTAGGGAAAAAAACCCCACAGCTGAGCTTGATGATGCTATATACAAAGAAAATATTAGAATTGGAGGTATACCTCCATCTTGTCAATGATGTAAGCTCCTTGCATTCCTGAATAAAAAACACAAGGCATTCACTAACAAAGTACATATAGAGCAATAAAAAGGAAGAAAGCTTATAGTAGAACTAGCTTACTTCCAGCATTGCAAGGAAATCATCACGTGCTTTCCTCTGTTTCACACGTTTTTCTTCGGCTTCGAACTTTTTACGCTGGTTCAAGTACTGTACAAATAAAATCATAATACCTGGGCTTCAGTGAAACATTTTACTACAAAGATCTGGAGGAGTTGAGGATACTGCCAAGGTTTTTTTTTTGAATGGGGATACTGCTAAGGGTGGTCAAGATCTTATAAGAAACAAAAACTGACCTCGTTGAAAGCTTGCTTTCTCTCTCCAAGAGTTTTCAAAGCACCATATCTTTTGTCATTTATGATGACTCTCATAGTCTGAAAATGTTATGGCAGTGTTACATGTTTCGTCGGTTGATGTTAAGTAGAGACAAGTTCCATACCTGATCCCATGTCCAATCAGACTCGACATTAACTGACTCGAGCAGGGACTTGAACGCATTTTTTGCTTCCTACAAATCAACAATATAAATGAGGCTGCCAAGTCATGGGCAAACATCCCATTTATAATTTGCTTATTTCAAGCCATCTCACCATCTTAGTGGCGTAGACAACAGGTTCTTCTTCACTTGTTTTCTCCTCCAGTGGAGTGACATTAATCTTCCCTGCAACTGGCATGGTCTTTTTGGCCTCCTACAGAGTAGCATGTTGAAGCAACGTCAGCATTCAGTTACAGAGGGGGAAAACTAAGCAGTGCTAAAAGGAAACAAATGCAGTGCTAAAAGACATGTAAAAACAGGCTTCACAAGGATGTTGACAAGGATATCACATACAAATTGAAATGGTGCAAAAACTGCAAAGTTTGTAACAAAAAGACAACCAGAGAAAAATTGTTACAATGTGGGGTCACTGACTTGGACAAGATTTAGCAAAGGAGCATAAATACATCAATTATGAAGCACTTGCAAATCTTAAGAAACAAAACAACACACATAAAGCATATTGTTAAAAAAAAACATAAATAAATCAAACATACCTCCAAATCTTCAGCGGATGTACCATCCTCTGTGTCAGCCATAGTCAGAGATGAATTTTCATTGTTGTTTCTGCAATGTACAACAAATAAGCATATTGGCATTTGGCAAGCATTTGAACATCAGGTAGAATATACTACAGGATGAAAAATGGTAAACATGTGTGAAAACCTGCTGGCCCCTGCATCTGTTGCAACTAGTGGAACTTCTGTGCTTGTTGAAGCAGGAACAACAGCAGTACTTGGACCACCATTTTGCGTGCCAACAATTGAACTGGAAGTGTTCTCCACATTGTGCGACGGGGCCGCACCTGGAGGAACAAAATTTGATGACCCATCATGTGAGCTGGGAGCAATTATACTCACAGCAGATGACGACTGATTAGCAGATATAGTAGAAGGTTCAGAGGCAGCAGATCCAACAAGAGCACTAGCAGCTATTCCTGATTCTCGATCAGATTGTTGATTTGATGCCTTCTTTGCCAATTCACGTGCAACCTGAGAGAGAGAGAAAAAAATAATTGCAGCAATAATGTAATCTTAATTAAAAAAATATAGATGGAGAAAAGAAGAGCGAGAAGAAAACCTTTAACTCATCAGGAATAGTCCATTTTGATTGCTTGGTCACTTTGTTGAAATAGTACCTTCAACAATAGAACCATCAAGATACAGAAAGAAAATGGAGGATCCATTGACATATTGACAAATAAATAAAAAGATCTCAATTCGCACTTAATTCCAATATAAACTTACTTTCTTCCTTCTGGAGTAGTAAATTCTTTCCATTCGGTTGAGGCATCAGCCCTCTGATAAAATTAATTAAACCCATTAAATACATAGATGCACAAAATAACACAAAAGAACAAAGAGTGTGCATGAATTTATGCACTGAAGCACATTGGGAATTTAATAGTGAAAGATGACATCAGACACAAGCATAGGGCTAGCTAAACAGATCAAAATCATATGGCTAAGCTGAATGAGTACAAGCAAACATCACACTAACCTCCAAAGGTGTCATCAACTCAACTGGTTTCTCCCAACTTGATTGCCTTGTCTTCTTATTGTAGTAGTACCTAGAAAATGAAAGGGAAAAATTAAAGCAAACCAAATAAAGAGAAAACCAAAACATGAAATGCTTAAATTACAAGAGCTTGTAATGAAGTTAATAACAGAAAGGAATTATAAAAAAAATACTAACTTTTTCCCCTCGGCTGCAGTGTGCTCCTGCCAGTCTGAAGAGCTAGGTTCAGACAAGTTGACCTTTTCATTTGCAAACTCAGTTATTCCAAAGTCAACAATAAATATTGTATGGTAAACAAAAACAATTGATGCAGCAGAGATTACAAAATTAGACAAAAATCAGGTGATGAAGCATAGGTCTGGCAATACTTACTGAAGGCAAAGTTGTTGGAGCTGACACCGGCTGGTGCCCAGACTGCACTAGAGGAGGCACATGTGGTGCATGCTGTCCAGGGGCTGTACCCCAGGGTTGCACTACAGGAGGAATCGATGTTGGTTGATACTGAAATGTCAAAGTTAACAAGTTAGTAGCTTAGCCTGAGACTAATAACAGACATGATACAGAAACAATTAACTCGCAAAGAGTGACTAAAAGGACTAACTGTATACGTCGGGGGTTGCATAGGGGCACCCATGGGCAAATGGCCCCCAGAATACGCAGTTTGTTGCTGTGGCTGCATAGGTGCTGATGACATTGGTCTAGCTGGCTGATATACCATGGGAACCCCTTGCGATGCAGGTGGAACTTGATTTGAGTGAGGCAAGTGCTGCCCGGGTTGTGGAAAATGTGGCATTTGCCCAGGCATGCCAATGTTAGCCCCCGCCATAGGCTGACCAACAGGACGAAACTGCTGTGCTGCTGGTGGCATGAACTGAGGAGGCTGCTGCGAAGGAACCACTGGCCTAAACTGAAAGTGGAGCATAAGGAGCAACATTAGAAACATAGCCTAGAATTCAGGAAGCAACAGATGTTGACAGAAACAAAAAAAAATCTAAAATTTAGTTTACCTGCATAGGCATTGGTGGTCCAAGATTTTGTGGCTGGGCACTAGAACCCATCATGGGAGGCCTGGGAGGCTGCTTGTAAGAAAATAAAGGCGATTAGCACAATGTACACTGATGACATGACAATAATATTTACATCATGTGACAGCAGTTACCTGAGGCGGCCCAGAAGCCTGCATATTACTGGCCATCAAACTACCATCAAAATACCAACAAAGAAGAGTAGGAAGAGCACCTCCAGAGATCACAAGCTGTAAACCGTCCAAAGTATGGAAAAACAAGATTGATTATAGAACACGTGGGGAATAAATAAGCTATTGGATAAGAGCTTCAACAGCCAACTTAAAAACTCTCATTGGCACATGCTCGCTATCTAACAATACGTCCAAAGAATGGAAAAACAAAGATTGATTATAGGACATGACACGTGGAGAACAAATAAGCTACTGGATAAGAGCTGCAACAGCTAACTTAAAAACTCTCATTGCCACATGCTCGCTAACAATACGAGGAATAAAGGAAACTCGTGTTTACGCTTTGCCTTGCCTTAGCCGCCCTTGGCTCCCCTGCGATAAAAACTCTCATTGCCACGTGCTCACTAACAATACGAGGAGTAACGGAAAATCTAGGTGCTTGGCGCTTTGCCTTGCCTAGCCGACCTTGACTTCCCCGCGAAAAAAAGATAACAACCTTCCTTCTTGGTTAAAGGAATCCGACCCCTTCCCCTTTTGTCAGCACGCATTTTTTTTAGAACAACCCGAGCTTCATTCATTCATCATGATCATGATTACATTCAGTGTCTAAAATACTCTGCAATCCTGATGGTGGAACAAGCCACTCCTCCACCAGATTATTGCGAGATACTAATTTAGCACATTCATGAGTTGGATAAGATAGAATCAAACCCAGTTTATTGCTCTACAGACCAGATATAGCTAAAACCAAAAGATGTCCCCACCATGGTCTCGTATGCAGCTACGAGAATTCTAGGCATTCCTTACGAACAGGGGCTGATCCAGTGTAGGGACCCCAATAATTTTTGCAAAAGCTTCGAAGTTTGGAGGCTTGTCAAATAGCTAATAGCTTTAGGCTAGGCCGTTAGGGTTTCAGTGCTCAGCTTGAAGGGAATGGAAGAGAAGGGGTGGAAGTACCTGGTGGGTACTCGTCTCCGGCGAAGAGACCAACTAAAGCCTCAGCACCTGGGTTAGGGCGGCGGCGGCGGCGGCCCGCCAGTCGTCGAGAGCGAGAGGGGGCTGAGCACGAGCGAACGCTTTAGGTTAGGCCGTTAGGGTTTCGGCGCTCAGCTTGAAGGGAAGGGAAGGGAAGGGAAGGGGGGTGGAAGTACCTGGCGGGTACTCCTCGCCGGCGAAGAGACCAACTAAAGCCTAAGCACCTGGCTTAGTGCCGCGGCGTCGGCGTCGGCGGCGGCGTCGAGAGCGAGAGGGGGCCTAGCACGAGAGAACGCAGACGGATGGGAGCGCTTGGTTGTATGGTATGATCGCCCTTAAGAGTTGCCTTCTCTTCTTGCCTTGCCGGGCCAGGCCAGCCTCGCCAACATTATCCTGGCTCTTCTGCAAAAGCCTGTACCCGTTGCCGTCGAGCTGTGTTCTGCTATTGGGCTATAATAGCCTGTAACGGAATATGGGCTGTATTTGGGCCTACTTAGGCTAGCGTAATCCCACTTAACATGTCAAGGGCCGATTTGGATCAGACCACGCTTCCTAATAGTGGATTCAGCGTTAAAAAAAGGCCCAAGTTGGCCCCAACACTACCATTTTTCCGTTTCTATATTTATTATTTTCCTAGAGAAATGCTAAAGGACAACTAGTTGTTTCTTGTCCATCTAATAACCTAATTTCTAGCCGTCGGATTTATCATGTGCTGCGCGGTTTGCCATCATGTGCTAGTGAGTCTGCCGTCCGATCACTCTTGTTGCTCCTGCTGTCTTCCGATTGTGGTCTGCAGAGAGATAGAAAGGCGTGGACAGCCATGACTTGCGTAAAATTTTTGCATTTTAGATTTTTTTTGAAAATATTTTTTACAAATAGAACCTTGACGAAATGTTTTCTAGGAATAGACCAAAACTCGACGTGATATGAAGTGACGCCGAGGTATGTTGCTCGGCGTCGTGCTACATTAGCAAAGTCATTGATCGTCTTAGCCACGTATGATGTTCCTCAAAGACCTTGGCGTTGCTTCAGTTAATGCTGAGACTCCGACCACGGCGTGGGTCGGCTCAATGCAGCCTTTCTTCCTCCTCTCCTCTTTGTCTCCACGAACCCTAACCCCAAATGCGCCTCATCCACATTGACTCCGGCGGCAACGGCTGCCGCGCTGTCCCTCGACGTCGAGAAGGTTGCCAGCAAGATCACTCGCGGGTGCTTGTGTGTGTGTGTCCGTGTGCAGGCGTATGTGGTGTGTGTTTGTGGCCTGTGCGTGTCGATGTGTGTCCTTATGCGTACATGGTGTTTGTGTGTGCGTGTGTCTCTGTGGCCGTGTCGATGTGTCTAGTGTGCGTGTGTGTGTGTGGGTGTCCGTGTGTCGGCGTGTGTGTGCGGGTGTCTGTGTGTGCACCTGTGTCTCTGCACGTGTATGTGTGTGTATCTGTCAGGCACGTGGTAGATCTTCGTTTTCGTATAGAAAACAAAATCCAGTTACTAAAAGGGCCCAAAATAACCGGACAGTACCTAGACATTTCCCACCGTAGAGGCTCAGTTCGAATATCTAGTTAGTAATTTTTAAGGCGACAAAAAACTTATGCTAGATTTTTATTAGGCGATAGAAAGGGGAAAAAGGAGTTACAACAAAATTGCAAACCCCACTAGGGTTCCAACTCCATTAAACTACGCAAACCAAAAAACACTCTACTAAAGGAAAAGGAAGAAAAGTAAAGGCAGGAAATGCTACTGATGATTTTCTGTAAATGGATTTGTTGCCAACCGGATTTGTTCCATGTCCTCTTTGCATAAGTATGTCACCTCTCGTGGTTGTAAGCTTTTGTTTTGGAAGGTTCTTTTATCTCTTTCTTTCTAGATAACAAAAATATATCATGAGTCCATCGAAGTTTCTCCCATGAGATCTTTCAATTTGTCGTCTGCATTTGTGCCAGTAGCCATGTAACAGTCCACTGTCACATAATGTGTGTTGATTATTGTAAGACCAAACCAAGCTTTCATGGTGGATCATCCTTGTTTCGTGAATGGAGAGTCCTTGCATAAGTGTGTGGGATTCTCTTGATCGACTCCACATAGTTTGTAGATATGATCATTTGGCCAATTTCGCTTTATCAGGTTGTTCGCCATGGAGCTACGGTCTTCTTATGTAGCAAAGTGCAAGCAAAAAATCTACATTTCGGTTCGGCCTTGGCCTTGCATGATCTGCAATTTGGTGTATGATCCTCCGAATCGAATCCGGTATGCGCTCTTGGATGTATATTCACCTTCTGCCGTCCATCGCCGTACTATATTGTCCTCCCTCTCGGTATTAAGGTGGATTTGTACCGCCTCCCACGCACTTACACACTCATGTATGGCATTTGCATCGTTATATTCTCTTCCTATTGGGGCTTTTTTGAATAATGTTAGCAAAGCTCTTCAGTGCTCTTCCTTGTGCCCAAGAGGAAGTCTAGAATTTAGCCATTTTACCATCACCAAGCGCTACTATCGTCGATGCGGCGTAAAGGTCCTTGTCTCAGCCATCACATGGTAGTTCTAACTTGATCCATGCCCTTTCCTTTTGACACCATTGGAACCATAGCCATTGTAAACGAAGTGCTCTGAAGAAGCGTTCCAAATCAAGAATAATTCCTAGTCTCTCTCTCCCCCTCCCCCCTCCCCCTCCACCCCCCCCCCCCCACCCCCTCTTCTTGGGCTGACAGGATGTAGGCCAGTTGATAATGGATTGGGTAGTAAATCTATTTAGTAATGTTAAATAAGATGTTTCAGAATAAGGGCCTTTGGATTATATGGACTAGTTATTAGCTCACAAGGATCCAAACAGGGTAACTATAGAAAGAAATAACAACTAATCCATTATTAATTTTAATAGAGGTGGGTAATTCTTTTGGTAAAAAGATTAGATCCAACTTTTATTGACGAAGATGGTTGGAGTCCACCAAATTTAAAGTTTATGTTTATTATGGAAGGCTTTTAAAATTTATTGTTTTCCTATTATGTTCTGGTGAAAATGAATTTCTAATGGGTAGTAATATAAGATAGGATTATATTGTTTACCCTCGTATACATATTAGAGCATCTCCAACAGTTTGTTATTTTTTATTTAGCAAATCTTATAATTTATCAACTCCCTAAATAATATGGGTATAATAAAAAATAGTCTCTCACCTAGAGTTTAACATTTTTGACTGTCTAAAAAAAAATAAAGGCCCACAAGCCGTTTTTTTTTTACTCGGGCCTATGTTTTTACGTGAAACCCTTCACGAGCGCGTGTAGGACGCCGCCGCCGCCGCGCCATCTCCACCCAGCCGGCCATCTTCTCCTCCAGACAGCAAGCCATCTCCTCTTCCCAACCGGACATCACAACACCTCCCAACCGCCTCCAAGAGCTTGAAAGTGTTCATCTATTGTACAAATTGGCAACAGCAGCAGTAGCAGCAGTTATCATCTGCTCGTATATTTTTCTTCTTCTCGTGGCTGTCAAGACCCGGCGTGAGGAAAGGAACGCCGTGAGAAGAAGCTAGCAACAGATGCTACGGTACGAGAGCAGCATCGTAAGAAAAGGCACACACAGACTACTACTATAAAGCCAAGGTTAGCGACTACTAGCTACTACTATGAAGCCACGGCCGCTACGATAGCAGCATCGAAAGAAAGTCAGTTTGGACGACAAGGCGACGGCCGACGGACGTGGCGCGGTACGTGGAGTTGTGGAGTGGGAGCTCCTCGTCGTGCACTCGTGGCGCCGGCGGAGGACATGGCTCTGGCGCGGGAGGCAGCGGAGAGCGCGCGGCGCCTACGACGAGGCCGCACGGATCCTCGACGCCCGCCGGTAGTCAGCTAGCACCTGCTCCACGCCCTGGACGAAACATCGGCTATGGCGCCGCGCGAAGGAGATTGTCAGGTGGGAAGTCGTCGCGGGACGGAGAAGACCGCGAGCGAGGGACCGATAGCAAGCGCGATGCGCGCGCATATTTTTAGGCGCTGGGGCGTGAGATTTGGCAAGTTGGAATAAATGCCAAGTTGGTATAGCAAATTGTTGGAGGGTCTTTTTTTTTATTTTTTTTTGTCAAAATTTGATAGACGAGGAGTTAAGATAGTGAACTGTTGAATATGCTCTTAGACGATCATTAATGGGCATGACTCACAAGTATATTCTGCATGATCTCACCACAATCGGTAAGGGCTATTTTGTACTCCGGCAGCGATAATGATACGGATGGTACTTGCCATGTCGACGGGTGCGATGCCAGGTTCACCGCACACTTGGCAGCTGGACAGCAAGCAGCAGATGACAACAATCACGTAGGAATTCTGCGGATGACGATGGAAGCTCCTAGCTCGCTAACGGATCATCACTCTTTATAGGACGATATCATATGACACAGAACGGCCTAAGATCGGAGTTTAATTCTCCCGGAGCATCTAACTCTGCGAGACGACAAAGCTTCACTTTCGTCGAGCTCAGCAAGTTGGGCGCTAAAACAATCCCCAGAACACGAGTGGGCAATCATGCCGACGTTAAACAACCAGATTTGGGAGCGCAAAACAACATTCTGTTGGCATCCAAATGGCCAATAATTGCTCACGGTGAACTAGTTAATCTCGAGAGCCAGGAGCACGTCCGTGTCACGCCAGTCCGACCAGGAGCTACTAGCTCGTCGCAAGGCGTTATGCGGATACGAACCGCGGAAACGACAAATGGATCGAAGGAGATTTAGCTCGGCTGCAGATGCCTTCCCAGTACTCTTTGACGGACTTCGATCAGCGCGTGCTGTTCTGCAGCAGTATATATATACTCACAGTATATAGTAGGTGAGTGTGAACTCGGTCGAGCTAGCTAGACATCTACCTAAGCACCAGGAGGTCGAGCTAGCTAGCTCCAATCCAGCTCGATAAATATTCAACGAGGACGAGCGCGCGGTCATGGCGGCGGCACAGGACAGCGGCAGGACAGCTAGTGCCACCGTGGCGTCCCGCGGGCGCCGCTTCGTTGGCGTCCGGCAGCGGCCGTCGGGGCGGTGGGTCGCGGAGATCAAGGACTCGGCGCAGCGCGTGCGCCTGTGGCTTGGCACGTTCGACACGGCCGAGGCGGCCCGAGCGCTGCGCGGGGAGAACACGCGCACCAACTTCGGGGACCGGGACCGCGCCGCCCGGCACGGCGGTGGCGCGGCCAGGACGAGGTTGAGTAAGAACCTGCAGCATGTGATGGCGCGGGCGGCCGCCGCGGGCAGGGCCACGGCGTGCGCGGGGGTGGGCGACCAGTTCGCGCTCGCCGCGGTGTTCCGGCACTGCCAGCAGCAGCCGGTGGCGGTGGCGGCACAGCAGGCCGAGCCCGAGGCCGTGGTGCAGCAGGTGGTGAAGCACGCGGTGCAGCCGAGCTTCGTGGTGCCGAGGCGGACCGAGGCGACGCCACCGTCGTCGTTGTCGTCGGTGCCTGGAGGTGGCGGAGAGGTTTGGTGCGTGGACGACGACGTCGACACCGCGGAGCTGCTGTGCGCCGAGGAGGGATCGTTCAAGGTGTCCTCATCTGTGATCGTTCCGCCCTCGTTCAGCGCTTCGTCGTCGGAGTCTTTCGGCCTCGACGACAATTTCTAGCTGGTAGCTACTGGAGGGAACGATCGATTCGTGCTTGTTCGTCCCTGTGGCCCGTTTCCGTGCCGCGCTTGCGCGAACAGTGTAGATAGTGTGCAAGCAGCTGCGAGCTGTGCTGCTGTCCTTCCCAAAGGGAGGAATATGGTATTACTCAAAAAAAAAAAAAAAAAACAGGGAGGAATGGTAGATTGCTTTGTTGTACGGATGGCGATGTTATTTCTCTTTATTTTTGACTAGCATATACGTGAGCGTATCCATAAGAAAAATATAATGGGTGAATAAAAATGAAATTTTAAGAAATCAGTTCCTTTATCATATTATTGTGATTAATATGCAAAACTAAATATGCATTTTAGAGCTATTCAAAACCCTCAGTTCATTGAGGAAATTCCGAGTTGTCTTTGTGTCCATTTTCGTTTTGTTTAGGCCAGTTCGTGGACACCTAATAAAAGAGCAGGCGGGTTGCGAGGATGGCACGGCGGGAGGAAGGCTGGAAGGGTCAACACACTAGAATTAACCCTTGTAGTGATCTCTAAATCACAAAAGACTATCAACAAGGGTGAGCAAACCATGATTACAACCCTTGAAGCAATCCTAAACCAGAATGCTGCGAACACTGAGTACAAACCATATCAAAATCATCGTAGTGACCCCAAAACATAACAAGCTATATATCAAAATATAGTTTGTTGGTACGTTCAATGTAAGTTCATAGCCTATGAAATTTTATTTCAAAAATGTGCATCGTGGGTCTAGTTTTGTAGACTCATCATAAGGAGCATAGTGGTGCAAAAACGTAAATAAAAAGCGAACACTCTATACGAAAGATGTGTAAAAATGTTAAATAATAATAACGTTGAGTGCCATAAGTGATAAGCCTAATCCGCACGTCAGCCCACACTAGCCCACCAAGGTATGTGTTGCAGTTGCCGGAAGCCCGTAAACCCACAACTCAACTGAGGCCTCCGGCCTGCGTTTCATGGCCAGACTCGTGGCAACAATCGAAGGTCCAGTGGGCTTTAATGGACTAAGAAGTTCTGTTTGATTAACGCTCACCGTATCCCACAACTGAATTGGTCTGTACCGACGACCACTCTGGCTGATCAGGTGATCAAATCAAATCAAATCCCTGAAAAAGCGAAAGAATACATTAACGTATGGTCCAGATCATGAGAGCAGCGTGTGCACGAAAGCATCTTTGTGGACTGCGGGTCAAAACGCAACCCGTGCAACGCCCAATCTGCAGAAAGTTTCACGGAACAGCAAGTGGTTTCAGGCCTTGACAGACAGCAATCCGCGGTCGCCGTCGCATGCCACCGCCGTGTCCCTGGACCGGCGTACAAGATCACGCCGGACCTGCCTGCCTTAGTCGATCGCTCGTCGTTAAGAATTAATAATGAGATCTGAGCCTATCACTCTGTGCGATTAAGAATGACAGGACATCAGCCTCTGCAGCCCCTAGCTAGGCCCCTATGTCTTCTTATACAAATACAATACAAATCTACACGCTCCCGGCCTTTGTCTCGTCAGCAAGCGTCCACATCCGATTCGCCATAACAGTCGTACGGCCGTGGAGTAGTCATCGTTCAGCATCATCACCACCGGTGGTCCGCAGGTCCGGTGCCCAAAATTCAGAGTGTCCGCCGGCCGGGTCTGCGACGCCCCAGTTTTTCCTCGCAACAAACACTTGTTTAACAAAGATCGTGGACGAGTTGTTCTGCGGAACGTCGTTTATTTTAGATTTTAGTTTACGAGATCATGGGATCAATCATAGCTGCGACGCGAGGCACTCATTGGCAGCGGGACCCTGGAGTATCTGGGCCGGGATCCCATGCATGAGATCGATCGTCTTCCTCGGAATTCAAATCAGGAGAGGGAGAGAGGTCATCAAGTCCAGATGATGACTTCGATTTGCGCAATGCAAGATGGATACATATATAGTGCAGTGGGTAAATAAAGTACCTACCATAGGTCAACTAGCTAGCGCCCTATCAATAAGCTACTTGTCAAATGCATGTACGTATGTACTATATGTAACTTATCAAGAACTAGAAGGGCCAACAAAAGTTTTGCGTTTGAGGTGGCTACGGTTCAGTAGCATAGTAGTATATTCATAAGAGTCAGGATGTTGAGATGAGTAGTAGTATTACTCTAGCACTCTCAAAAGGCTGTATCGGGGTAAGTTGGTTTGGAGCACCCGAGAAGGGCCAAATCTCGGTGCCCAAATAATAGATAGAGGTTAGTAATAAGCCGGTTAATGCTTATTTAATATGATGAAAAAACACTGTAATGTGGCTGATAAACCAAACCGATAAGTTCAATTGAAGAGGGAGACCGAAAATTAGAAAAACATTGTGTATATCATACACATTTATTTATTCAGCACAATGTTGATGTTCTTTACGTTCTGTGAGAAGTGCATGATTAGTTCGTGAAAGAATAGAATCATTTGGGAAGGTCGAAGAACATTCATCTAGCTCCAGAGTGAATGGAGGTCGATTAGTCATTTTTATGGTATATAGAACTCCATTCACTCTGGAAAATGCACGAAAGGATCTTGTGCTATCTTGTTCAGTTGACGTAGAAAAAAAAAAATCGACCCACAACGGCTATGGCCAGACAGTTACCGCAGTTTTTGGTCCATGGTAGAGGCCTATCTATCTCGCAGGTTTAGAAACCCTCGAAATTGAACCCGGTACCCTGCTCGTACAGTACACAGGAGTTATTGTTATCTGGCGCTGCAATTCGCCTCAAACTCAGTTTCTGCGAGGGTGCCAACCGAAACGCTTGACCAGCCGCTGTGACGGGTGGCTTTGCAAATTTAGCAGCCACCGGCCCCCGTATTGTTGTTGCATGCAGCTAGGCGGGGCGGCAGGTGACACGGCTCCCGGTCAAATCAGCCCCTGCTCCTCGCCGGCAAGACACGGCTAGCTTGCCTTTAGTGAGCAGTTCCTATCCCACTTAAGCCGCCATTAACTCCAAATCGATCGGACCGGCCGGTCCCTTTAATCAACCACCGCCATTATATGGTCCCTGGGCTCGGCGGGAGGTGGAGGAGCTAGCCGGCCGGGCGGTCCATGAGACCATGACCACGAATGGAGGCGTGCCCAGCCAAGTTAAGGCCGCTGTGGTGGTGGCGATCGCGTGACCGTAACCGTATAGAGGGATCGGATCGGATAGATCGATCTGCATGCGCTCGTGCGGGTGCGATGAAAAAGCAGGTGGGCCGGGGAAGCAAGCAAGGGGAGCCCCGTCCCGTGCGGGTAGTCAATCTGCCGGGTGCCGACACCAAAACCTACGCACAGCTGCCGCATTGCGTATTTGCATGACGCTGTCGCGTCGCACGTACGGTACGGTCTTCTGATGATGTGATTATCGGTAAACTAAGGCCTTGTCTAGTTCCATAAATTCGGAGGTGCAAAATTTGCTATAGCGCACAGTAGTATTTCATTTATATTTGGTAATAATTGTCCAAACACCCGACGAGGCTGTCGACAAACGATTGGCCCAAAACACCGCGACCGCACGCGCAATCGAGCGCATCAGCCGGCTCGTGCATCTGCTCATCTGCACGCACGCACGGCGATCATCGTCGATGGTGTTATAAAATATTGATGCCAATCAAGAAGCAAAACAAGATCAAAACACACAGAAGACGTGAGATTTAACGTGGAAACCCTCTCAATGCGAGAGGGAAAAACCACGGGCGTCAGCCAGCAAACCAGTCTTCACTATATTTGGTGGAGGTTACAAACGTCGGAGAATTACTACTAATCTCTTCGTCCCGTGCGGCGGCTTACAGGTAAAATATAAGGTGAAAACCCTAAAGGGTCTGTACCGCGGCGGGAGCTGCTGCCCCCCGCACCCCCCGCAGGGGCGCAAGTCATGCGTACATGGCCCCGCAGCGATATGCATGCCTGTGGGCCAATGGCCAGCATCAATGCCCGCCGCGCGCGCGGGGGGACGGTGCGTGAGATACGGTACGTACGACCGGGACGGGGCAGCGAACCTAGCTTTTGGCCTGACGACGATCGACCGAGTTGGTTTCCAGCTTGTATTATGACGAATAAACTGTGCATATGCGCTGTTAGCTAGCCTGTACGTGGGCGGGCGGGCAGGCAGGCTTAATTTTGTGCTAATCATGGCGCTGATCCATGGCGGATCCAGCACAGAGAACCAACCAAACTAACTGGCTAACGAACTAACGCAGGCAGCCAACCTAGGAGAGCGGCCGGGGGTGTGGGTTACGTTGGTGCCAATTGGTGAAGTGCATCTGCGCGCGCGCGACATGCATATATGCTCAAAATCATCCCGGAAAGCTATAGGCTGAAGAGCTAGCTATAGGTGCGCACAACGCAACGACTTATACGTACATGTCCTGCTTGCCTATTTTTGTGTGGTCGGTTCGTTTTTTTTTTGTCGAAAGCATGCTTAGCAAGTGCTTCATTAAGGAAAATTGAAGATACCAGATACACATCATCGTCCCAGTGAACCTAGCGGCGAGATGCCCCATACACCAGGGAAACACAAATCACCGGCTTTAATATATATAGTGGCGCTAGCTAGAACGTTACGTTGTACTAATTAAGGCTAAAACCGGTTTTTGCGACTAGGATGTTGTGGGATCTCGTTTTCATCCAGAATGAAATCATATTTATCTGGCGTGTTCGGCTAGCAATGCTCTCCCTCTCTCTTTTCGAAGAAGCAGAAGCAGAGAGAATCTGAGCTATGAGCCAATGGTGATGGACGACTACATATATGGAGTTGTTATAACTTAATTCTAGTTTTTTCAGCCGTCACACTGAGATGTGATTCCCGAAATAATCAATTACAAGCATGTTGATTAAGATATGATGCATGGTGGACAAGAGAACTTCATGTTTGTGGAGGCATGCAGATCGAAGAATTATATATTTATTAGTGTTCTTTTTGACAGCCAGTTCGATGCCAACGTGGCAACGTGTCATGTGGAACGATTCATCAAAAGATTAATTAGCAGAACAATCAACCTGCGCTCCCGTCTTTATTCCGGTCTTTACAGGCAACGCTGGCAGCGCCTCTGCACTCTCCATCGACCAATCGAGGGCCCGTCGTACGATCCATGGATTTTATAAAGGATAGCTGTAAGGGAATTTCTGCGTGTTGGATCTATAGACATGGCCCTTGGCATTGTCAAAGACTAGAAAAGGCCGGCCGGCCAGGTATGTAGAGGCAGTGCAAGAACGCTACTCCTGGTAGCCTCATGTGGTGCTGCTGACCTGCAAAGGCTAGCTAGGGGCTGGCTAATCAGATGCTCCTATGTTTTTTCTATAATCATGAGACTGAAATTGCTTCAACGTACTTCATCATCAGAAAGACAGGTACAGACACTTGAAAAAACAAGATAGATATATACCCGTACGTACATGCTCAATGGGTTTAAAAATCGATGGCTCAAGTAGGAGAATATATACAAGTGGGAGTAGTTAACAACACAAGCCTGATTACGACGTCCATGTTCGCAGATGCCTCATGTTGAAATCTAGCAACCTTTTGCTGTTTTGCACTGGCCAGTTGTTGAGGCAGTTATGGGCCCACGCTGATCAAGTTAGTACACTCAGATCACAAACATATTAACTTGCAGTAAAACCTGAGGAAACCGACCCGGATGGAGTCCCAAACCAGCGGTCTATTGCTCCATCCGTTCTAAATTGTAGTTCAATTTTAATTTTTTGGTCCATATATTTTGCTATATATCTAGACATATTGTTTATCTAGGTACATAGCAAAATACATAAACAAAAAAATTAAAGTGAATTATAATTTGGAACAGATGGAGTATTCAGTTTTGGTTTACTATTGCAGAACATACCTTCAACTTCAATGCGAATTGGGGTAGTGATAATCCTTCCCTGTCGGTATATGTGACTTGGACCAACAATGATTAACCACCTGACAGTGATATTGGACTCAGTTTGTCGGATGTTATACAAATATCGAAGGAGCTTGGTATGAACAAAAATCGCATAAATTTTTATTTTTTTTAATCTTTTTTGCGTTGAAATTATTCTGAATCTTTGCCATATATAATTTAAAATCTGAATGAATACTCGAATGTATAACAAAATGCCAGGACATACAAGGTCACCGGTAATACCAAAAATCACAATTTGTGGCGAAATCTCAAGCCCTGGTGGTGCATCAGCTATCGCTGAACACATATCTCACCCGTTGCTTCGAGATTCAGAATCATGATTCAGTAGTAGTGCCCGCTTCGCGGTTGATGCATGATAACCAACTTCCAATGCCAAAATAATCCTTCAAGACACGCATGATGATTCGTTCGCCTTCGATCGCCCGTCGCATTGCAAGTCGCTGCTCAAGTACGTGTGCCGGGCTGCCGGCGGGTGCACCTGCTTGCCAATCTCCTGTACTTGTCACCTGCATGTCTTGCACCGTGCCCAACCACATGGGCTGCGGCGGTCGTGTTCGCCGGTACGTGACAAGCTTCGAGGCAAGACTAGGATGGCTCACCGCTCACCTGGTCAAGTCACGTCTCCAACCCCTCCATGGGGTTCCACGAAAATAGCAGGCCGGGAACAGCTTTCGTTGGTGCATCACGTCACGCTCTCCCGGCCTCTCGGGCAAACGGAGACGGCCGGCGGCGGCGGCGGCGTCACTGCGTGCGTGGCAGCCCGCAGGCCGACGAGCTGTCGCCGGAGCGGGGGGAAAGTGTCGCGCAGTGGCCGCTGACCTGGCGCGCACGTGGGGGAGACACGTGCGGAAGCCGAATCAGCAATGATGATGCGAGGCGACGGGGAAAGTTTATCCGGGCCGGGAGCGCACGTGGATCCTGGGCCAAGCAAGCCTAGCAGCCCTGCCCATCGAGAGAGAATGCACGGGGACATGTTACTTTTTACATCGGGAATGGCGCTGTACTTGCAGGCGGCGATGATGCGGGTGTGATGAGCTGACACTGACGCGCACGGCCGCCGGGCAGCCGGGCAGGGCGGGGAGAGATGAGATCGATCGAGCTCCACGCCGACAAAGTCTGGACTTTGGAGGCGGATCGTAAAGAGTGCGAGCTGTGTGTCAGCCTTTTGTCCCACACCGGCAATATCGTACATACTCCACCTTCTTCGTACACAGAACAGAGCAACTCCTGGCTGGCCGAAGCAGATGCCCAGTACGATTCGGGCTTCCCCTCCTTTTGTTGGCTTGCCGTCTACTTGCCTTGTCTTGAATTTATAGATTATTTTAGCTACATTTTAACCCAAATTTTTTCAAATTTCATACTAACATGACGCAAAACACTTTAACTTTATCACAGACGAACAATTTGCATATTTGTTCTTAAAACCACATCCTAAAGTAACCCACTAAAGTAACACCTGCAGGTCGTTGTTCTCGTATATTCCAACAATTCTATTGGTGGGAATATCATGCTTGTTGAGATGAAAACTCGTTGGATGAGTGGCATCCAAGTTTCCTTACGTGAGCTACTTGGGGCACATCATGAACTTCAATCGGATCTTGAGCGTGAGTTGTTCGTTGTATTTTTTCGACTCTTGTGTGTAGGGTGTTAGCCATTGGAGTCATGGCCTGTTTAGCATTGTATTGTGGGTTGTGGCATAGGTAGTTGTCGAGGATAGAAATTATTGTTTCCCCATTGTAATATGATCCCTACGTGACACGGTCTGCTTACTAGATTGTAGCCCCTATGCATACGGTGCTAGACATCGGTGGCGTGACTGATGTATAGACGCATTTAGTGGCCAGCGTAAGCTGTTATTGTGAACAAAGCTTCACACTAAAATGTGCCACATAAATATTTAAATTGTAGAAAAAGAGCAGATATGCACCGGAGTTCCCTTGTTAGCTAAGTGTATAGGCAGCAACTTAGCTAATTCGTTGAGGTGTTCAGAGAGGTCATTAGTTGACACACACCCGTGATATTTTCGATTGTGGCGCTTGGATTTCTCTCTCTCTCTCTCTCAAGAGTTTTTGTTACAATGGGCAATCACATAGGGCCATTAATCGACACGCACATGCGAAATTTTGGATCGCAGCACGTGGATTTCTCTCTCTCTCTCTCTCTTAAAAGTTTTGTTACCATTGGCTTGGTCATTAGTTTTTTGTGACTTGGCTAGGTCATTAGTTGACACAGACACGTGATATTTCCGATCGTGGCGCTTGGATTTCTCTCTCAAGAGTTTTGTTACAATGGGCTATCACATAGCGCCATTAATTGACATGCACACACAACATTTTCAATTGTGGTGCTTGGGTTTCTCTCTCTCTCAAGAGTTTGTTACAATGGGCCATCACATAGGGCCATTAATTGACACGCACACGCGACATTTCTGATCGCACCACGTGGATTTCTCTCTCTCAAGAGTTTTGTTACAATGGGCTTACAATGGGTCATCACATAGGGCCATTAATTGACACACACACGCGACATTTCTGATCGCACCACGTGGATTTCTCTCTCTCAAGAGTTTTGTTACAATGGGCTTGGTCATTAGTTGACACGCGCGCATGATATTTCCGATCACAACGCCTGGATTTCTCTCTCGCAAGAGTTTTGCTACAATGGGCTATCACATAGGGCCATTAATTGACACACACACGTGGCATTTCCAATCACGTCGCATGGATTTCTCTCTCTCAAAGAGTTTTGTTACAATGGGCTTGGTCATTAGTTGACACGCACAAGCGATATTTTCGTTCGCGGCGCGTAGATTTGACTCAGCTCCGATGTATATCCTAAAATGTGGGGACAAAAAAGATCAGCAAGTACTTATTCCGTAATCTTTATATGGTAGTTTCATCGAGGATAGAAGTTATTGTTTCCCATTGTATATGATCGCTATGTGTGACACACTTTGCTTACTAGATCGTAGCGGTGTTAGACATCGGTGGCGTGACTCATGTAGTGATGCTGTAGTGGTGTAAGTTGTTATCGTGAACAAAGCTTCACATTCAAATGTGTCACACAAATACTTAAATTGTAGAAAAAAAGAGCATATATGCACCAGAGTTCTCCTGTTAGGTAAGTATATAGGACACAAGTTGAGTTCGACAATGATGCTCTAGTTGTAGGTAAGGGATGACGAGAGATACGACGAGACACCGAGTGACAATGCAAATCAGCAGAGGACACTATGGGGACGTAGAATCATGTTTCCTAGAGCGCGAGACACTAAATCACATCGTCGGTCATGGGATAACGTAGCGGGGCTTGCTAGAAGTAGCAAGCATCATGAGCTATTGAGTGTCATAGAGGGAAACGGGGTTATGCCGTGGGCTACACAGAGTGCTACCGTGGGCGGCCGAGAAGAGCGTCGCGAGCAATTGAGTGCCGTAGTGGGAAACTGAGTTATGCAATGGGTTGCCGAGTGGTACCGCGGGCGGTCGAGAGGTGCCATGCGCCGTGGGAGAGCGAAGGATAAGGAGGTTATTTTTGTCTCTTTACTAAAATGTTAGACAAAACATTAAAGATAAGCATAAATCCGTCTCTAGAACAAAATCATGCTAACCTAAATTTTAGGTTTATTATTGCAACTTTAGTCCATCCGATGATCTGAATCTCTATAACAACGAAGTGGGCATAACTCAACCGGCATTTTTTTTGACATATTAGGTTATTTCATAGAACAAATGAAAAATAATGATGGTATAAATTTGATATTTTTGGAGCAATTTAAGAAAGAGAATAAATTTAAACATGACTAGCACCACTGTCTCAATTGCCGAATTCACCTAGTAGTTAAGTGCACAGGACACTTGCTAAGCTCAAGGCGAACATAGTAAAACATAAGAGGAAAATATTACATATAATAAAGAAAACATTTATGAAAACAGCTTAGCTGATTTGTTGAGGTGCTCAACGATGTGGTCAACGGTGATATGACGGCCGACTCAGGTTGAGTCCAACAATGATACTCTAGTGGTAGGTCAGGGATGACGAGCGATGTGACGAGGTACCGAGTAACGACGCATATCAATGAGGGGGATGCTGAATCGTGTTGTCTAGAGTGAGGAGCACTGAATCACACCGTCAGTCAAGGGATGTCGTAGCGGGCGTCATGAGCTATAGAGTGGCGTGTCGGGAAACCGAGTTATGTTGTGGGCTAGCGATCGAGTGCTACCGCGGGCGGCCGAGAGGTGCCACGAGGATATTGTGTTGTGTTGTGGGATTGCGAAGGATAAGGAGATTATGTCGTGGGCTACCAAGTGCTACCACGGGCGGTCGAGAGGGGCCAACAGGATGTCGTGTTGCGTTGCAGCAGAGCGAAAGATAAGGATGTTGTTTGTCCTTTTACTAAAACATTAGACAATACATTAAAGTTAAGTATGACTCCGTCTCCTGACCGAAATCCGATGTACCTAAATTAAGGTTTATTATTGCAATTTTAGTCTATCGATGATCTGAATATCTATGACAATGAAGTGAGAATAACTCAACGGGTAGTTTTTCGATAAATTAGGTTATTTCACCTAACAAAGGAAAAATAATGACGGTGTATATTAGATATTTCTGGAGCAATTTAAGCAAGAGAATAAATTCAAACATGATTATCACTGATGTGCCTATTGTCGAATTCACCTGGGATCGAACGATTCATCGAGTTCCAAGGATCCTCTGTAGACTGTAGTGTTACTACAGATCACTGTAGAACCATTGCTTGTATTCTATTTATTTATAGTTTGATACTACCAGTTCCCAGAATCCCTGAAAACCGCACACTGAAAACTAGCATAGCCACTTACCGAATCTCTCTCTCATTGTAATCCGCGGGCGCGTGGACAGAATTCACATTTGGAATTTCATTTGTGCAATTATCCTATACGCTAGCACCATCAACGACAGGAGATACTCCTGTGTACTACTCCTGTGTACTACCACGTTGTATATGGACTGTAAACCTACAGTGTGCACAAATAAAAGGGACCTTTTACAATTAAAATAAACTAATGGGGCAAAAATAAATGCTTTCCAAAAGAAGATGGTGCCAGTAACAGAAGAGGCAGTGTAAGTTTGTTTCTTCTGTTTGGGACACAATGGGCTTCAGGGAAACAAATAAGCTGAGACAGCAGGAGCAGTACACCACTTCCGGCCAAAATATTCTTGTTGGCATATGCAGGCCAAAGATAACGACAGTTAAATCATGCAGCATTAATAATGAAATCCTACAGGATTAAACAAATGCGATTTCCACTATTAGAGATCGGAAACATTCAGGTCCCCGAGTCACTTTGAGAGTAGCAAAATTTTGTTTGGCAATTGTTCTGGAATCTAGTTGGAAATGCTGGCTAACTTTTAATTTGTACAGCGGGACACTCCCTCCTCTTTATCACTGTAAACTCTGTCTCTTCTGTCTTCATTCTCTCTCTCGTTTCAAAGAGGGAGAACGAAGCTCAAACAACGGAGGGAAGCTTGAAGCTTTGTATTGCTACAAATCCCCCCAAAAAAAGGTCTGGTAAATTACAAAAAGAAGAAGAAAAAACTACCTATAGCTAATAATAAATTGAGGATGCAAATCATCCATGACCATGAATCAGGTCCTGCCGGCTTCCGTCGTCGCTAGACGCAATCCGCCACCATGAACACTGCGTTCCCGGCCTCCGCTTTGGCCGCTTCTGCATGGCCACTTTTGTCCTCGTCGACAATGCCGACGACGTCGCCGCGCCCGCCGGTGAGCTGGCGGGCGCGCTCCGTCTGCTCCGCCCAGTCGGTGCCGAGCACGGCACGCAGCATCAGCGCGGCGCAGACCAGCTGTGCAGCCAGCATGCCGCCCCACATCCCGCGGAAGTCCAGCCCGACGGGCCAGAACGCCAGCGCCAGCGCCACGGGCATGCCCACGCCGTAGAACGCCGAGACGTTGATCCTCGCCGCCTTCTCGGGCCGCGCGCTGCCGCGCAGCACGCCGCAGCCGGCCGTCTGCGGGCAGTTCCCCAGCTCTGCCATGCCCAGCAGCGGGAGCGCCGCCGCCGCCAGCTTCAGGATGGCCTCGTCCTCGGTGAACATCCGCGCCCAGGCGCCCCGCACGGACACGGCGAACGCGCAGGCCACGAGGCCGAGCGCGGCGCCCAGGCCGAGCCCGACGCGCGCGACGAGGCGCGCGCGCTCGGGCCTCCGGGCGCCCAGCTCGTGCCCGACGCGCGTGGACACGGCGCAGCCGAGAGAATGCGGGAATATGTAGATCAGCGACGTGGTCTGGATGAGCACGCCCATGGCCGCCACCGCCGCCTTGGGGTCGATGAGCACACCGCAGAGGAGCACCATGATCTCGTACCACCACCACTCCAGGCAGACCGACATGCAGCTGTGCACGCACAGCCTCACCAGGCTCCACCACTCCTCCTCCTCCTTCTTTTCTGGCGCCGCCGCCGCCACGGACGCCCCCTTCTTGGCGTCGCCGTCATCGCCACGGGCGCCGTACATTCCGTGGAAGTAGACGTACGCGACGAGGAACAGCAGGAAGTTGAGGTTGGTGCAGACCCCGCCGAGCGCGACGCCACGGATGCCGAGGCCGAGGACGCCCACGAGGAGGAAGTTGATGGGCACGTGGAGGAGCAGCGCCGCGGCGGCGCCGTAGGTGAGCGGCAGCGTGACGGACTGCGCGCGCAGGTAGATGCGGATCGGGTGGAGGAAGCACTGCAGCACGAGGTCGGGGAGGCAGTACAGGATGTAGGCGTACGCCGTGGCGGCGATGTCAGGGTCCTGCCCCGTGGAGACGAGGACCCGGTGCATGGCCACCCAGAGCATGCCGATGGGCACGCACGCGGCCAGGAGCAGCAGGACGGTGCGCCGGAGCGCGGTGCGGAGGAGCTCCGTGCGCCCCGCGCCGAACGCCTGGGCGCAGACGGGGTCCATTCCGGCGGCGAGGCCGGAGAGGACGGAGTAGCCGGTGATGTTGGCGAAGCAGAGCGCGAGGGAGCCGCCGGCGAGGGGCAGCTCGCCGAGGCGGCCGAGGAACAGCATGGACACCAGGGAGCGCATGTAGAACAGGATCCCCGCGCCGACCATTGGCCCGGTGAGGCAGAGGATGGCGGCCACCTCGCCGAGGAAGCCGCCGCGCTCCTGCTTCGGGTGGTCGTGCAGCTTAGGGTAGGTATTGGCCACCGAGAGGAGCGGCCTATGGTGGCATTGCGCCGGCTCCGGGCACTGGCACGTCGCCATGGCGCTAGTGCGCGGCCTGCGTGAAGTGTGCTCTGGTTTGTTTGCTGCAGAGTGCAGAGCCAGGGGCCACGTCTGTGGGCTGTTGTGGTGGCAGGGACAGCACTGCCGTAGTTTATATAGATGATCGCAGCGCATGACATTCTATCGTTTGGATTTTCCATGGGCCCAACGAGAAAATGGTTCATTGTAAATCGACGCTTGGCCCACAGGGCAGAGAGATCCCAGCTATGACGCAAAAAGGGACACGACAAAATCTAAACTTGTTTTGCTACTAGTAACGTGTGAGAAAAGAAGAGATTTGTAGCGAAGTAGAACAAAAAACGCCGCTCATGTACTCTACTCAAAGACACCGAAGCATTATCTCAACTAATTCATCAGCGGGACTTGATGGCACACGTGCAAAAAAACAAGGTTTTGTAAAGATAGCAACAAAACTGTTGGCGATCTACTGCCTCCCCTGTTCTTAAGCCTCACACTCAAGGTCACCATTATGCTACATGACCGTGATTATTGATCACAATCCAAAGTTGAGCCCATGGGACAAGTCATGACTCAAGAGTTTTTTATCATGGATATTCGCAACGCCAAATCGCTAGCGACATGTACACGGATACAGAATGCTATCCATAATTGGATCAACACCTTGACTCAGACTGGCCATCAATAGCCATACTACAAGAAGCCTGCCTGCTGCATACGGCATACCGATCAAAATATGTAGATTTCACTGCTTGCATAATCATAGTTGCATTAGTTTCAACTATTATTCTCTGAATCCCCAAATGGGCTGTGTTAAAATGGGCTATCATCACAAGGACATTAGCTAACACACACACCCCATATTTTCGATCGCGACACGTGGGTTTCTCCCTCTCAATAGTTCTATTACAATGGGCTATCACACATGGTCTTAATTGACACCCACGCGCGCGACATTTCAGATCACTATGCTTGGATATCTCTCTCTCTCTCTCTCTCAATAGTTTGGTTACAATGGGCTATCATCATCATAGGGTCATTAGTTGACACGCACACATGATATCTCCAATCGCAACGCACATGAATTTCTCTCAAGAGTTTTGTTACAATGGGCTATCATCACAGGGTATCAGTTGACACAGATATCTATATTTTCGATTGCGGTGCATGGACTTCTCTCTCAGGAGTTTTGTTACAATGGGCTATCATCACAGGGTCATTAATTGACACGCACATGCGATATTTCCCATCGCGGCGAATGGATTTCTCTTTCTTAGGAGTTTCGTTATAATGGGCTATCATAACAGGGTCATTAGTTGACACACGCACGCTACAGCACGTGGGATTCACGCACACAAGATAGCGCATGGGTTTCACGCACATGTGATAGTGTGTGGTTTCACTTTCTCCATACCTTTCTTGTTCCTCTTCAAATTTCCCTTCTCTCTTCACCTGCCACGCCTCTGATCTCCACCGCCATATTGGTTGTTGGCTACCTCATCGGCGCCCCCCTCCCACACACAATGTTCATTTCTCGTCATTCCCTAGTCCTGATCAATTACCTCATTGGTGACCCCTTGCTCCGTCACCAATGACCTCACTACCAACCTTACCGCCTACATCATGCCTTGCCTTGCCGACTTCATTCGATGACAACGACACGGTTGCCTAGCATTCTCCTCTCAACACCTACTCAAGCAAAGCTAGCTAGCAGCCTAGCGAGCGATAGCAAACACACACAAGATACGGATTTGGCTATCACGCACAAGTTAACCAAGATCAAAGAGGCCACTACTTGTGCCATGTCACATTCTCACATAGGGAACAAAACAAAGTACCAGAACAAAGCACACGAGATAGCACGTGGGTTTCACGCACACACGACAGCGCGTGGGTTTCACACACATGATAGTGCGTGGATTTCACTCTTTCTCCAGAGCTTTCTTATTCCTCTTCAACTTTCCTTTCTCTCTTCATCTGCAACGCCTCTAATATACACCACCACATTGGTTGTTGGCTACCTCATCGATAATCCCCCCACAATGTTCATTTCTTGTCATTCCCAAGTCCTGATCAATTACCTCGTCGGCGACCCCTTGCTTCGTCACTAATGACCTCGCTCGCAACCTTACCGCCTAAATCATACATTGCCTTGCCGACTTCATTCGATGACAACGACACGGTTGCCAAGCACTCTCCTCTCAACACCTACCCATGCAAAGCTAGCTAGCAGCCTAGCGAGTGATAGCAAACGCGCACAAGATGTGGATTTGGCTATCACACACAAGTTAACCAAGATCAAAGAGACCACTGCTCGAACCGCATCACATTCTCGTAGGGAACAATGAAAAGTACCAAAACAAAGCATCACGGGGTGGAATGCACAATTGTTCCATAGATTGTTTTTTCCAATAGCTATTAGGCCCTTTTGGTTTAGTCCCCATCACTAAAAAATAGCGCGCTATATCCAGAAGCAGCTATCGCAATGCTCATTAGCTTGCTATAGTGCTAAATAGCGTCGAAATAGCGCCGCTATAGCATTTTGGCCAAGCTCCCGCTAAATTCTATAGCCCGTGATTTTAAACAGGGATCCCCATACAAATTTGTCTCTGGCCAAGTAGCAATTTGGGGCATCAGTTTTGAGTAAGGATAAGAAAAACAACATCCATTATCCTTATACAAGGAGATTGACTGGTGTGTGGGTGAAACGGACCAAGTAGCAATCTAGTGCATCTGTTTTCTTATCCTTCTATGAATGGTTACCCGTTTCACCTACATGTAACAGTTGACCTCCTTTTGTTTTTTATATCATCAGTTACTTCTTCTCTTGCCCTCACTTGTCTCTATAACCACCTCACATGTCAACACAATCAACCTGTAGGGTGATGTCTTCCGAACATCCTCCTTGCCACCCCTCAAGGTGCCATCGAAGTCCCACTCCCTCCTTCTTCCCCAACCATACACATCTCCACCAATTCATCAGTTCCTTGCGCACAAGCAGCCGCCACCATTGAGATCTTTATTTTAGCTCTATGAATAGTTTGGAATTTTGGCTGAATTTGATGGTTTTTGGTCTTACCGGTGACCACCAGTAATATATATGTTTATTGGTAATTTTGGTCTTACCGCCTATCGGTGACCTCCGGTAAATATGTATGTTTTGGTCTTACCCTTGACCAAATCCTAGACATGAGATTTCAGGAGCCCTGATCTATACCCTTCCCCGGGGCAAGAAACAATCCTCGCTAGTAGGACATTGGAGTTGGAGAAGAGATACAATTTGAAGAAGAGGATGAGGAAAGTGGAAAAGAGGGAAAGAAGGCTTGATGAAGGAAAGAAATAACTAACCATCGGTTATTATTGTTGAGCATCCGTCCAGCCAATTCCAAGCCACCTGAACTCTTAATTGTGTTTCTCAAAACAAAACAAAAAACTACCAACTCTTAGTTGTACTCAAGGTACAAATGGCTGTACGTTTAAGTGTGCTCAGTCAACATTTGAATTCACGAGCAAAATAGTCCATAACAGGTTGTGAGTGCCTACCTCAAGACAGGCTGGCCTAGCCTAGTGTACTTGACATGCCTGTCCCCACCCATGTACATGATCTTGGTAAAAATGTAGCGATGCTGATAATCTCAAGTCTAATTAATGGCCAAGGGTTAAGCTTATGGGCAGAAATAATCGAGGTTCACTTCTGATTTTAAAATAATAATCACATATCTTGCTTTTTTTATGAGTTACACTTTTAAATTTTGACTATTTTTATATGAAAATGTTATATTTATTATTCACAATAAGTATCATTAAAAATACTCTCTCCATTCTCTAAATTATAAGACATTTTGATCTTCTAAATATACTAATTTTATTAAGTACCTAGATATAATGTATATCTCAAAACTACTGTATCTAAAAATGATAGTTGACTATATTTTTATAATGTGTTATAGTTTGGAATGAAGGAAGCAGTGTTATTTTTTTAAAAAAAATGATAGTTGACTATATTTTTATAATAAAATGTATTAAAATACAAATGTTGACATATTTTTCTTAAATCTATAAGTAAAGTTAAAAAACTCATTGGAAAACAAGACGTGCAATTCTCTTGTGTCACGAGGGAGTATCCATATCCACACGTATAATGGGCAGTTCGGCAGGAACTCTTTCGTTGGCGCCAAGGGACGTGGTCTCGCGACCAGTGCGCTCAAGGCAAGTGAAAACGCCCCGTGATCTCGTAACCTGGCCGTGACAGGTGACGGCGACCGAGCCATGCATCCATCTCCATCTGCAGTGCCGAGCGATGGACCGTTGCCGAACAGCTTTTCGCTCTTCCCCTCTCTGAAGCGGCCACTCTTTCAGACAAGCTAGCATTTTCCCGCGCGACGTGAGCTGCTCGCTGTCGTCGGCTCGATCGACGTCGCATTTTCACACATGCGGATTTCCTCCAAATGCTTGCCACCAGCATTCACAGTGGTGACCACGCAGTTGCTCTTCCAAACACGCACGACTACGCTTTTTTCTCAAAGCAGGGTAGGCGCAACTGCACGACGCAAGTGTATCCAACTTCGCTGCCGGCCTGTCATCCATCCTTGCTTATGGGGACAGAATTTCGTTCACAATTATTTTCTCCGGAAAAATAAATACCTTTTTCAGAATTTTCCCGGCCACGAATTACACCCACACACGTGACTGCTTTTTTAGATTATAGTTTCTTGGAAATATAATATGCACATGTACGTATATATAATATACTACTACTGAACAGTTGTACATGCATATATAGTGCATTCTGGCCTTCCAGGAGAAGGAGAGGCCATGGATTTTAATACGTACATATAACGGCTATAAATTATAATCATGCAACAATATGCGCTAAGTCAAAGCATACTATATATAATTCTCTATCCGATTTTGTGATAGTACACATATGAGTCACCGGTCTAGAAAGTCAGAAAAGGACGTATCTAGTGCCGTAGGCTCCCGTACTACGGGGTCTGGGAAAGAGAAAATAGCCAGCAGCCAATCCCTGCACAAATATGCAGAGGCTGAGGCTTGAACCCTGGACCTTTTGGTCACAGACGGTAAAGCTCTACCGCTTGCACCAGGGCCGCCCTTGAGATATGTATCTGCAGATGCACTATGGAGAAGGTCTTTCTTGGGTCTCTCCCATTTCTGATTCTGAATAATCGAGCTGAAGATCGCATCTCGAGACTTAACAGGGGCTGCTATGCCTCTTGCAGCTCCCAATGCTCGCTTCCTCGTTATAGACATGTATGGGCTCCTGTTGTTTATGCTCCCTTGCTTAATATAGATAATACTCTGAAGATCTGCTAAACTGGCAAGATCACAGAAGATCTCCATTCCACGCGACTGACACCCTTAAATGCCGTTTCCACTGTACGTGTCCTAGTCAGCCTGATATGCATTGCCTCATTGTCCAGGTCCACATCGCCGTCTTTTTGTTTGGGCCTCTGACTCTTGACGTTTCCCTCATTGCCGCTCACGTTTTAAGAGATATCAAATATCATGCTGGGGAGGTCAGCGGCGACCCGGATCGTGGAGGCGATTTAGTTACTCGGGGTCAACTGCTTTCGCCAGCTATGGAGGAGAGGTGTGGCTGCGAAGTGCCAAGGAACAACATGACGTTGGCGATCTGCTGGTGGCCATGTGGAAGGCCCTGAGCTCAAGATCGCAGATGCGATACGATCAGGTGGTCTGATTCAAGCCCTCAGTGTCAGTGACCTCGTACTGCAGATGCCGATCCATGCTTGTTTGGTTTCCCATCCGCACCACGAGTTTTCTGTTTCCATTTTTTTCTTACACATTTAGATTAAATAAGTAGTAAAGATTCAGTTGACAGATAGATTTCGTTTAAGAAAGCGTTGACAGACATATTTGAAGATCCATAACGATCTGAGCATACTCTCTTTCCCTAACGACTGAACAGTTGTCGTATACGTAGGATGAAATGAAATGATGGTCAAACCCTGCTTGTAATCGCCTCGTGCCTCTGAAAGAAAGCTCTCTCTGTGTGCTTTGTTTTATCTCAGTGGAAAGAGCTAGCTAGCACAAGCAAGTGACAGTATTCGGCCATGCTTGTCTTCTTCCTAGCCTAGCCTCGCTTAGGTTTCTTTTCTACCACCTTGAAAGAATTGATGTAATCTATCAAGTTCTATCTATCTATCTAGCTAGCTGCTACGCAGTGACAAAAGGATTTCGTTGATCATATATATATACTAGTACTATATAACAAGCACTATGTGTGTATGTATATATATATATACACACACACATAGTGCTTGTTATATAGTACTAGTATATACATTCCAGATGACCTGGACCACCTTGTCAATTGAATCGCTTGCTTGCATTGTGACTTGACATGTTTGTATATGTTATCTCCGGCGCCAAAGAACAATCCTTTGGTATATACTATTCCTACTGATTAGGTCGCAGCATATGCATGAGTAGAATTATGCAGGGCTGAATTGGCAAGTTCAGAGTATGCAGAATGCATCTCGTCAGCCTCCCAGTCCCACTTATTAACATCAGACAAACATTTTGCATACAGTATGCATTCGGCTATCAAACTGATTAACATCAGACAAACATTTTGCAGAATTGTCTGTATCCGTTCCGTTGTGCCATAGTAAGTAAGTGATTTTTTGTCCTGCAAACATGAGCCGCGGCCAATGGTTGGCCGACACGTACGTTAGCACCCTCTTCCCAAATCTCCCATATATGGTCCCTGCTGTTTCCTTGTGCAGCCAGCTAGTGATGCAACAACCGCTGACTGTAAGTCCATCGTAATGCTCTGATGCTCCAAGACAATTACAGATCTTCTCGGCCATAATAGCTGCTCAAGTGCTGCCAGTCAGGCAGGCGGCCCCGAAAAGTGCAGGCCATTATGACAGATTCACCTCCATGGACGAAAGGAGACACGGATGGCATTCATCGCGAGGGAAAGAGATAGATGTGCCTCCAGGGCGGGGACGGGGACGGGGACGGGGACGGGGACGGGGACGACGGGTGCAGATTATTGATTGGGCAGGCGGTTTCCTCCATTCGTGCATGTAAAGAATCTGGCTGGGACTGTGACTGCCACTGCATGGCCCAATTTAACCGGACAGCGGCGCAGCGGTTGTTGAACGTTGATGAGGAATGATCGTATGATCGAGTATGACAAAGCAAGGCGAGCTTGTCAGTTGTCATGGTCAGGAGGCCTGGCC
Organism: Bothriochloa decipiens; assembly: GCA_023333625.1. NCBI lineage: Eukaryota > Viridiplantae > Streptophyta > Magnoliopsida > Poales > Poaceae > Bothriochloa > Bothriochloa decipiens. Next base: position 17,492,024 of record CM041631.1, on the reverse strand, counting down.
TGGCACCCACAGAACATGGGCGCGGGTTGGGATTGAATGCCCAAATGCTTCCAAGGAGGCAGGTGCAAATGAATTTCTCAGGGTCCAGTCAGTCAGTCCAGGGGCTCCAGCACCAGCAGCCTCCAGGCCCGGCCGCCATGGCAATCATCGTCGGCACTGGCCGTTTCTTCGAGTTACAGGCAGGCTCCAAGTACATGTGTGTACCAGTAACCATGCAGCAGCGACAAAGCATGTTATGCATAACAGTGGCCAGTGTGGCTGGTGGGGGCAGGATATATAGGAAGTGGATATATCTAGCTACCAGCAGGGAGGTTTATTTGTGGACTTGAATTGTTGTGCGTGCGTGCGTCGAATTATAGTGCTTGCGGTTGGAATTCTTCAGAGCTCTCTCTCTGGCTGGCTGGATAATTGGAACAAGCTTGTCGTGTGGGGAGTTGCAAGAACCGCACTGACGACGCGAGCAAGCAAGAGGATAGGATTTGTGTGACCAGGGGGACTGGATAAGTGCGCATGCGTGCTGCGCCATACAACGGATGAGGACTTGAGGAGACAGCTCTCCTCCCGGGAGCTTGGAAGCCCCGACGACGGACCTTCGTTTCACACCTGTAACTTTGCCGGATGCAGTACCGGTCTCAGCTCAACCTTGTCTACATAGAGAGAAGGATATTTTTGGTTGCATAGTATTCTTAAAAAAAATTATAGAGAAAAGACTAACCATTATATGAGTTGGTTGAAAAGTGTACTGTAAGGATCCATACGATCACCAGCAGACTATATCAGTATAATCCTTGCTCTAATGGCCGTACGTCGTAGCCGTGGCAACTGCTACTGCGATCCTTGTAAATAAACGGATTCTGGATCAGCGCGATCCCTCCTGCTCTATCTGAAGGCAGGAAATACTGGTGCCAGATCGACCCGTCAACCGTGCACTGCACACACTGCTGATGGTGCTGTTCGTCCCAACAGCGATGTTCAGATCTACCCCTCTAGGTCGTGCCGGTGTTTGTGGGGCACTGTGGCACCCACGGCTGCAACACGATTTCGCCGTAGGATGAGGCCTGGCTACTGTCTCTAGCTTAGCTGGGGGCGGCCAAACCCAATCTAGCCTGCCACTAGTACTCCTCGCTCTAACCCAATGATTTTACACGCATGAAAAAGAGCTTGCTGGTAGTAGTGGAATTATTTGCGCTCCTTGGTCTCGTCAATTCAGAGAAACCGCCCCTACCCGATCCGGACCTAACGCCGATTAGGACCTCTCTAAAGCTTTGGGGACGACAATCATGGCGCTCGTGCAGCCCATCGGCGACGCAGTACAAGACATTCACGCATAGGCTCACTAGGCTCCCGCCACCGAGCTGCTGCCCCGCCCCGGTCCTGCATGCCAACCTACCGCGCAACATGGCAACACTGTAGTGCTAATCGCTTCATGCAGTGTGACAGCACCACAGCACAAGCGATTTTCTTCTCCTGTCTTGACTCCTTTAGCTTAGTAAATTTTGCATTTGCATGTTTCAATCAGTTACACTATTTTTAAACTCTAGTATTAAACTATGTTCCTTGTTTCTGTTGTATTTTTTTTATGAAAAAACATCGTTTGAATTGAAACTTTGAGTCTCCTCTTATTATCGGCAAAGATTCAATTACTTAGCCAACATCAAGGAGTTAATTTTCTAAGTATTATATTACTTAGCTAACTACTTTTATTTTGTGTACTATATGGAAAATAATCTTTTCTAAGTTAACTTTATATTATATATACTCCCAAATGTGCATCAAAGATAATACATAATATGCACTTCATATGGTATATGTAGGTAAATGCATAAATACATATAACCACATTTTTAAATTTATGTATTGGTAGTAGCGGCATATATATGTCATAAAGAAATAGGAATAAATGTATTTTTAGGGTTCAATTTTTTCTATAATAGTAGCCATGGGAACTTAACTATCATATGGATGGCATTTGTATGTAATTTTCTATGATTCATATATTTCAATTTCTAGATTATTTTTGTGCACTAGTCCATCAATTTGTTGACATAGTATTTGCGAGCAATTTTAGGAGACACAAGTAATAGAAACTTTCATATAAAATTAGGGGCATGACTAATCAAAATCGTTCATTGTAATATGTAATGGATATAATGTGTGTAATTCTGAGGGAAACTAAGGGCTACAAAGGTTAATTTACATTGTCATAGTGTTGGTAATTTAAAAAAAAGATTATGGTGTAATTTTAGCCTAGCTTTATAATGGCACATGTGGGTAATTTTTTTTTTAAAAAAAACAACAGTTCAATGGCTATTTTTGTTATTAAGATGATTTTATCCTATGAAATAGCTAGATGATCACATTTATCTAATTTTTGTAAGGATTTATAGAATTTGTCTTTTTTTTTCTTGCCAATACCGGGAATAAAGCAGAGGCTATCTTTGGAGCTTTAAATAGTTGGAGTAGTATTTTTTTATCAGAGTTGGAGTAGTACTTGTTGAAGTAGTAATGGTAATGTTTCAATTAGTAATAGTACTAGTAAAAAATGTCCATGGTAGAGCTGAAGGAACAGTGGAATAGGCCAAGGAAAAGTCAAATGTGTGTGCGCGGATGCATCCCATGAAGGCTCTGGACCAGAGATCGGGCTGTCGTGCCCAGGCGCAGCAGCCCACTTGAAGTGAGACAGTACAAGATAGATAGATAGATAGATGCAGCCATGCATATGCGGCCGCGCAGCTCAGCTGGTGACTGGTGTCTAAGTGTCAAGCAAGTGTGTGTGTGTGGAAATCGACCAACTTTGTTTAGCGTTATCCAAAACCTGACAAGAAATCATTTGGAATTAAGTAAGGCCTTGTTTAGATATCAAAGTTGGCGTACCAACTTTGCATAGTAAATTCTGTTAAATACTGTAGCAATTTTGTTTTTATTAGATAATAATTATCTAAACATTGATTAATTAGGCTTAAAATGTTCGTCTCGCAGAGTACAATAAAACTGTGTAATTAGTTTTTTATTTCATCTATATTTAGTATTTTATACATATGTCAGTATTTTAATGTGACGCGAAATCTTCTTTTTACATAGTAAAATTTGAGGTAAAATCTGGAATCTTAACCACACCTAAGAATCGGATAGAAATAGGATACACGTACAGTACATATCATCATTCCTCTGCATGGACCGTGCTGCCATCCGGATCTTGGCCGGGCGTGCTCGTACGCACTGGCACTGGCACCTGATCGAATGGCAGCGAAAAAGAAATGCCAGCTGCAGACTGCATGCATGCCAGGAGGATCGATCGGAGGTGCCACAAGGCCCAGTCGGCCGGCTGTTGCCGCTGCGTGTGCAGGACTTGAGACTTGGAGGTCGCTGCGCCACGACACACGATCTTTAATTTGACCCTGTGCCTGGCCATAAGAGCAACTACAATGTTGAAAAAATCAGTCTATAAAAAATAAAATAATTACTATTAGCCAGCCCATATATTGTGGAAGTGGTCCATATGCAATCCATAGGTACCAATGATCTCTAGCTCTATGGACAACCCATAAAACAATAAAATACAATATATACACTATAACATATGACACCAAGCAATAAACAAAAAGAGTCATTGTATTCAGCAGGTAGCCGTCGGGCGGATGGTAGTTGGCCTACCTTCTTTGCTGCTTTCCTTCTTCACTGCCTACAAAAGCTGAAGCTTCGTGCTTCATTCTCCACACTTTTCTGAGATTTTGAACTTCTACAACACAAGAATGGAACCCCCACCTAGAAACTTTACAGACCTCCTCAATGAAGGCTTGAATCAAGACTCTCCAACCCAATACCCAGAGGGGAGTGGTCAGATTTCACCAACTACACCCCAATCCCAGATTCTCTTTGGAACATCTTATTTTCGACAAAACTTCAATCCTTTTGGTCCTCCAGGAATCCACCCTCCATATGGCCATTCTCCTCACACATTCCAAGGTGTTCCACAGCAAGGGAGTTGGCTACAAGCTCCTCCACCTAGCTTTCAAGGATTTCATCTCCACGAAAGTTTAGGTGCACCTGCAGGAATTAGGCCTCCACCAGTCCTTCAATTTGGCCATTTGGGCGGAGTTGCAGCCAACACTTCTTCCCATGGATCTGAGTCTTGTTCTCGATACTCTGAACAACAAGAGAAGCAATCAGTCAATATTAAAGATTCAAGTGCTAGCCGTGAAGAAGTAGCAGAAGAAGAACCAAAGAGGCGTCAACGCATCAATTGGAGTGAAGAAGAAAATGGTAGGCTATTCGATGCATGGACAAATCACTCCACTGATCCCATAATCGGCATCGATAGGAAAGCTGAGTACTATTGGAAAGCTGTAACTGCTGAGTTCAACAACAACGCGCCAAAAAATAGCCCCAAGAGGACAATCAGACAATTGATCAAACACTGGGGTGATGTCAAGAGGGATATCACAAAGTTCAGTGGGGCTTATGCTCGAGCAATGAATCAACGCAGCAGTGGGCAATCTGATGACATGGTCGTAAAAGCAGCCAAGGAGTTTTTCAAGAATGGCAACAATGGTAGGTCTTTCATATATGAGTACCTATGGAAAGTGGCCAAGGATATGCCCAAATGGCGCAGAATCATCCATGAAGAGAGCACAACAAAAAGGACC
>CM041631.1:17435456-17464030 GCA_023333625.1 Bothriochloa decipiens | reverse complement strand
GAGGGAGGAGGAAGAAAGAGGGGGAAGAAGGAGAAGGAGAAGGAAAAGTAGGGAAGAGGAGGAGGAAGAAGGAGAAGGAGAAGGAGGAGGAAGGGGAAGAGAAGAGGAGAAAGAAGGAGAAGAAGGAGGAAGGGGAAGAAGAAGGAGGAGGAAGGGGAAGAAAAGAGGAAGAAGAAGGAGAAAAAGAAAAAGGAGGAAGAAGGAGAAGGCGGAAGGAGGAGGCCGGCAAGGCGAGGAAGGAGAGGAGAAGGAGGCCGAGGAGGAGAAGGGCTCAAGGTGAGGTGGTGCCTCCGAAGCAACGTCCCGTCCCGTTCTCGGCGTCTTCTTCTCCGCGTGCACGCCCCACCACCACCGAAGGTATATGGACCGTTGTGAATGTCGGCCTTCGTGCCGTTTGTGAATGTCGGCTTCGTGTCGTTATGGTTGTTGGCCTTTGTGCCATTCTAAATGTTGGCCTTCGTGCCGTTTGTGAATGTCGACCTTCGTGACGTTATGGTTGTCGGCCTTCGTGCCATTGTAAATATTGGCCTTCGTGCCTATGTTTTCTGCAGGTTTTGGGAACCTCCCCGTGCAGAGGAGGTGCTGCCGAAATTTTCAATTGACACTAGCCTATTTCCCTTTTTTGCAGAAGGACCCGTGGGAGGGACTCGGCCACCCTGATCATCTTCGTCGCCACTGCCCGCTAGCCTTTCTCCACCGCCACCCTAGGTATAAATCATTTCTTTTCCTTACTTTTGTTGTACTTAGGTCGCGTAACCGAGTTAGGCATCTCCCGTCCGAAAGAGATACGGTCGGAGGTATGTAGGTCTTTGCATATCTACGACCGTATCTGTTTTGGATTGTCCATGTTTTTTGGATAGCCCGCGGATGCGTAGATGAGTTAGCTTCCATGTTCTGCTCCCGTCTAAGTTAGAGTTTCGGCAGCATCTCCCCATTGTTCTTCGGATACACACTCTCCCTGCGGGGACATGTATCGGAGAACAACGGGGAGGTGTTGCCGAAATTCCGACTTGGACGGGGGCAGAACATGGAAGCTAACCCATCTACGCATCCACGGGTGGGATTAGGACCTATCCTTCACCTATTAGATGGTAGGAACGTTGTGTAGATGCAATTGCTAGTTTATTACTCGCTTACGCATGTGTATGACAGAGGATGGATAACTGTGAGTGGATGTACACGGGCTTCACAGCTAAGAGGAAGATCGATGAATGGGTTAGGGGACCAATAATTTCCTAGAGCAAGCATTTGGCCTGGCTGCTAAAAGGTCGATTCAAATGTCGTGTCCCTGCAGCCATTGTAAGAACTCAAAAAGAAAAATAAAGAAAGATGTATACAAAGATCTTTTCAAGAACGGATTTGTGGCAAACTATAAGAGGTGGATCTTCCATGGTGAAGGGGACTGTATTAGAGAGGAGGAGGTGAGAGCACGCCTCGAGGAGTATGTTGGAGATGCTGGAATGGCTAACGAGGCACGTGGCAATGAAGGATTGGTGGAGGAGGATCCAGAGAAAACCGCAAAGGCGTTCTACGAAATGATGTCTTCCACACAGAAGCCCTTCACGAGAAGACAACAATGTCGCAACTGGATGCCATTGGACGCCTAATAGCGTTGAAGTCAAAGTTGAGCCTGAGTCGAGACAGCTTCGATTACATGTTGGCAGTTTTTGGCACAATGCTTCTGAAGGGTCACATGTTGCTGAAGAACACGTACGAGTCAAAGAAGCTCCTTCGTGCACTTAAGATGCCATATGAGTCGATCCATGCTTGTCTTAACGGGTGCGTCCTATTTAGGGGAGACCTTGAGGAAGCAACGCACTGTCCAAAGTGCAAAGCCTCTAGGTATGTGGAGGTAGACGGTAGTGATGGCAAGAAGAAACAGTCTAAGATCCCCGAGAATGGCTATCACTTATGATGTGAATGGCTATCGCTTTTGCACAAGAAGGTACGAGGAGAGTCGGCCCACCTGAAGGACCACATGAACAGGAGTTCATATGCCCGGCACCGATGATCGCGACTATTACAGCATAGTTGAAGAAATATACGAGCTCCACTTTGAGGGCCCCAAAGCTCTTAAACCAATGGTATTCAAATTCCATTGGTTCGATCCTAATGACACGAGAAGAGTCGATACCATTGGGTAAGTCAAAATTCGATAGGATTCCATCTATACTAGAGAAGATGTCTATATTATGGCTCAATAGGCCATGCAAGTTTATTATCTCTCATGGACATGTCAAAAAGACGAGAACCTTAAGGGTTGGTACCTTGTGCACTTGGTGTCGCCGTGCGATAAAGCGCCTGTCCCAAATGATGATGATTACAACTTTGACCCAAAGGCAGATATCGGAGAGTTCTATCAACCTGAGGGGCTAGAAGGGAGTTTGGAGATAGACATTCTTTTGATGATGAGCATGGAAGTAGACAACGACATCAATGAGGATGAGGGTGAAGTAGTGCAAGATCCTAAAGACATAATGATGCTTGAGCGATGGAGGGCTCAGCGCGATAGAGTTGTTGAGGACGATGGAGGTGGTGAGGACAATGGAGATGATGAGGGCATAGGTTTTGACAATATTGATAGTGACGATGACAATAGTGATAGTGATAACGTGGAGCCAACCACTTATTGATTATTTGTGCTAATTGGTTTAATATTTGTCTTTGCCGTTGCAGGCATAGGACAAAATGTTGGGCGAAAGTAGACGACCGCGACGAACGGGGGTCAACTCGCGCTACCTGAGGACTGGCCCTGATGAGGAGGAGATGGAGGACCCGTCATTGGTGGAGTCGTCGACGAGGGCCCGCAGGATGAGGGCATTGTTTCCGGCAGACGACGATGATCGGCAGGACGTCGTCGAGGAGGAAGGGGGCGAGCAGCACAGGGCGAGCAGGACGAGCAGGACTGGGGTGAGCAGGACGGGGGCGAGGCGACACCAGGGGAGACGGCTTCCTCAGGTTCAAGCAAGGTCTACCAGCGCGAGATCACACGCCTCCCTTCAGCGCCGCTCGCGCCAGACCAGCGTCCGATGATTTGACCCGATGGTGAGAAGTAAGTAACCATTCATGTTTTCATGACTTATTCATATGACATGTTTAAAATTGAACTTCGGACTAACAATTCTTCTTAATGACTCGTGCAGAAACTGGAAGCGTGTGCGCGGGGCCAGTTCATGCTATCCTAATGGCATGCTGGCCCTCTTGATTAAGAAGCACTACCCTGGCCTTGTCACCCATGACGGGACCACAGTGCCGCCCTAGAAGTGGCGTGACTTCTTCAACGTCAGGGACACAAACGATGTCCCCATTGCGGCCAAGATCAAGAGGGAGTTCTGTATGAGTCTTCATCGCACCGCTTTGTCAATACTACGCATTCATTGGACGTTCTTGAAATAATAAAATGATATATGATATCTATATACAGGAGTGGTTCATGTGCGAGCCGGGGAAAGAGGTCGAGGCGTCGCAAGTGCAGGACAAGGTCTGCATGGAGCGACTCAAGGACATGTACTACGAGACGCACCTCCAGGTCCTCATCACCTACCACGCCGAGGTGCTTCGCCAGTCGCTGCCGAAGACGCAAGCCAGGGAGATGATCCTCTACCCCAACACCGACCTCCCCAAGGAGATCTACCTCCAGGTAAGTAGAAAACATTAATTCTGATTCCTTCCATAAAAAATAAGTAGAAAACATTAATTCTGATTCATCTTATGACATGTCAAATGCACGTTGTCATGCAGTTTCTTGCTGATTGGTGTAAAATACACATGGACTGCTAGGAGGCCATTGTGGACGAGTGGAGAAATCCGGAGTCGTACGCGCAGCGCAGAGCCAAACGAGGACATACCAAGGCGAGGACAGGGCCGGCACACCACCAAGAGAGCTGCCCCCTCGGAGGGTTCATGGACACATGGGTACGCTTCTATTGATTTATTTATTTATTTATTTATTCTCATTACGTGTAATCATCCTTTTGTTTTCCTTGCAGTCCCAGTCGCATGGTGGGCAGGTGATCAACGAGTTCACGGGCTACGCCCTGTCTCACAAGGGCAAAGCGACAGATCCGGACAACGTCTACAACCCAGTGGAGGGGGCCGACGCGTACACCAATCTGAACGCCTATGAGAAGATAGTCCAGTACACTGAGGCGGCTTGCAAGCGCCATGGTGAGACCTTCGATCCTGCCACCCAGCCCCTGGATACAGACATCCTAATGAGGACGGGAGGAGGGAAGCAGCATGGCCGGTACTTTATTGCCCACAGCGCAATCGACCCGGCCACCATTCCCACCTTTCGTCATGTTCATCGATCAGAAAACACGACCTCCTCTGATGTCCCCATACGACCTCGGCAGCCGAGCTCCATGCAGATGTTGGCGGCGGTTCAGGTAACTTTAGTTTTATTCGCCGTTCATTGGTTTTACATATGTACCTTTCCTTTTGCATTGTTTAAACATCGCGGGTGTAATATTGCAGTCCGAGCTGACCGAGTTGTGGGCCGCGCAGGAGGCCCATCGGCAGGAGCTGGTGGCCCAATAGGAGGCCCATCGGCAGGAGATGGCGCGCCAGATGGAGGCTGTCCGGCAGCACTCGCAGCGCCAGATGTAGGACTTCGCCGGCTTCTTTTATACATCCCTGGTGTTGTCTTGCCTCCGTTGCCTCCTCGATGTTTGCTCCACCCCCTCCTCTTGGCCCTATAGGGACTCCGGTGAGTATATATGTTTGTCTATTGTTTTGGCTTTTGCGGCCATCCCGCTAGTACTAATGAGATCGCTTCCTCTTTGTGCAGACACAGTCAGCGGGTTCAAACCTGACTCCTCCACATGGCCCTTCTTCAGGCCATGAGTGGCCAAGTGGCGCTCCTCCTCCGCCTCCGCAGCACGGGTGGTCTCCGTGGTCAGGTGGCGTAACTTAACCTCAACAGCACGGGTGGTCAGGTGGCACTCCTCAGCCTCAGTAGGTCGGGGCCTGGACGTACTCCTCGGAGCCGCCACATGCCTCGACGCCGCAGGGGTGGCCGGGGTGGTAAGGTGGGGGCTCTTCATACTCTCAGGGCCATTGGGACGCCGGGTCGTCGCAGGTACCTCTTGTTTAGCTTGTGATGGACTTTGTGATGGATGTTGGACATGATAAACTTGTTATGTATGTTGGACTTGCGATGTATATTGGCGATGATGAACTTATTATGTAGATGGATTTATTATGGCATGTGATATATGTAGATTTGTGCTTTATATGTGGATTTGTGTTATATATATTTATATATATGCGATTTGTTTGCTATGATATATATGGAAAAACAGGAAGAAAAAAAATTCAGCTTTGCCGAGTGCCGGGCAACAGCACCAGCTTTGCCGAGTCCCGGCGCAGGCACTCGGCAAAAATTATTATAAAAAATTCAAAAACTCTTTGCTGAGTGCCGTCCTCGGCACTCGGCAAAGACTTTCTGAATAAAAAAATAAAATATCTTTATCGAGTGTCATGTCAGCACTCGGCAAAGAAGCCGCCAGATGATGGTGGCTGCTTCCTTTGGCGAGTGCTAGTTTGGGATTCGTCAATGTTTGCCAAGTGCCTTCGTGTGGCAGTCGGCAAAGAGGTATTTGTCGAGCCATTCTTTGCCGACATCTCTTTGCCGACTGCCGATGTGTAAAACACTCGACAAAACCTTTGCGGACTGCTTTCGGGCCTTTACCGAGTGCTTTCGATACTCGACAAAGCCGGTGGATCCGGTAGTGATAATTAGTCGCTATTAATCAATTTTGTAACTCATATGAACAGCTGCATCATATTAAATGTCATGGAACCCACACCTTTTGCGTCACACCATCGGGGAACGGTGGCGAGCAACATCAGAGTTGCGCACTCTGGCTGCCCTCCGTGTACACATGAATAGAAGGAGAGGTACTACACTACCGATGTCCTCATATCTATCGACTAACTAAAGTTTTAGCTATTACATTTTGCTAGTGCATGATATGGACCATCAATAATTTCAGAAAAATTGTATTTTCTCCTCTTTGTGGACAGGCGGATGCATTTCAAGATGAGATTATTTTGGGTAACTCATTTATATAATTTCTCGTACATAGCACTAATCCAAGAGTTTTTTTTGTTTATAGACCTAACCAAACCCCTGCTTGGTGATGAAGCCGAATGTCAACAAACTCACCGTTTGCCCATGACACAGTGTGTTGTCTCTCATCGAGCGCAACCTTCACCTTGGCGCTCTCAGTCATGGTTGTTATCGCGAAGTGCCCCAACGGCCGCCCCACCATCGTCCTTGCATTGCTCGTAGTCGTGGTCGTGGTCACTAGCACCTCAGCGGCCGCCCCACCATTGTCACATTCTACGGAGATGACACATGAGCTTGAAGACAGTTGATGTCACCATGACATATTCATGTATAACAATATTCATGTATAACAATAAATAGTGATACATTACGTATATGTTTCCTATATGAAAACAAAAGGCGAAATACATATCTGTTTATAATACCATAGTGAAGTCTCAAGTATTTGATGGTCAAATCATTTGGTCAAAAAAGAATTGTTCCTCGTGGCATGACAAACATGCTTGCTGATACTAATTCTTAAATTGCAAGAATAGGGAGCAATATCTTTGTAAGTACTTGATAAGTAAAATAGATTAGTCTAGTGTTATTGTAGAAAAGTGAGAAGCTGGTGCAGATATTTTATTTGAGGAAATAGGAGCACATATCCATATAACTTAAGACTCTTTGTTTCTAATAGACCTCTTTTTGGGGGATGATTTTATTCCAATAATTTAGCTATTTAGTCCAATATAGGTCACCAATATTTGTTGATTCAGTAGGCAATATTGAGCTCATTCATTGGCCCATGAATAATAGTTACTATACACTGAGCATAAAGGCAGTTGTGACAATCACTTCATTGAGTTGTCATAAAGTATTTTCTCCATTTTTTATTATGCTTGTAATAAACTGATAGAGAATTGAGGAGGAAGCACATGGTTAGTGCTAAGAGGTACACGAAAGCACAGTTAGTTAGAACTATACAGTTTCTTTATTCATCTTGACTTGACTACTTTGTAACTGCCATAGTTGGTTCTTGGTTAGAACTTAGAATCCTAGAAGATCAAACTCATATTAATATACAGAACATAAGCCATTTCGAGATATAGCAAACTATTGCTTTATGTATAGTGCAGAAAACTGCTATGTGATAGTTGTTAAAAGATAAGTCCTATCAAAATGTAATATTGGAAAGAGCTCTTGACTATTCGATATGGTAAGGTCATATGGTCAGAAAAATTGTTTCTCAAAGGCGTGGCAAAATTTCTTGATGATGGTTTGAACCAACAAAGAATGATGGTATGCTCTTCTAATTACTGATAGTATGATTTTGGGCTTTAGATCAGCAAACTCTTTTTTTATTCTGTTTAGGTACAAGATGCCAGTGCAGTTGAAAGATTCTTAATGCTACTCGTGTGGTCCCCAACTTGAAGTGAACCCTATTTTGTAGGAGTCAAGGTGCCTTTGGAGTTTGAAACTGGAACTACTCTTTTGTACCGGTACATTTGTTTTCTGGCTGCTGAAGTGAACCCTATTTCGTAGGAGTCAAGGGCCTTTGGAGTTTGAAACTGGAACTACTTTTTTGTACTGGTGCATTTGTTTTCTGGCTTCTGTAGCTCATTTAAAGAAAATTTTCATGTTGATCACTTTTATCAACTCACTAAAAGATGAAGTCTCCATTATCAATACCAACGGGCTTGTACTCCACACTATCACCTACGATGTCAAATCCTGATATGGCAACAATGGCTTTCTGTGGCTGTTAATTTCATAAACTTGACTTTTAAATTTCATAATATTATTATCTTATTGTACGATATGTGTGCTTTTAGTACAAAAGTTCCATTACCCCTAGTGTCAAGCAAAGCACGAAGAATATTCCAAGCCATGTCGCCCTGAACTTGCACATGACTGCATGTAGGTTTAGTGGCATGGAATGAACGATGAGATTAGACCAGAACACGACATCTAATTGTGACTTTTTCTACAAAAACAAAATGCAATACATAATAAAAAAACAGAGGGCCGGACTGATTCACGACGTAATATACTATGGGCTGGGCATCCCAGACAAAAAACTAATGTTACCCATGTATGCTTTAATAATCAGATCAACGAAATAAAACGTTGAAACAAACACTTAGTAAATCTCGAGATCTGCGGACCTAGTCCTTCGGAGGTGCTCATAGGGGTAGGATTTGCATGCGTGTATTTATGTAGGTGAGTATGCATACGCGTTGAGTTTCTTTATTGTACTGTATAGTTTAAAAAAACTATGTATGCTTTTGAAGGATCAGGCATATGAAAGTCCAACTTGGATGTCGATCTATGAAGGAAGTTTCGTCTTCTACATTTTGAGTAGTTTTTACCTTCTTATCTTTGGCATATTTCTTGGCATCTGAGTAGTATGTATGTCTTTTGTGCCTCTTAGTTGTTTATTTTAGTGTGTTATTGGAGGCGAGAAGTGGGTTTTTGCAAGTTTCTCCGTGTAATGGTTTAGTCGAGCTAACTAGTTGGGTTGGTTTCTGACCAAATTGCTACAACATTGTTTAACTGAGTGAGTAGTGACGTGGAGTTGCTAGTTGATTGCCTGTAAGTGATTATGAATTGTTACTTTGGATGTGATTGTGTATGTCTTCCAATAGCCATTGCGGCCTTTCCCTCCTACTCTCCCACCCCTTTCCCTTTTCCTTCCCTTCGCCATCCTCTTCTCTTTGTCCATTGCCTATGCATGGATGTGCCACATGGGTTTGGCGGTAGCTGCTGTCTCATCAATGACGTTGCTTAGATATTGGTGCCACAGTTCAAGGCCTCTACTTATTGGATTCGTCAGACCAAGCCGACGCAGGACCCCTCCTGGCCTCGAGGACATGACGCTGCGATGGATCATCAAGGTCACAAGGTTGAAACCTTAGACTCGTCCCATAAGTTGGACCACCTTTGGTAAAACCCCCCGCTAAACCACTCACGCTACGACAACAATCCTCCTAGAAGTCTTATGATTGTAATGATGTGACATTATTTGGAACTTGAGATCACAAAACGGAAGAGACTCTACCCTAAATTGTTGGCCAAAGCACCTCGGCAAAGTAACGCTAGTTGGTAGAGCCCAAAGCATACCAGACAAACTATTTGGAAGTCTTACTAGATTCTCCTAGCGTGATCGTGCACTGTTAATAAACAAAAATAGACCTTGAAACAATTGGTGTCCCATGAATATAGACCTTGGAACATCTCATGAATGTAGTTTAAATAAAAAATAAGCATATAACATCACATTTATAATGTGTGAATATCACATGTATATCATGAAATACAAAAAACATAAATTAAAAATAATTATAGTAAAATAAAATAAAAATAAGAAATGAATAAAAATAAGAAAATAAACAAAAAATATATAGGTGAAATATAAATAAATAATAAAACCTAGAAAAAAGGAGAGATAAATATATGCAAGGAAAGAAAACAAAATAAATAAATAAATAAAAGACTAAGAAAATGAATTGAAAAAAGAGACATCAACATCCGGCCCAATAAAACAGTTGTCTCCTATACGACCCAATAAAACAGTTGTCTACGCTACGGCCCAATATAGAAATAGTCGCTTCGGTCACCAGAACAGTCTTGTGGGTTCTTTGGTTCACGACCTAACGCAGGCAACGTTAATTGGTCACCAGTATCAAAAAAAAAACGTTAATTGGTCACCTGACGCTCACAATAACGTGAGTTGCTGCCTGCACATCGACCTCACCTACGCAGTTCCGCGTGGTACTCATGAGCAAGAGGCTTCGAGAGACCGTGGTGCGTCACATCGGTCCCAGACTAGCGAAACTGTGCCATGCCGGCCATGCGCTGCTCGTGACTCCCGACGGCGGTCGTCATTCCCACAATATTCCATCCCGTGCTCCGGCCACGAGACGCAACGCAGGGTTCCCTTGCTCGATCGGCCGAGCGCCACGCCTCGGCTTCGCGTCATCTCATCTGACCGCATGATATCATATCATATCCAGGAACCGGACGCACCTAACACAGCTTGCCCACTAACTACTACAGCAGCCCTGCGCCATTGCCAATAATTCGCGAGGAGGCGCCATGCATGTGGCGTGTTTCCCGGCCACCGCAGGCAGCAGCACGGAGCGAAGAAGCACCCCGTCGCCCCACCCCTGTCGCTGCATGCCGGCCGTCGTCGCAACGACAAGCTGTCGCCGTCGCCTTTCTCCCGTTCCAGCCCGCAGCGGCCGCGCCGCCCAAGTGGAACCGCAACTACTAGACTAGACTAGATGCCAAGAGCCACCCCCCGTCCGGCCTTCCGCCTTCCCACTCCAAACTGTTCCCGTCCTCTCCCTCATCAGTTAGCCAAGCTAGCACTTCCGCACAAACCGCTCCTACAGCTAGATCCTGCACGGCGGCACGCACGCACGCGCACAACTGCTCCTAACCAACCCGACCCAACCCTACTGTCTCCACGCAAGGTACATGAACTATACCAAGGCCTTTTAGATTCCTGATTTTGGGTCTGGAATCTGTATTTCTACGATGATTCAGCCTTATTTCTGCATTTTAGAAGTAAACGGGCTTGTCAACTCTGGTCTAGATTCTGGCCTTTTAGATGACCCAAATTCTGGCCTTCAGGATGCCCCCACCGACCACTCCCTCCTATGGCCTTATCCATTCCTCCCGCACGCCGAACCCTAGCGCTCGCTCCTTCTCCCCCTGCGCCGCTCTCCCTCTACCTCGTCGCTCCTCTCGCCGCCGCCGCTCCAACCCAACCTTATAGCACCAGATCCACGGCCTTGTCGGTTGGATCCACCGCGTCCGGTACCGGATCCATTGTGGTTGACCTCGTCGCCGGCGATGGACGACTTCAACATCCAAGGGAACGGCTCGGACTCCAACTACGACGACGCCCGCCGCACTAGGAACTTGTTCTCCCTGGCGTCGCCGGGAGAACAAGCCGGTGCCTACAACACGTACACTGCCGCGCCTGCGGCATCCGGATCCTGTGGCTACAACCCCTACATCGTCGCGCCGCGCCGCACCAATCCGGATCCCGTGCCTACAACCCCTACACCTCCGCGCCGCCGGGCACTGGGTCTGGTGCCTATGACCCCTACACCACCGTGCCGAATCCGTACTCGTCGTCGACCCCAAGACACCTCGGGATGTCGGGCCTCAACCTTAATGCAAGCTCCGGTTACCCCCACATCAACGAGTACGAAGGCATCCTTCGTTCCGGCGACCAACACGGAGGAGTCGGCAGCAGCCGGGGCGCCCCTCCCATCGGTGTGATTTCCGGCAGCGTTGGTGTGGATGCGTCTCCCTTGCCTCCTCAGCGCCGAAGGCCATCCAGGGCACGGTGGGCGTCGTGGTGGCTCCAACAACAACCCTGTAGTCCCGATACATTTACCTTCACATTAATCCCTCCAAGTTGTGCTTTCCTGTCTCATCTGTTTGTGTTAAGAGGAATTGTAGTTACAAGATTGTTAGAAATGATGTGAACTACTTGGGTTCTTGAGCTTTGTGTTGTTCATTGGTCTCTGCTAATTGTAGTACACTAATGAAGTCGCAATTCTGTTATGGTAGCTTAATAGCTTATGTTAGTATGTTTGTGAAATAGTCATTGGTGCATTGTATTTTGTATTTGATGGATTGGAATGCAGGGCAGTCTTTTTCTGGAATTCGTTGATGTCATAAACTTGCTTGCATTGTACTGTCACATGCTCTTTTCAACTACCATGTGGGTTTACTATAATGTCCATTCCTTGTCCATGCATTGTTTGTTCTTTACAATGTCCATAGAATGAGTTGTCCAGGGCCAACTGGTCCCTAGAGCTTACAAAGAAGTTCTGTGAGATTTACTGCATCCAAATTGATATGGGCGCCTGCAAAAATAGGAACATGAGCAAGCATGGATGGACAGATGTGCAGTCTAGGTTTCTAACTGCAATCGGTAAGCTTCATGACAGTGAGCAGTTCGACCATAGGTTGAGAGAGTTGAAAAAACTTTGGGGTTTCATCGAGGAGCTTCGGCACAAGTCCACAGGCATAGGAAACAGAGAAGATGGCTCTGTGATTGTTTCTGACCAGTGATGGGAGGACAAGCTCCGCGATAAAAAGGTCCATGAGCTTCGAACACTTATTTCTGTACACGTTCTCTTCTCTATTAGCTACTAACAGCATGTGGGTTGTTCTTTGCAGGCACAGAAGAAGCAAGAGTTCCTCGACCTAAAGAATGGATGGCCAGTATTCATTGATGAAATGGACCGCATGTTTGCTAGAGTTGCTATGACAGGAGACTCCGCATTTGTTCCTGGGGCGAGCCGCCACCTAAACTTCATTAGTAGCGGCGACGAAGATGAAGCACCAGCTGAATTTGGTACCCCTCAGAGCCGTGGTACCCTCAGAATTTTGGTACCCATGTCACCAGTGGTAGCAAGAGGACTGCGAGCAGCACCCGCAACACTGCAACAAGTCCTGACAAGAAGCCCAAGAACGCAGTTGTTTGGAACATGAACAGCAACATGACCAGGTTCAACTTTAGTTATGATAAAAGGACAGAAATGATTGAGAGAACCTAGATAGAGAAGAAGGTGACTATTGAATAGGAAATGAGCATTAAGCAACAACAACCGGAATGGGAGAGAGAACGCGAGGAAAAAAGGAAACAAGAATAGACACTTGTTATACAGTCAGCTACAGAGCTTGGGGTGCACCTGATGAAAAATGAGCTGTGGAATGGTGTGGTCAATATTGGCAAAGATGACGACGCCAGGCATATCTACCTGTGCACACCGGTCAAAGGAAGGCTTCAAATGATCAAGAGATATTCCACTATGGTGTAAAACCAGCCCCTCCATCCATGCATTTCACCTAGCTGTGGCTGTAGTTGGAATCATGCAATGTTGCTTTCATGTATGCTTGTCGTGTCTCGTATTTGAACTATGTGTTTTGTGTCTGTGGTTGTGATGATGAACTTGTCATGAACTATGTCATTAAGCCCTTAATTTGAAGCTTCGTTGTTGAAATCTGTTGTGATGCATATTATTTATTATATTGGTTGGTTGTGTCAGGTCATGGGAACTATGTCATTAAGGCCTTAATTGTACTTACTGACTCTGTTGTGTAATGCAATGGCCAGGAAATTCATGCTCAAGTTGATGGTCAAGTTCGTGCTCAAGTGGACAATGAGGACAAGGAGGACGACTGGTGGGAAGATTTTTAGAACATGATGGTAGAAGACGATGATGAAGCACCATTTATCTTTGGTATGTATGAATATGGTATGCACGTGGACAAGTATTGCAGTAGACGGCCGTATAGGACACCACCATTGACTGGGGAGCAATGGGTACAAAACAACCTTGATGATGAAGAAGCCTACTATGACATGTTTAGGATGACTCCTCGAATGTTTCATAGCCTGCATGAACTGTTGACAACAGAGTATGGCCTAAAATCATCAACCAAGTCTACCACTATGGAGGCTCTAGCCATCTTCCTTTGGATATGTGGGGCACCACAATCAGCTAGGCAAGCTAGGGACAGATTTGAAAGATCACTAGGCACAGTGCATAACCTCTTTCACAAAGTCCTGAAATGTATGGTAGCCCTATCTCATGACATCATTAAACCTAGGGACCCAGATTTTACAACAATGCATTCCAGGCTGGAAAACATTAGGTTCAACCCTGAATTCAAGCGTTGCATAGGGACAATAGATGGCACTCACATTCCTGTGGTTGTGCAAGAGGATAAGTTCATGCAGCACTTGTGTCGCAAGGGCAAGACAACCCAGAATATCATGGCCGCTTGTGACTTCGATATGTTTTTTACATTTGTCCTTGCTGGGTGGCCTGGATCGGTGTATGACATGAGAGTGTTTGATGACGCAATGACAAGATACAAAGATTATTTCCCGAAGATACCTAGAGGTACACACGCTGCTATTTCATTACTGTTTTCTAATTTCGACATTGAAAACTTACAGGTACTGCCTCCTGTAGGAAAGTTCTACCTGGTGGACTCGGGGTATGAAAACCGGAAGGGGTTTCTGTCTCCTCACCGGCAGACCAGGTATCACGTCCAAGACTTTCAAAATGCCGTCAAATCACAAGGTATGAAGGAGACATTTAACTATGCACATTCGTCTCTTAGAAATGTCATAGAAAGGGCGTTCAGAGTGTTGAAAATGAAGTGGCGCATATTGTTGGACATCCCGAGCTATGCACCTGAAACACAGACACATATTATATATGCATGCTTTACTCTGCACAACTTCATCAGGATGAATGGTGAATTTGATAGTCATTTTGCTGTAGTTGACACCAATATTAACTACGTGCCTGTTGAAGCCACTCTGGATCAGCCGAAAACTATGCCAACTCCTGAAAGTGCAGATATGGAAAGCATGAATGCATTCCGTGACGCTGGCTGAACATTTGCACACTAGGATTATTTCTTGACTGAGGGAATGTAATTATTTCTGTACTTGCTAAGGTTGTCCTTTCTGAGGACCCGTATCAATTTTCGTTGGATTTGAATTTGTATCAATTTTCACTGGACTAGAGAATATTTTTCTTTGTAAACTATAACAATTTTCTGTCGATTTGAATCTTTCTGAATATATGGTGTTGTACTTTGTTTTGTAAAATGCAATAAAGTGTACTATTAGTTGTTCCTGTGTTTTGGCAGGACAACATGCACGAGGGCATGCAGAATTGCATGCATAAATGGAGGCATTAATGATGATAAATAGTGTATGCAAAGTTTGGAGCTATAAAGTCTGGATTACTGATGTGCAGTACCAATTTGGGGCAAACAGTATTTACAGATTTTGGAGTTCCAAAATCAGGAATCTAAACAGGGCCCAAAGTAGCAGCAGCTATGACGACGGCAGCCATCAAGGCGGTAGCGCCTACTACGTATTCATGGGCCAGTCGGTGTGTCCATGCACGGTGCACGGATGATGGTAAAGCTCTGGTTGTTGTTGTACTCCGGGGGAGGGACGGAGTTGGTGTGTACCGTGTACGCCTGCCGTGCATGTGCGCAAGCGCGGCCACTTTTGGTTGCTGCTGAACTGCCCCTGCTCATGTGGGAGAGCAGAGCACCGCCCCGATCGAGCAGGCGAGCACGCATCGCACGCGACGCAGGGCAGCCAGCGGCATTGCCCTGGTCGATTCCAAACCTGACCACCCGGTCAGGCATCGATGGGGGTGTGCGCGCGCGGTGGGTTTCGTTGCGTTGCGCCTTGACCTGCCGCTTCCGGTGGCGACGCCGACGCGACGCGCCGTGGGCTGGAATCCATCTGCCGGAGTGCCGGGGTCCTGTTTCTCTCTCGCGCTGCACCGGGCCGGGCGGTGGAAAAGGTCCCGGAAAGCAGTTCCGGCCATGATCCCCGTCCCGTGGTCATTCGTCGCGTGGAGGAACAGCCAGCGCACACGGTCACATGACGCCAAACACCGCGCTTTTGCATGCGACAGCACCGCACGCGCTGCGGTCCAAGCCGCTGCATATGAAACTGAGAGATGCTTTTGTCGTCCCTCTCGAGCCAGCCAGAGAGACGCGTGGCTTTGTCTGCTACAGGCGGTAACATAACAGTTTCACGGCTGACAAGTGACAAACGATGACGCCGACGCGTCGTCCCTCTCCCCATCGCCGTTTCTGTGCCGATCGATGGCCCGGCTAGCCAATCAAACGCCCGCGGAATTATAGGCCGGAATTCCTGCTCGCCCGGCACGGGGTCCGGCTCCGGCGGCACGCATGAATAATGTATGGTAGTACTCCCTTCCCTTCGTCTCACTTTAGATAACGTTTTAGGAAATGAGGGGAGTACCAAGGTCTTTATCAAATGACCTGCATACCTCTATAATTATAATTATTCCATACACACATAACAGAATGCAAACAGCAACTTTGGATGCATTAAATGCTTACACCCACCCATTTGGCCGTCACCATCCACTTGCTTGCATATTTATCATTAAACAAATAAACATTTCACCAAAACAGACTTTTACAGCCGCGCGGGAACCAAACTTTGCGCCAAAAATTAAGAGAAGCAACACAAACAAATTCAAATAGCCATTCAGGCGCCATTTTAACTTCTGGGCTACTAAAGCCACTCTCCTCACTGCTCACAACTCCTCCAAACCATTCACTTGCCATGGCCCTTGACTTGAATGCAGCTCCAGATGAGGAAGGAGATGAGAGGCCTGATCTCAACGAGGCACCTGCAAATGAAGAAGATAGGAGCATCCATGATCCCTTGGAACCAGATGGTGCAGGCGAAATAAAAAGAGGTGATTCTTTGCCTGCCCTCCTCCAACATAGTTTAGAATGATGATGTTGTTCTATTTTCTATCTTCTCTGTCTCCTGAGTTTGCTTGGATCTTTTTTTTTTGCTTTTTTCTATCTCCTAAACTGATTGTGTAAAGGTAATTTGATGCCTTTACGGTGATGAATGGGCAAACAGATTGCACATCCTTGTCATGTTTTTTTGGGGGAAGTGACAAGGCACTGCCAATATTTGAGCTTAATAGCAAATTGATGTCTCAAAGGTACTCCTATTGGAATTTAGTTTAGTATAGCTTAAGGTTATTTCGTGGCTTCAATAGATGTGCAGAAAAGTTTAATCTACTAAAAATTACATCTAATCTCACCATATGTTTTGTTGCTTCTTAAAAAACTAGTATACCAAATGTTTTTTAGCATCTTGTCCAAAATAAATATTGCTAATAGGAAGCACACATCATAGGGGTCGATAACTCACAAGTGTAATTGACAGCTGCCCACCCATTTTGGTACAGGCAATGACAGAGCTTCACAACATGAAGAAGATGCCTTACCTGCCCTCTTTGATGATGCACCAGTTCATAATATTTGCCATCCCTTTGATTTGAATCTTCCTCAACAGGGCAGTGAACAAGAAAACCTGCAGACAGGTGATTATTTCCAATCAGTGACTTCAGCATACACATATGTTTGCTTCAAAAATCTGATTTAATGCATTTGTGCATTTCGTAGGCAAAATTGTTAATTTTGTGCATACCTGCAGCTGTGGAGCATGTGATCCAAATATAAAGTTCCTACAACACATTTACAGTATTAGCTGTCCAAAATAATTTGTATTGATCGGTTCTATCTTTATCCAGGTGAACAAGATGCCTGGGATGATCTCATAGAGGTTTTTGGTGTGTACACTGAAACTGTAGACATCGCCTTTGATGAACATGAGTTGTCGGACTCATATGGTGATCAGCAAACACATGATCAGGAAGAAAATGCCCAAGCACAAGATGGTGAAGAGGATGAGCAACCACATAGATTGAAGAAATTAACAGATAGACAAAGACAAGACATATTTCAAGATTTGCTTCAGAGCAGTAACAATGGAAAATTAAAAAGAAACAGTACAACTATTATTGAGCAGAAGCACAATGTCCCTAAACGTACCATACAACGTGTATGGAAGAGAGCAAAAAGATGCTGGGCAGCAGGCATACCAGTAGATGTAAGGAGTTTGAAACCTAAGAATTGTGGCCGTAAAAAAGTTGAAGTGGATGTCTCTAGAGTTGCAGATATTCCCATAAGCAGAAGGGGAACTTTAAGGTCACTTGCAAATGCTCTAGGTGTCCACAAAAGCACTTTGCATAGGGCATTCAAACAAGGATTGCTGCGACGACACTCCAACTCATTGAAGCCCTATTTGAAGGATGCAAATAAGAAGGCTAGGTCGCAGTGGTGTCTCTCTATGCTAGAACCAAGTACACTGCAAACTAATCCCAAGTTCAAACTCATGAAAAATATAATCCACACAGATGAGAAGTGGTTCAATGGGACAAGAAAGAATAAGAAGATATACATGGGTCCAAACGAACAAGACCCCCACAGGACAGTGCAAAACAAGAATGCCATTGACAAAGTCATGTTTTATTCTGGAGTTACACAGCCTGATGCTGAAGGCAGATGTTATTTTGATGGCAAGTTAGGTTGTTGGCCTTTTGTCCGTGAGGTAGCATTCTCAGTCATGTTTTATTCTAGTTTCAATACATAAGAAACAATACCTATATTCTAAAATAAATATTTCTACTTTCAGGAACCGGCACCAAGAAGAAGTGAAAATAGGCCCAGGGGCACACCTATCATGAAGACAATGAAGGTTGATAGACAAACAATGAGATCTTATGTGATCACAAAACTTGTTGAAGCTATACGTATTCGTTGGCCTCGAGAAGATGCCAATGAGATAATTTGGATACATCAGGACAATGCTCCCTCACATATCCATGCCGATGATCCTGATTTTAAAGCAGCAGTTGCCCAGACGGGCCTAGATATACGCATAATGAATCAACCTGCTAATTCTCCTGATATGAATTGCCTAGATCTTGGTTTCTTTGCATCTCTTCAGTCGATGACGGATACAACGACATCTAGAAACATGAATGACATCATCACAAATGTGCTCAATGAATATGAACGCTACAACCCTGTTATTCTAAATAGGGTATTCCTGACGCTACAAGGATGCATGATTGAGGTTATGAAAGATAATGGAGGGAATAGGTACAAGATCCCCCACATGAATAAGGCAAGGCTGGAGGCACTAGGCATGCTTCCCAACTCTCTTAGTTGTGACAGGGAGATAGTTCAGAAGGCGATTGAGTCGTTGAACAGCTAATCGAATTGTCTGTTAAGCTTTTGAGGTGCAGCAACAATGGGATATGGATGTCTAGCTTTTGCTTAATGTACTGCTATTATGATGTGTGTACTTGTAAATATGTTTAGTATCCTGTAATCCTAGTGGAGGCGAAGGAAACCCTTTTGTGGTGCATGTATAAACTAGTATGATGTGTGTACTTGTAAATATTTTTAGTATGTTATAAATATGTTTGGTTTCTCTGAATTCCTAATTACTTAATTATGTTCATGCATTTTCTGCCGCTAAAAACACCATCTGTTCGTCATATACTATATTTACTTCATTGCAAAAATAATACTAGTATGCTGCGTTGTTCTGGTGACAATGAGCTAACGAAATATAGTTCTTAATATTCAGATAGCAGAAATCATAAGTTGTGCATCATTTCATCATCACAGATAGCGGAAATATAGTTCTTAATATTTACCTTCATACCCAAAAGCTAACATACTCACTGAAACACACAAAAGCAGCATTTCATCATCACAGATACTAGGCAAGCATCACAACTATTTCGGGGAGGGCGGGGGGTAGCAAGAAGAGATGACAACCTTGATCCAGGGGATAAAGACTTCCCTGTTGCCCTCTTCGATGCCGGTGAGGCATTGTTCCATGTACTCCTTCTCTTCTTCGGTCATTTCGTCGTCGGCAACCAATGTGTCTTTGGTTGAGCCCGCCTCCAAGGCCACCTCGCTGGTTGGAGCAAGACGGCGGCCAAAGGCACCTCGACGGAGCACTGGACGACAGCTCTCCTCCAGCTCACTATCTTCGGCTTCTGTGTCGAGAACGTGCAACTGTCCCTTGGCGTCATGACGCAGGCGAGCAAGGCCGACATACTTCGGCTTCAGGGGACCACGTTTGACGTGCTTCGGGCTCCCACACTAGTCGCAGCTCCCCAAGTTGCGAGGGCAGGCGCCTTCACAGCCGCCCTCCTCTGCCACAAGGTGCTTTTGGACCTCATTGCAGCTGCAGCATCCCAACATGGGAGAATAGTCGACATCGTTGTCGTCGTCGCCCCCCACCTCCATGATGTCCTTCGAGCCAACATCGTGGCCGCTGCTCGCTGACTTGGGGAACCGCATCCCGCTGTCGCTGTTGACCCCCACCTTCAGGGCAATCTTGGAGACCGCAACACCGTCGCGGCGCACCGGCTTCACAACGGGCTGAGGGTTCCCATCGCCTTCGCTGCTGCTGCTTCTACTCAGCTTTGCGCCACGCTGCTTTGGCCAGGTAGGGCGGCAGATCCAGGCTGGGCGGACGGGGAGACGGCGGCGCCGCCCAGCGCCGCCCATGCTCGGCGCTCGGCCTCGATTTTGTCGCGTGGAGGAGGGCCCGTGCTCCCAGCTCCCGTGGTTTGGCGCAGGGGCAAGGCGTTGTCGGAGGAGGCAGGCGTCGTGCGCCGGCAAGCCTTGGCGGCGTCCCGCGGTGTAGCAGCCCCCGCTCTCCCTGCTCTCTCTTCGCTCGCTTCACCCGACGCTAGGACATGGTGGTGGAGAGAATCGCCTGAGGGCAGCCGCAGGGATCAGGCCGACGGGATGGGTGGAATTTTTTTGGATGAGGCTGCGATGGGGAGGGGGCGGAAGAAATGGGGAAGAGATAAGGTTCGTCTGGTGTTTGTGGTGTGCGGTGAGGCCTGAGATGGATGGATGGAATTCGACGGATGCATGCGTTCTCTTTCCAGCGGCTGCTTTCCTTTTTTCCATATTCAATTTAATGGACGAGTGACTGATGGGAAGGGACTGCTATACTCACCTACTCGGTTTAGCGTCGCAGGGCTAAAACGACATGTATTTTGATACTTCTTGCGATGTCAGAACGTCATCTAAAGTGGGACGGAGGGAGTATATCTATGCATGGCCATGGGCGTGCGGCTCTGAAGCTTCCAAAAGTCCACTTCGGCCTCATCATTGCCAACTCATCGACGTTCCCCTCTCTTTCCGTGCCCACAGAACAGTGGGGCCCTCACATATCAGCCCCGGTCTGAGCGTAGTTTACTAGATGCAGATGTTCTGCACACGGACACATCAAATGGGCAATGTCTCTGCTTCTCTACTACTCCTGTACTCTATCTATAGGACCAGTATAGCGCATTGTTTAGTTTCCTCCTAATTCTAGCATTTAGCACTATGTAAAAATAAGATTTTTCATCATATTAAAATATCGACATATGTATGAAGTACTAAATGTAGATGAAATTAAAAACTAATTGCACAGTTTGATTATACTTTATGAGACAAATATTTTAAACCTAATTAGTCAATTTTTAGATAATTATTCATAAATACAAATAAAATGCTATAGTACGCTATAAAAATTCTGACACCTTCTAAATCTATAAACTAAAAAAAAGGCCTAGATAAGGATTAGACGATCCCGCACCCAGATCAACTAACGGCAGATGATAGATCATAAAGTACTAGGTGAGCTTTCTTTTGCTGGCCTGACCGGCCACTTGCTAGCATCGAATCAGGTCAGCTGGCAATGGCATTTGTTTTCGCGCGGGCACGGGCACGGCCACCGATTGGGCCCTGGAAAGTGTGCTTCAGACACCGCTTTAGGTCCGGACACGACTTGTTGTGGTGCGGGCCTTCAACGTGCACGTGGTCCTCTCTTCTCCAGACACTCCAGAGTTTACTTGTTCCATTCTCCAGACACTCCAGAGTTTACTTGTTCCATTGGGACTAGAAACAAACCGATTGATCATCTCGATCAGCTGTGACTTCCATCTACAGATCTGCTCTAGATACTGGTACTGTCATATCATATATAATATAGGCGGTCCAGGTCTAAAGTGACTTCTACTGTGTCAGACTTGTTAAGAAATGCGAGCTGCGAGGCAAAGTGGGAGCAAAAAAGCCATCTTACATTATTGTTGAGTTTGATCCTTGCGATACGAGAAGGAACGACTTCAACTGAGACACAGCACACTACTGAAAACGCCCCATGAGCGTGCTCGTTTCTAATTAAAGCTGCAGCGTTGGCTGCGGCTGGGCAAAATTTCCCTATATATACTACAACACTACCTAGTGTGTTAAAAGGGTTTTTAGCAGTTAGCACTCGATTTTTTAGCTATTTTAAAGGGTTTTTAGCAGTTAGCACTCGATTTTTTAGCTATCTAAAGAAATTCAATTAGATGTAGCTAGACGCAGGGCCAGAAATTTGATTTTTTGAATGTGAGTAATGAGGCAACAGTGTTGAATTCTTACAATTTATTTGAGTTTTAAAATTTTCAATGGAATATTCACATTCATAGGGGGGCATGTGTCCCTGCGCCCCCCCTTGTCACCGCCCCTGATGTAGCTATGTGAAAGACGGACCTGATGCAGTTAGTGTTTCCGCTTGTGCTTTACATGTCCTAGGTTTAAACCAACATGTGTTGCAAAAGTTTGTCAAAACTTCTCCTTCCATATGTCCTCTATAGAGCAACTTCAAGTAGCGGTGGAAATATATCATTGTCAATTATTTTAATACTATACTTTACAAATGTATATTATTTAATACGTATTATATTGATCAATTTGTATAGGAGTATCTAACTTGTATTTATGGATAACTAAATTATACCCACATACTTTAGTCGATCTACTGTGCACTAATTTTGTACCTACCATTATTATTTGAATTTCTTTAATTTTTTAAATGTTATCCATTAATTTTGTTTTTTTGGATATTGGAGATTAATGTAAATGTATTTTGATTAAAATTCATATTGCTATAGATGAGATTAGCAGTAGATAAACTATATTAATGTACGTTGAACTTAACAATATGCACTTTGAGATGAATAGAGCAAATACTCCAGTACAAATTTAAATCTAAGACATTCCTTTTGTAATTGTATTGAAACATATCGTATTTGCATTCGTAGTTGAATTAAAATGTAGTGGAAGGTGATATCCATATCCAACTCCAAATGAATCCCACCCCTTTCAATTCCTAAAAGTCTCTCTTTACTCCCTATGTATTGATACAAGTAGAGATTTTAGTGAAAAATTATCCTCCAACAACTTCTTTATTTAAATCTCCAAACATTATCACCCTCTATGATTTCTCGCTAATTATATTAAGTCCAACCTTAGGTGATTAATCAAGTGCCATATTGGTCGTTTTTACCTCACATTACTTTGTCTCGTAAAATTTGAGTGACATGTTTTTTAGACGAAGGTCATGTTTTTTACCTCACATATTTTAGAGGTATCTAACATGCGAATTTTAATAGAACATGGCTACTCAAAAACTCAAAAATGCGTGCGGTATAATTCATGATTTACTGTTTTAAAAAACTACTCGTAACCTTTAAAGCGTAAATATTGGCATAAATAAGAGGCACAAAATATTCAAGTGCTGAGGCCCTCCAAGGCACTGAGGTGAGATTTGCCAATCCAGACTCAAAATAAAAAATGCCGTCCAATAATTACGGGGTATTCCGTACTTAGTATTCGAAGCACACTGAACGGTGGACTGAAATGGAGAAGCGCACACACTGCAGACTGCACACAGTTTCGCGCCTTCGCGCGCGCGAGCCAGCGCACCCAGACACGACACGAATCAGTCGAGCAGAGCACCCTCACCTCACTGGCCGGCCGGCGCCCGGCGGCCCCGCGCCTCGCCTGGACTCAACTGAGAGCTGATCGATCGTCTCGCCTGGCAGGCACGCGGGGTGGCCAACAATAATTGTGCCCGGCGCCCACAAAACACAAGCCCCCAGCCCAATCAATGATGCGCCTGCACAGCAAATCTCAGTCGGCCCCCTCTCACACACTCTGATTCAGGCAAATCCTACACAAGCATTGCACTGGAATGGAGATCAAGCAATCATCGTAACCATACACGACCAAAATATACATGCTATTTATATATGTGTGTATGTATATTTTCATGAAAAAAATTCTTCATCGTCATCAGAAGAAGACCACCACTTATTTGCTGTGACTGAACAACAACATTCATGGATGGACGGATCCTCATGACATGAGGAGGAGCTGTGAACTGACGGACTTTGACTCACTGACTGAACACACTCACCGCACCGCACCGCACCGCACCGGGGTCGGTCGGTCTCTGTTCTTTTTTTGTAGATATATAAGTATATAGTAGATATACAAATCGAAAGGAAATGGAAGAAAAAGAAGAAGAGAAAAAGAAATGGAAAGAATCGACAGAAGAAACAATGGCACTAATGGTGTGGGAGCAGAGGAGAAGATCCATGGACAGGGGAGGTACCGTCTGAACTGATCGATCAACCGGCAGGCGCGCACCGAGGAGGAGGAGGAGGAGGGGCTTCAGAAGAGCTCCCAGTCGAACCGCGGGATCGGGGACGGGGAGGCGCCGGCCGGGGCGGTGGTGGTCGTCGCGGCCGCCATGGTGGTGGTCACGGCGGCCGACGACGTGGACGGCACCGACGACAGCAGGTCGAACGACTCCCAGCTCTGCGTGGGCGGCGCCGCGGCAGGGGAGGGCTGCTGGAAGTTCCGCCGCTGCGAAACGGGCGGCGGGCGCGGCGGGAGGTGCGGCGCGCGGGGCTTGGCGGCGTGGCCGTGGTTCATGTGGCCGTTCGCCTTGGGCGCCGCCGCGTTCTTGGCGCGGATGGCGTCCAGCGTCTCCACGTACTTCTGCACCCGCTTCTCCTGCACAATCATCGGTTGCGGCGGCGGATTGAGGTCTCTGCGCGCGCGAATTCGTCCAAGAAATTTAGCCTACAGCGTTCCCACTGACCTGCATTCGCCGCTGCACCTTGACCTCGCCCTCGGCGGCGATGGAGTCCAGCTTGACCAGCTCGTTCATGAGCGCCTCGGTGAGGGTGACCACGTCGGCGTCCACCACCTTGCCGCCCTTACTGACGATGGTCTCCAGCGCCGACACCTGCACCGAATCGAGTAGTGCGTTGAACGTACAGCCAAATTATTCAACACCCGAGGAGGCCACCGTGAGCTAGAAGAAGTAGCCAGTAGTAGGTTGCTCTATCGATTGTTATACCTTGGTGGCGAGCTTGTCGACGTCGAGGCTGATGCGTGAGATGGACTTGGCGGCTCGCTCCGCCTTGTCGGTGCGGCGCTGCTCGAGGAGTCGCTTGGCCTGGGCGGCGGGGTCCTCGAGCAGCACCATCTTGGAGCGGTCCTTGACGCCGGCCATGTCCAGGAACGCCTTGGAGTCCCGCTCCTTGTCCTTGTACACGAGCTTCTGGTCCTCGGGGTGCAGCCCCGTCCGCGCCGACAGCAGCTTCTTCAGCTCACCTGCAGCAGGAGTGGCGTGGAGAGCATCGCCCGCCGGCCATCTCGATCAATCAGAAAGGCAGCTCGTAGCAACTAGCTAGGATCGATCGCCAGCAGGCGTGGTGGGTGTATTCTTACCGAAGGAGGCCTGCGAGTTGATGTAGATCTCGTGGTAGACGCCGTTGAACTTGACCTTGACGCGGATTGTGGGCACGGGCGCCCCGGCGGGGGCGTCCGCGTCGGGGCTCCGCTTCTGCACCAGCATCCCGCCGGGCCGCACCTCCCACTCGTCCTCTCTCACCGCTGCAGATGCCGGAGCTGGAGGAGGAGGAGGAGGTGAGCTCTCCCTCATCGCGTCGGCGAATGTACCTTTGGGCCTGGCGCGCATCATCTTCTCATGGTACGTACGTGCACGCACCCGAAGCGAGGGACAGAGAGAATCAAATCAACCGCTCGCTCCTCCTGCACTCACGCCAGCAGCAACAGCAGCCAAGAACGGCCGAACGGGCAAAGCAGAGTCAGCTCTTGCCGGGAGGCGGATTGGGCGGCGCCGGATCTGGGGAAGACGGGCGCGCACGGTTCGCAGCTGCAGCTAGCGCAGGTGCCTCCTCTCGCTCGGCCTCAATTGGGGAAATCAGGATCAGGGCCGGGGGCAGGGCAGAGAGGTAGGTGGGGGGGTTAGGAGCCGTGAAGCTGCGCCAGGCGAGGTGGGGGTGCCGGTGCCGGTGCCGGGTGGGGAAGAGCCAGAGAGAGAGACGGAGAGCGAGACGACGAAAAAGGAGGGAGGGACGACGGGGGAAAAAAACAGCGCGTACAACTCAGGGACAGGGCAGCAGCGGAATATTTATACCGATAAAAAAAAAAACGCGGCATGCGAGCGGGTGGCGCCACGCGATCACGGCACAGGAAGGCATTGCCGCCGCCGAGCCGCTTTTGACCGTGGCAGGAGGAGGAGGAGGAGGAGATGAGAGCCGGTGGGGTGGGTGTTGCTGGTGCCGGTGCTGGGCAGGCAGGCAGGCATGCTTGCTTGGGAGGACGGCCACGGCCTTGCCGGTGCCGGCGGGCGGGCGTGGCGGGGGGCCGTCGCCGCCAAGCAACAGTTGGCGCGGGCGGCAAACCGAACCGTGCCCGCCACATTGCAGCGCGCCGTTGGGCAATGGGGTCATGGACGGCCTGTCCGCCTCGCTTTTCTTCCGTGTGCCCCAGTGCTGTGGCGGTGCTTCGACCCGGTAAGCAAAAAAGGCAACGCGTCTGCAACAAAAGCTGTTGTCGATGGTGGTACTGGTGCCTGTGCCTTCACCTCCAAGTGTCCGTTGTGCCGGGTTCGGACCGGATCCGAGCGGTGGGACTGATGATAACCGGAAGGAGGGCGCGAAAAGTCAGCGACCTCAGCACAGCAGCAGGCATCATGGGTGGATGTCAGCAAGAATCACCGGGAGAATTTTGTGACAGTCACCAAAAGATACAGTACCACTTAGGAGTAAGTAGTATGTAAGTAGTAGTATATTTTCCTTTCCAGAGAATTTCGTTCCAGCTTTCGTATCGTATGATGGAAAAGCGGCAGTTTCGCTGTACTGTGAGTGGCCCCATTTGTTGTATCTCATCTCCGTGATAAATAAATTAGGTGCATGATGGCTGACGATGATGAGAGGTGAGGTATTCCGTATTCGGGCGGATGCCCGTAGGTGGCAAATTGGCAAGAGGCCTTGTTCCCAAATCGGTCGAAGCGGCGCGCGACGGGGCTGGCGACTTGGCGCGACGGGCCTTGTTTCCGGTTGCTTCTCGTCATCATGCCGCTACCGGCCGGCGACCCGCGTCCGTGTAAATAAAATTTGCCGCATGTACTTATGAAAATACTCTACATCGATTATTTCACGGGTACTGTCCGAGTGTGATCAAGGATTATTTTTATTTATCGAATATTTGTAGTTTAGGTTTGTCACCGGTGCATTCTTGAAATGACCCAAGAGGAGCGGGGCCCACGCCACGTGGGCCAACCAGTCCGGCCAAAACAAAGCAAGCCAAACGGGGGGATTCCTATTCCGAGTGCGCGGGCCCAGGCCAGCTCCTGGACCCCACCTGTCACAGGCCAACAACCCCAGCCGAGCCCACCCCTCGGTGGCACGAGGAGCCGCACCGACAGAGCGGGTCCACGCGGCGGGCAGGCGAGCCCCCCACGTCGGCACACCGTGGGCCGCCCCCCGCCCCGCCTCTCCAGCTCCGTCCGGCGACGTGATCGGAAAGCGACCGTATAACCTACGAGCGCGCGGGGCCCGGGGCACCGGTGACCCCTGCCTGACCCGGCACCCACCCACCCACGGCCACGGACGCGTCCCTCGTGAGCGTCCGAATCCGACCGACGCCTACGACGAAATTCCTCATCTGCGCACGCCTGCAGCCGGCAAACGGTAGCATAGCATGAGCGCCCCTCGCTTTTGTGGCCAGTAAAAAGGGAAAACTGTATATTTTTTTTTTCTGTGCGGTGCAGCACGTGCGCTTTGGCTGGGTTTGCCATGCAATGCGAGCGGGATGTTGACTCGCCTCATCATGACAGCCACCGTGTCCGGCTCCGGCCAATGCGGCAAACTGCCTACTCGGCGGATGGCGCCGGCGGCCATGCAAGATGCTTATAGTGCACTAACCAAGCTTCGGATACCCTCCTGACAGGGAACTAATCCTCCTCCGCGCGCTGGTCCCTTTCGTTTCCGATATCGACGACGATGATGGCAGCGCATTTCGCACAGCAAGTTGACAGACTGAATGGGTGGGCACGGGCTATTTACGGATTTTACCTACGTACTGATGAGACCTGGCTGGCGTTGAGGTTGCAGAGAACACACATGGCCTCGGCGTCCGCATCGCCAGTCGTCGGAGCATCCTTTAGCTTCGTGTCATCGCTCGTGGCTGCAGGCCGCATCGATCGATGCTGGTCTCTCCAATCTCCATCGCGTTCGCATCCCAGTCGCCATGCCACTCGCGCCGGGCGCCCCGTTCTGTCCATGTACAGATCATCTCGCAAAGACGCAAACGACGGGGAATGAAACGATGCGCACGTCTACGTGCAGACAAAATCAATCTGCATCCGTCTGCAGCTACCAGCTAGCCATCTGTACTACGCACTACGCTAGCGTGCAGCTGACTTGTATATTCCTCAGCTATATACGGATCAGTATCGGCCGTATCTCGTAGCCGTATGCCCGTATCGCTGGTACTAGCTTTTGGCCTCTCCCGTTTCTTCCAGCTTCGTACCAGTACGAGCAGTTCTAGTGATGGATCTCGCCAGGACTCAGGACGGTAGGGCTAACCGCTAACGAATAGTGTCAAAAGGTAAGTTAGCCAGCGCAGCAGTCACACGTACGAATGGGCGGCATTCATCAGTCATCACGGTTTCATTCATCATTAGTGTCAGTACGCGCGGCTGGATTCCGCAGTCGTGGCGCACGTAAATTACTGTGTTCTGATCTAACAAACTGCTCTACCTACTGGTACTGTCACTTAATTTAACAGTGCCATAGCCGTTGATCCGTCTGTGCGTACTCTTCACGAATTGTAGCCAGATTATTATTATTATTATTATTATTATTATTATTATTATTATTATTAT
>CM041631.1:17346298-17435446 GCA_023333625.1 Bothriochloa decipiens | reverse complement strand
ATTATTATTATTATTATTATTATTATTATTATTATTATTATTATTATGTCCAAGGAGAAGCTAGCTAGTCGCAACTCTCTGTTTCTTACCTAACAATGAGGACCTTACAAACTGTTACTACTTAATCAGTAAGTACGTCTTAGCCGTTGTGGGTACTCTTCAGTCTTCACAACCTGTAAGCACAAGTGCAGAACATATTAATAATAAGATGGTACTGTGATCAACGTGAGAATTTTTCTTCTTGCATTGTTTTTCTTCAAGCCATGGAGGTCAATGGTCCTCTCCTCCTCTGCACTTTTACCGGGTCAGCTAGCAACTTGCCCGATCGAGATCTCCAAATTCACAATCCGCATCATTTTCCCTGCGGCTTCTCTGGTCAGTTCGGATCGAAGCATCACCCACAAAAGTTATCTCAAAGTTGATGCCTGCAAAAGTTATAAAAAGTACAAGAACTGGCCACGAAGCAAGAATATCTCTCCTAGGCTTTTTTTTTTTTTTAGGAGCAATCATAATGCAGGGCCTCTTTACCCAACAATAATACGTTTTCCATCCTCTTTTTTTCCCTGCCATAATGTGGTGCCTGCCGCTAGGGCTGCCGGCCTTTGCTTTTGATTTTGGATACATACTAGTACCACCTATCATCGCCCCATAGTGTATTTTCGCAAGCCGCGCTTTGCGAGCGTGGAAGGGCCGATCGATATCGATCGCCGAGATGTTGCGCATCTAGTGTGTGCCAAAACATCATCAGATTCTTCTGAAGCTTCTCCTCAGAAAAAGCGTGCCCCATCTGAAGGAGTGAACCAAGGCTAATATATGATTCCGAGGCATCTAATCAGAGTCTCGTCCTTGTTAAATATCTCATTTTTAACGGCCCTCGCTCATGCGGCGCTGGGATCTGAGAAGAATGGGATGGTGGGATGGTGTCGGGTAGAAATATGCTTTCCGTTTTTCCATAGCGACAACCAATCGATCCTACCAGCACAACTTTTCTTCTGCAAACTATTAAATGGAATTAAAAAAAAATGCAGCATTTTGCACTGTCGGTTGCATATATAATCGCTTAAAAACTGACAACACTTCTCTTCCCTTTTGCCCGTGTCCACTCTCTGAATTCTCAACATGTTCATAAAAAAAATAGATCTCTTCAACATGTATTAGTTTACAGAGCATTACGGGTTTGGTTTGTTTAGTGATCTGAGAGTCTGATTTGACAAAAAAAAGAGGAAGTTCGTCAGTCAGTTCTTCACAACAGATTGGCAATAATAAAGGAGTTAAACTAAAGCCATTTCCTGGCCACTTTATCAGGCTGCATCATCCAAGAAAGCCAGCAAATAGTATTGTACCTGCACATTTAAAGGATAAAAAAGCGGCGACGAGAAATAAAAAAAAGAAAAGGAGTAGACCCCATTCTTGCAAGAGCACATGAAAATGATGCATGATGAATGTCCTCTGCTCTCCATTCACCACCACAACAGCTAACCTCTTCCGTATATCGTTCCTGTCGCTGTTCATTTGTTGCTAAGCAAAAACAGATCCATAAAAACACTGTTGAGCAGGGCCAACACCATACAGACCATAGCTGTCGACATTGAATTTGCAGATCAAGCTAGATCCCAATATCCCATCACCATTATCGGTTGATTTGGACATACATATACAAGTCATTGTTCGATCAGTGTGCGAGTGTCACAGCTCATTCACTGGTTTCCCATTATTTCCCACTACTAGGCTTCGGGCAGAACACGATAAGATCTTCAGTTCGGTATCGAGGTTTCGTCGGAGGAGCAATCTTTTCCCGTAGCTCTCATGCCTGATGTACACCTTGCACCAGTGCATGGTCTGCACGGAATGGAGAAAAAAGTGAAGCGAGCCGTGTGTGTTGCAAGCAATGAAGCAATGCTTCTGGAGTTCTGGTGGTAGGTGACCATGAGAACATCATCCAGCAGCACTGCAGCAGGGTTCCAATTCCAAACCATCATTTTCTGAAGCCTGCAGCACATTGGATGAGCGCACAGACTGATGGGTGAATAGTCCCTTTCCTCTTCCTTTTGGAAACCGCGGTTTCAACGTGTGAACTTATGGGATAATTGGCCCCTATCAGAAAAAAGAAAAGGAATACGATCTGCATCCAACATGAGTTTTGTGCCGGAGGCTTTGCTTGCCGTCGACAATTGTATTACTTCTACCCTACGCGTTTCAGATCGTAGAAGAAACCATGTGTGACATCTTAACAGCAAGCTCTGAGACGTACCAAAGCTACTAGAAATTCAGTCGGACTTGGAGTGCACAGTTTCCTCACATCCAACACCCACTGCAATGTGCTGTTAGGCATCTGTACAGTTGGTGTAGGACGGTGTCTGAAAGGGACACATAATAAAGCTGCATCGATTAAGCGTCAACTATGACCTGTTCAAGGGCATCGGTGGAGGAGGAGAACATGGGACAAGAAAACAACCAGGCAGGTCATCTCTCAAAGATAGAACCGGTGGCTTGTATCTTGAGACGAGAGCAACGGCGTAGCTTCTGCAGGGAGCCAAGGCGTTCACCCGTCTGCATCTCGTTCTGATGAGCAGTTACCGTCGCCGATCGTCTTCGCCGGAAGCTGACAAAAGGCGTGCGACTCTCGCAAGCCTGTGGAAAGCAACGGCCTGCACTGCACGGATCTCTCTACTACGTGGAATTGATGGTAACACAAAGCAAAATACCAGGAAGAATATCGTCGCCCAAAAGATCAAAGCGGACAGCGACTCCAGTGATAGCAGTAGACTTCAGTATTTTTTTAGCAAAAAATAGCTCAGTGTTTGATAGGCAGCCTATAAACTGGGCCCGAAATTCGAATCACATATGGGGCCGTCATCCTTGGGCCTTAGGTGCACGGGCTAATAATCCGGGCCGAGCCTAATCACGTTCACGTCGTAATGGTTCTTTCTACACGAAGCGGCCCGAACCTGCGCGCACACAACGCTCGAAGCAAAGCCTCGCCGCCGCCGCCACGCCGCCGCCGCCAGGCCCGCCGCAGCCATGAGAGGCGACAACCGTCGCCGCCCGGGAGCCTCCGGCTCGGCCTCAATCGCCTCGACGTCTACCAAGCACGACCTTCGAGAAGAATCAGCCAGCGCCTCCGACGAATCGGGCGACTACGAGGTGAGCTGGGGCTCTGCTCTACTCTTCTCCCGACCTCCTCGCACGAACCACGGAGCGCTTACCAGAGTTCGCTGGTGCCCCAGGAGGTCCCCTCGTCGTCGGAGTCGGAGTCGGAGAGCGACGGCGAGGATGCGGAGCGGGAGCGGGAGCTGGAACGCGCGCTCGCGGACGTGCCCTGGGGGGAGCTGCAGCGCGCAAGGGCCGATGGGTCGCTGGCGCGGGCCACCTCTGCGGCCAAAGCGGCTGCGGAGAAGAAGGCTCGCAGGGCTAGCAAGAAGAGGTTCGGCGATGCCCAGCTGCTGTTGCCTTTTTCATTTCATGGGTTCTGCCGTTCCCGGTGGCTGTTGTTTCTGATGGGTTCGCGTGTGTTTTCGACAGGCCGATGGAGATAAGCACGAAAGTGCGGCCACCGAAACTGAGGGAGGTGATACAGGTTCCCAAGAAGGTTAGTTGTGCCCCCCCGATTTCGTTCCATTTGCCATGTTGAGACTGTATTTTCGTTTGATTAAGCTGTGTACAATATTTTAAACGATCGGTAGTGCCTATATGATAAGTTGTGTTTTGGCAACCCGTTGAAACCCAACCACTCTTCAACCTTATGCATGGATAACAGTGTGTTTTCAGTCACCTATCTGGTGGCATGCTTTGCTCTGCAGCTTAGATGATTCTGAATGCTGTCATGTAAAGTCCTGTTTCTTTATTCTATTTATTCGGTAATTTCATTTAGGTATCTAGCCTTGAGAAATGCAATCATGCTGTTTTAAGAATTCATTCATCTTAATGCTCAGTTTACTGTATAAAAGACATCTTCTATAGTTGATATTCATTAACTGAAAATATTTATCATGAAAGAATGCAGTTTATATAATATTTATCACGAAAGAATGCAGTTTACATATTGATTTCCTGCACTTCCACTTAGCCTGTTCTTATCTTCATCTTATTTTCTTTCATGCAAATGTGTAGTTGTCGCTCTCTCTTGAGAGGTTGTATTGTACACTTTGTCAAAATTCTTATCAATTTATGAGATTGCTGTTTCCCATAGGTTGGAAGGGATCCAAGATTTGAGCTTGTACATGGATCTGTTGACAAAGAAGGGTAAGAGTTGGATACTCGGATGCATATGTAATTGTTCTTTGGTGTCCACAACTCCACACATTTAAAGCATTTTTATTTGTCAATTTCTGTTTTGATATTATATCTTGAGATAACAGTAGAGGTTCTCGAGTGTGCTTTCAGTATGATGCTCTAAGCACATATCTATCTGCTTCCTATTGGAATGTGTGAATTCAGACCCCTGACCTATTTCACCCAGTTGATATTTCCATTCATTTTGCTACTGGCTGTAAGCTTGATGAATTCTTGACACATTGATTTGGTTGGTATGCAGGTTCAGGAAAAGATACAATTTCTTATTTGATGAAGACTTCCCTGCTGAAAAAGAAGTGTGTGCAGTGTTCATATTCAAATGCATTGATTAGAGGATATTTCTGTTCGACGAAAATAATTCCATCTGCATTTTCTTCTATATGCAGAGACTTCAAAAAATGATTAAGAAATCTAAGGACCCAGAAGCCATTGGAGAAATGAAGAGTCATGTCACATGGATTGTATGTATACTTCTTTGAATGTTGGCTGTTGCCATGAAAAGTATCTTTTTTATACGAAGTTCCATATTGATGCTTATTATTTTGTGATAATCGGTGAGTTAAACTTCCTGTTTCAATGTAGTACTGACCATTTACTGATAGAAAATTTGGTTAACCTTTTGCCCACTAGATGTCAATATTTGATTGAAGTATGTTCACTTAAACAGTTCAATCCCAGTAGGCAAAGGCAATACTGCAGCACTAGAAAGAGTATCCATCATCGATGAAACTATTGACTATCTAAATTTATGCACTAAAAATATATTCTGACTATAATTCTTTGTTGTTGCATTGCAAACTAGATAACAGCTTTGTGAATTTTGATGTGAATGGAGTCAGGATAAGATGATGTTAGCTAGAGTTGCTAGAGACAGACTGCTACAATCCACAAATGGATTGGCATCTACAATTTGATTGTCATATTCTTATATATATGGAGTTGATAATGACAGCCATTTTAATCTGTCCTTGGTATGCTTTTGGGAGCAATATGATTGGTTTAGTTGATTCCTGGAATGTAACTAACTGCAGGATAAGCAGTTGAAGTCTCATCCTCAAAAGAACGTTGAATCAGAAATCTTACGTGAGCATATCAAGAAAGAGAGGGAAGCAGCAAAGGCTGGAAAACGACCATACTATCTGAAGAAATGTGAGTTCCTCAATCCCAATGCCTGCTCGCTTTCCTCGCTGTCTGTCTTCGAGATTTCGAAATTAAATGGTTACTGTCTGTTCCGCAATCTGATGGTTACTCCCTTTTTTTTCTTAACCAGCTGAACTTCGCGAAAGGAAGCTAATGAACAAGTACAATGAGCTCAAGGTAAAGTTTACAAGGTTTACTGGGAGCTCTTTTTGAACTCTAGAATATTTGTCTCAGTTCTTTAAATTTGTGTTCATTACTCACAGGAAGCAGGAAAGCTTGATGCCTTCATCGAAAGGCGGCGGAGGAAGAATGCTTCCAAAGATCATCGTTTCATGCCATACAGACGGAGTGGAGATGATGCATAACAATTTCTTGATTCTTGAGGCGAAAGGATGATTTTAGGATGGTCTTTTCATGGTGGCTGGACACTGGACAGTCAGTGTCCTCTGTTACTTTGTTGCCCTAGCCGTCAGTTCTGTCCACAATCACATTAAGCTTAGTAAAGTTTTTGCTAAATTAAATTATGGATAATATATTTTTTGTTTTGCACAACACTATCGTTTCAGCCTCTTTCTGCCTTCCTGCAAATCAACCTAACAACCTTAGTCCTGATTCTTCCTGAATTGAGCAGTATAGCAGTGGCAGAGCTACAGAAAAATGTTTGCATTTTGTGGCTTGTTCCAGCTCTCATCCTCTTGTATCCTATCTTCGGTAACAGCTCAAGCGACAACACGACATGATCACTTAAGCGCAGATGACCACAGACAGAGAGTACACAGCGACGCAAAGACTAACATATGTACTTCCTAATGAACGATACAAATACCAGAGTACACAGCGACGCAAATATATGTGTACCTCCTAATGAATGGAATTAAAAATTAAGGCACAAACTTATGAGAAATCATGTTAATTCAGAATATGGCAAATCGTGTTAATTCAGAATATGGAAAAATCCTGTTAATTCGGAATTTTAGTGGAAACTGGATCGGCAAAATGGCTTGGTGGGTGCACAAGGGCAAGTTGATATACAGAACACGCCAGGTGTACATTTCAAAGTTCAAATGAACAATTTACAAAGGTCCAACATGTTCCTAAGGGGACAAGAGGAATTAAAAATCACTTACCCCTTCAGTTACATTACACGACTGCAAAATGCTGTGTAACTTGTATAAGTGCAAATGTAGAACCCGCACTTCTATAGACAAAATGCACATATGTAGAATGAAAGAAAAATATGGGTCATATCTCTAGACAGCAACTTGTTTAACAAATCTACACATAAGTCCAGGGTGCCTTTTTCTGCGTGAGGTATTGCGGTTTCACCACCACTGAATCCACGCAGAGACCACCTTTCGTGTGTGTGCAATCTATCTGAATCATTGCAAACCTGATGTTTATTGGTTTGCTCGAGTCCTTCACGACGAAGTCCCCAACATGGTGATTGATCCAGATACCAGGATCAGTTAAATAACACTTGGACTGAACTTGCTGTCCGTCGGAAGTTGACATTTGGAAACGCACCGGCTTTATATCCCAGCCGTGGATGTGCTCTGAGCTATAAACTCGTCGTCCAAGACGCTTGAATGGTCGACCAAGATGTACGCGGTAAAATAGGCTGTATGTACCTTCTGGGAAGAAGAATTCAACCTCCCCTTTGACTTCAAACCACCAAATTTGCGAGAGATAAGCAACAGTGCGAAATCTGCAAGGAATGACACAAATTCATGACCTTTCTTCTTTATACGCATGGGTTTGAAAGAGTGGCTATATATTCATGCAGCAAAAGAGGTACAGGTAAAATAAGATGCACAGTTTGAAGCAAATTTAAGCTAGACACTAGAGTGGGCCACTAATGCTAATATGTCCTATTTACTCACATGACAATAAAAAAAATCAATGGCAAATGTCAGGAGATACGTGATACATGATTTATCACATGAAAGCTAAAAATCATATATATATGGCAGCACATTTTGAAAAAAAAGAAAAGAATGCCAGAATAGCGGAACTTCAGGGGCACATGACTTGAATTCTAACTCCCACAGTAGATTAAATTTTAGTTTTCCTTGCTTCTAACATATACCATCAAAAGATTGTAGGAATACAGACATGTCTCTTTCAAGCAAACTCAAGGTGCAATTTTAAACTGTAAGATGCTACTATTGCTCATGAGGGTATTGCACATAGTGGGAAGGGTTAAGTGAATGGTCATCATTTCCAGCCACGACCAACCTCTGACTAGTTGGGACACAAGTGATTAGTTCCAAATACTCAACAAACGCACTAGGCTGATGTGTCTCATACACTGATACAACAAGTCACCAAGCAAGGTGGTTGAGGCAAATATGAGGTGTATGTCAGTATCTGTACAATCCATCATCAAATAATTAGTAAAGGTCAGCCATCTAGATTTAAATAAAGCCTAGAACATAAGATATGCAATTCCAATACTGCCAAATAATAACATATGGAATTTTTACTAAATACGAAAAAAAATCGCCTCAGTTCATACATGAACAATGTCTTCTACCTCACGATTCTGAGATTTATATATATATATATATAAAGCATGATCACTAAAACTTGCCAAGTGAGTGACATTTTTATTAGCAGTATATGGAAGTACCTTGATTCATCATTGGGAATGAAGTTCCAATATCTCCTATCGTCAATGCCCGTTATTGAAAGTGCTCTTGAAGAAATTGACATGCACAGACCTCCACCACCCTTGTCCAGCCAGAACTCCTGCACAATGCGCCATACAAAATTTTAAAGCTGAGCAGTTCAAAATCAATACTCTATGCTAATCGGACTCCAAAAAGTCCATACACAAATACGCTGTAGTTGTCCCAATGAACTCAATTTGAGGCGTTGATTTGGACAATACGCTGTCTCACAAATTGATTCAACAAATTCCATATAATTTAATCAGATCAAACAGAACGTGACTCACCAAAGCATACAATTTAAGCAAAAAAAAGATGGCATGTAACTCTTGAAGAAGGTGAATACCTTGTTGCCGCCATCGAAACGATTCCGACGGCAAAGCCGCGCGTACAGTTCCTTCTTGGGCAGCGACTCCGCCTCCGGAGCTGACGCGGCGGCCTGCCCTGCTTCCCCATCGCCGGCCGCGGCGATGGCGAGGAGGCGCTGGTAGTTCCTCGGCAGCTTGGATTCCCAGACACCGTCCCCGGACGCGGCGCCACGGAACGTGCGGCTGAGCCGCGCCATCCGGCAGATCTCCAGCGGGTCCAGCCTGAGCAACACCTCCGCGACACAGTTTTCCGGCAGGTCGCCCAGCACCGTGCCATGGCCTCCCCGACCCCGGCCCCCTCCCGCCGACGACGAGGCCACGGCACCCATGAACCGAGAGAGAGAAAGGGGGGCTCAGCAGTAGAGGGTGAGCGACTTGGAGAGCAGCAGCAGGGAGCCCGGCGACTTGGAGAAGGGCGGCGGCGGGTTACTACACCTCAGCGCCAGAGGACCCATCGCGATGGCGCCGCCTCGGTGGCCGTGCCGTCGGGGACGGGGAAATCTTTCAGCGTCGTCGTCGTGGTCGTCGTCGTTTGCTCCCCAAGGTAACCACCACCGCGCCGCGTAGCTCTCCTGCTCGGCTGCCCTTCTCCTCTCGCTCCCCTGCTTCAACTGGCTAGCTCTGGCAGATGCCCTGCTGAAAAAGGCTGCACCTTCCGGTTCTCCTCCGCGATTCTTGACCAAACAAGAGGTTGTGGTCTCCTCTAGTCTCTCCTCTCCTGATCTCTGACGCGACCGCGACGGAGAAGAGAAGGGACGCGAATTCGCGAAGGAGGTTTAGTGCTTTGCGTGCGCTGGTAGCTTGGGCCGGTGCGTTTGCTGGGTCAGGTTGTACCGGGGAGGAAATGGAATAGCACCAGCAGCGAGGTGTGGAAGAAGACGAGCGAAGGGCTTTTAGTATCCGGTACTATATAAAAAAAATTCGTCGCATCAAAATACGAGACAATATATAAAAAAATTTCATCATATCAAGTATAAAGTGATAAAATTAAAATCTAATTATATAATTTGGTTATACTTTACTAAATAAATATTTTAAACCTAATTAATTAAAATTTAAATAATTTTTATCAAATATAAACAAAATGCTACGTAAATTGGAATTCTACCCTTACCTGAGGAACTAAACGAGTCCGAAGAGTGGCAACTGGGAGCAACCTACAAGCGGCGGCGGTGGGTTGACGGGATTCTCTGCGGTGGAAAGCAGCCGGGCGGAAAAACGTAGATTTTCTTTCAGTTTTTTCGAGGCAGAGGGCGATGGCGTGTCTTCTCTCGGTGGTCGTCGTGTGTTGTCTGCAGTCCGGAGAGGGAAAGTGGTTACCGATGATTCCACAGTTGTTCTTGACGTCCTGTCCTGCATATTCTGGCAGCAAAAATTTTTTTTAGAACACGTCTTGACGTATATTTCGTTAAGCAGATAGAAGTTTTAAAATAGAAATTACAAATACAACAAGAAGCAGTAACCCAGGTTATCACTGCCCACCCCCAAATAGCAATTGAGCGATTACATCTTAACAATTTGGCTACTAAGAACAGCACAAAGTCTTAGCCGATCACAGAAGCCGCGAGCTTCTCAACACCCTAAGGTGCCTGTAACCAGCCGCACGCCAAGCCGCCCCCTCATCACGAATGGCCAAGATCAGCTGTTGTGCCGTAGTCATGCGGTTCTCAAACGTCCTTGCATTGCGCTCCTTCCACAGTATCCAACAAATGAGAAAAAATAACGAGTCGAACCCTTTTCTGAGATCTTTTGGAACATTCTGATCCGCGGAGTAGCACTGATCCGCGGAAAGCCTCCAAGTGAAGGTGTCTTGTTCTTGAGTGAGATGTACTCCATCACGCAAATCAGAGATCTGTGCCAGCTCGACAGCCAACTGCATAGTGACCGGAGCCTGAATATGCGTAACCCATTCATCATTATTCTGGCAGCAAAATGATATCAGTAGTGACGATACCCGTTCTTGTTTAAGTGAACACTACTGAGCTACTCTTAAGAGTGAAATCTTTTTTCAGTGGCTTTTTTTCGTCTGTGCAATCGTGCCTATGGGAAGAGGCTGCAGGGAAGGCCATAATAGCATTTCTGGAGACTGGAGGAAATGAGGGATGGAGCTAGCTAAACTCCTCGTTAACAATTCAGAGATCCAATTTGTTCAGTCTAACGGAAGGTATCTTTGCTCAAAGGAGGGCTATTCTTGCCGCGTTGCTAAAACAATTATTTCTTCCATGGGTTAATTTACTCCACTCTGTAGTCTGTTTTGTACTTGTGGTATCCTAGAACGAACAGCTCATTCATGATGAAAGAACGGAAGCTGAGAAAGGGACGGTCGCCGAAAGTAGACGCGACAAAACCGGTCCTAAGAAGATGTCTTCTTTGGGGAAAAGAAATCCCAACATGCCTACGTATCCAGTACTAAGACGATAATAGTTGTTATCCTTATCGGCAACAACAGAGCAATGGTATTAGTATATAGAGTGCTCCAATTATTTTAACATGAGGTTTGGATGATCCGCAGAGGCATCCAATCTCTGCGCTCTGGTGCTCCAAGAAAATAAAATTCAGAGTTCCAGAAGAGTCCCCCGAGCTATCGATCATGTGGAGCAACCACGTACTCACTCCAATCCAATCAAACGGCATCGACGGTAGAAGATGCAATGCAACATACATACAGATCTAAGCAAG
The DNA here is from genome assembly GCA_023333625.1 of Bothriochloa decipiens. Taxonomy (NCBI): domain Eukaryota; kingdom Viridiplantae; phylum Streptophyta; class Magnoliopsida; order Poales; family Poaceae; genus Bothriochloa; species Bothriochloa decipiens. Next base: position 17,424,297 of record CM041631.1, on the reverse strand, counting down.
GACGCTGCTGGCCAACAAATTTAACGCATCGCTTTCCAGCTGAAGTCAGAGGTGTTTGCGTTTGCGTCTGCAAAATTTTCATGGTTACATGCATTGGATGGAGGTCTTGCTCTCCAATCAGATCGGATTGTAATGTAATGTAGTACTCCATAGTGATGTGCAATGATGAACTCCAGAAACCAGGGGTTGTGAAACTAAGGATTTCGTAGTCGTAGTTTCAGCTCTTCAAGGGGCGCGAGATTTGTGTGTCAAAAGGAAAGAGCCACTGAAAGTTAGTTTCACACATAAGAGTTTCTGCTCCTGTAGTTCATGGTACCAACTGCAGAGTCTGGAATTGATCTGGCCTTATGTTCTTGTTGTTGACTAGCATGTATAATAGTATAAACTTAAGCATGAACATATGTCCAAGAGGATGATGGGTAGCTTCCAAACGCTGCAATCTTAGGTTTGGCAAAGATTCTTGATAGTGGATGAGATTGAGATCTAGTGGTGTGCTACGGATACCACGAGAGAAACCGCTCCTAACAACCGCCACCAGACCTACCATTGACTATGCTTCAAGCCTGCCTCATTTGATCAGCCATTTCAGCAAAGGCCTGCATGATTGAACAATTATTCCCCAAACTAATCGGTTATTCTTTTCCTGAAGAAAATAATAAATTTTCTGAAGTTTCAGTGTCAGTTTCGTCCATCTTGGACGGACAGACGGCTGGACGAAGCAAAAGCGATCTCGGACGGTTCAGCAACATGGTCAGATGGAGATGAACAAGAACTCTCACCTCTCAGACATGCCAATAATGTGTACTGCTGCCTAACAGTACTGCCATTTTCTGATTTGAACGGACTTGGCCACGTCGGCAGCTATAGTTTTTTTTCCTCGAAGAGAACCGTGTATCAATGTATTATTCTTTTTTTAACCTTATATCATTGTATATATAGAGAGGAGATAAAAGCCCAAGTATATTACCAACTCATGCGGTACCATACATGAGAAGGTTGGCCATCTGTTTCAGACCTGGAGAAATGGACGTTTATTTGAGATGGCCAGTGTTTGGTGGATGATGCCTTCAGTTGGATGTCAGTAAGGCATGCGGATGGACTAAAAAGATGCTCATGAATAATCATGATAGCTTCTTTCGGTGGATGTAATGGAATAGCTCAGATTCAGAAAGTCAGAACTTGAAGCGAAAAAAAAGGCACAAGTGCTGTTCCAGGCCAGCAAAAGTACTAACCCAGTTGAGCGTCAACAAAGTAAAAAATTTTTTGTCCAAATCTGTTGAAAATGTCAACAAAAACGAAGGGATATGGATTGGAAACACAGTAGAGGTTGGGTGAGAAGAACAATTTTCAGAAAAGTGTTTCAGGTAAATTCTTTATGTTTTTGACTAACGAAAGTTGTAAACCGGGGAGCGTCCTCACCCCAATTATCTAGGACAATATATCTGAATATTATTTTTATATAAAAAAACATCTCATCCACGCTCACTGCTGCTACAGAGAAAGAGGCTTGGCATAGTAAGATCACTTGCTCGTTCAAAGAAAGGTTCAGGTACAACAACAGAATGTTCATCTCTGAGTTTTGTTGGTTGCACGTCCACATCCACACTTTACAACACCGGATAAAGTCAGAGAACAATATAAGTGGCAGGAAGAGCAAAATGACAACAGAACGGAGAATATGTATCAGCATAAGAATCTAGACCTAATGGTGGGATCTGAGTCAGCATCGGATCATGCACCATTATACAATTAGTATTGTCAGGATTAATGCCATCGTTTAAACAGCCAATCACTCTGAGAATACTAATCCAAGACCCAAGATATTTTTGGAGTGTATCCATCCCTGTTTTGCCCCGGCAACCTCGCACGAGAACAAAATTCTCACAAAGAAGGTGCATTTCAAATTCTACTAGCCATAAGCTTTGCCTACTGAAGTAAGTAATGGTGCAACTAAGTGGCATGGCGGTACAGGTCCGATGAAAAAAAAAGAGGTGTAGAACATCTACAATATTGTTTCTTTCCAGAATCAAATCACCATATCACTGTATTGAACTGCTCTTGCTTGAACTTCTCAAAAGAAAAAAAACATACTTCATTATATTCAGAAAACGGCAACCAAACTATCAAAATACCCACACAGATTTATCAATTTGTGATAAAACTAAGATGGATAGACGCATCATAAAACGCGGCCTGCTCGGTCCAGTTACCAGTACGTGTAGACTCGGTTACTTTTCTTTAGCAAAGGGCACCAACTAAGCTCACATAATCACAAAGCATGGACCATATGTGTCCAACGTCTTCTGAAAAGCATGCTGCAAGCCAATAGCGATGAAACTGCAGCATTTACCAGGAGCCTTGTTGTTCATCCAAACACCTCCTCGTTGCAGACGGGGCATGCCTGAATATACACACAGGTAGAGATCAGGTTATCTATGGAAAGTCCAATGGGTTCAAACAACACATACGCCCTGAAACGGCCTTAGTTGGTTTCATATGACTACGAGCACTAGCGGAGCCTCATGGAAGGCCCTTGTCTATGCAAGCACTTCTTTGTCATCTCCTTGATCCGTGAGGTAGGAAAAAAGGCTGTTACTTGATAGACTGCTAATGTTTTCTTTGTTGAACACAACTACTAATTCCTACTAAGAAAAGATGTAATACAAAAAGGCTGAAGCAGCAAAATTTTCCTATACATCGATTTCTACTAAACAAACACCCCCGCCGCCCCCCCCAACACCCCCACCACCAAAAAAAAATGGCTAATCCCTACACTCCGCCGCTGACTATGAGAGATTCAGAATCAGCAGGAAAATGGTTAAATCTTTTGAACCACATGCCACCATCTCTAAAAGGAAGACATCAGATTTTTCTGTTGTATTTCAAAACAAAACTTTACCTTGTTGATCTTAAGCCAGCGAGTTATGCAATCTGCATGATAACAGTGGCTGCAGGGCAGTCTTATCATCCTCTGCCGGCTTTTATATGTTGTTTTGCAGATCACACATCTGCAGGGAAGGTACAATGCAGTTATGTATCTGTCAGCAACTTTAACAATTCAAATTTCTACTTCCAAATTCAAAAGGATGAGAAAATCTGGCAAAGTAGAATTGTGCAGTTACGACTTGCATCAAAAAAAGAAAGAAAGAATTGTGCAGTTACATACTCATCGCTGTTCTTTTTCCTGGAGAAGAAGGTGCACTTGTTCCTAAACGGCTCCAAATAAGATATCAGCTCATCAGATAACCCTCTGGAGTGAGTTCCTACTGCTTCCCCTAATGCTTGTAGTTGCTACAACAGTTAAAAAATAAATTAAATGAGAGTTCCATAGAAATAACGATATTAATTATCATGAAATCCACCAAAAATGATAGATTTTAGTTAAAACACTGAATATTTTTATGAAACAAGGATACAATGACTAGCTCTGAACCTGAAACATGCAGCTGTTGCTGCCCAGCCCAGCTGCTTCTGCTATGTGCTAATCCTAATTCTTGTTCTATAACATGGAAGTTATATTGCTCTGTTCACTCTCATATATTTCAAAATAACATGCTCTTCTGTGGTTTCAACTTTGTAAAAACGCATGGGAGTTGTACTTCTTGATTTTGAAGTTTGTGAACCTAACTCAACACTGAAGTTGGCTCCACTAGCCTGTCCTTGCTTCTACTGTATTGCACAAGGACTCAAGGACAGGAATGGACCAAAACATATAATTGGCACGAAAGAATACTTCAGCTCTGCGGTCTAACTATTCACTATCTAGAAGTGGCACTAGCACTAGGGTTTAGCACAATAGTAAGTGCACCAGTGGTCCTTATACTTTTTCAGATGTATCACCCTGGTTCTAAAACTATTAATTTGCAATTTTAGGTCCCCAAACTTGCTTTGTGTCACTCAAGGTCCAAAAATATTTAAAGTGTAATCCATACACTTGGCATCCATAAGACATTGCTCCATCCCGACATAGAGAAGAAAAGTGAAAGATGTTTTTTTTTTTTCCATGTGGGCAGTTACAGGTTAGCAAAATGGACAGAGACGAGTTTGCAAAACATATTTTCCCCTTGAAGTGACATACTTAGCGAGTTGGGACATAGAACTACAAATTAATAGTTCTGGGACATCTTCAAAAAAGTTTAGGGACCATTGATATACTTTGCTCTTAGCATAATGTCCACAGAAAAAAAAGGAAGCGCTGCGTCGTTTGCTTCCACCAATATTCACCGACATATATGCTTGGACTCCACTAACATGTTGTATACCCTGAATATTATATTCCTGCCAAAGAGTACTTTAAAAAAATATACGCTGCTGATGACCTTAGTGTCCCTTCCAATCATTTTTTTTCCTAAAAAGAAGATTAAGGGCCTGTTTGGTATGGCTCCAGAGCCGAACTCTACGCCAGAGCCAGATGAAGCTAGCCAAACACATCAACTCTAGAAAATATTTGAGCAGCCTAACTCCATGGAGTTATTGGAGCTCTAGTACAAATTTTTGGAGTACCTCTTCTCCTACTCCAGAACTGATCAAAATAGAACAAGACATGAAGTTAAGGGGAAATTACCCGCAATTGCCACTCATTATAGAACTGAATCGTTATTTTTCTTTTTTCCGGCATCCCACCCGTTCACGCGCCCCTCCCCCATTCACTATTCCTCTTCTCCACCGCGCCGCCCCCTCACGCCTCCATCCCTAACCCTAAAACCCTAGAAGAGGAGGTGCGGCGTGCTCGCGCAGCAGGGAGGGAGGCAGCCACTTCACCCAGGAGGTGCGGCGCCTGCGCCTTGCTTGTCGAGGGTGCGGCGTGCACGTCCGGCCACTGAGCTTGTGCGGCGTCTTGGGCAGCAGGGAGGACAACAGCTGTGGTTGGCTCCTCTTGGCAGCAGGCGACAAGCACGCCAGTGTGCTGCAGGATCTGTTCGGCGAGCAGTGGTGGACAAGCAGGCAGTTCGTACTGCTCGTCACCGCCGTCTTTGTTTTACTGCCGCTCGTGCTCCACCACAAGGGCATAAAGTGGGATAACGCATCAAGCACTAAGATAAGAGGTGAGAAAAATTAGCTTGCCGCATATAGTTTTCAGAAGTCGATTGTGGCGGCTCATTGTTTTGTATTTTGCCTTGTCAGTTGGGGAGTCGAAGTACTCGTCGCAAGAAAATTAAAAGGCTGCTGAGACATAGAGGAGAATTAGAAACAAAAAAGGTAATTTTTTCCTCGAATACTAGTGCTCCACACTCTGTATTTTGCCAAAGAATACTGAAATGTACTACACCAACAAAACACACTCTGTGGTGCCTAGCAACAGCAAATCTTACTAGTGCTCCACACTCTGTGGTGCCCTTTTAAATAAATATCACTGTTTATTTTAGCTGACCTTTAACAATGAATCTTGGCAAGGGACTTCAAGTTACTCATCAGAAATTCTAGAGAGAAATTGATATATCTGGATTTAGCCACTTGAGAAAGTAGAGATGCCAGAAATTGATTGGAACGTAGAGAACACTCGGATCCTTTGTGGTTTGTTGGCTGAGCAAGTTGAGAAAGGAAATAGGCCAAGCACATTCTTGAATTCAGTGGGTTATGCTGAGGTTGAGAAAGGTTTCAAAGATCGTACGGGTATTGAATTGACCAAGGGCCAAATCAAGAACAAGTGGGATAAATTGAAAGAAGATTTCAAGGCATGGAAAAAGCTAACGATGAGGGAAACAGGAATCGGTTGGAACAACGGCACTATTGATATGGACGATGAATGGTGGAAGAAAGCTAGAACTGTAAGTGTTTGTATTTAGGAATATTATCTGTTTTTTAAATTAGTTGCTGTTATTATTTTTCCTAATATGTTTTGCTCTCTTGCATATTTCAGGATATTCCAGGCTGCGGGAAGTTTAAGAAGCGGTCACTTCAAAATGAAGATGAGTTAGCAATTTGTTTCCAAGGCATCGTAAATTTTGGTTCTGATCATTGGACCCCTTGCGGCAACACTTCTACAATGGCTATGGATGAAGTGGTTCCTGTGGATGAAGAAATTGATGCACTAGGTGCGACACAGGAAGAGGAGGTAGATGAGGCTACCCCTTCCCCTAGTAGTGGCAAGAGACCGGCAAGGCCTGTCCATGGTACATGCAAGAAAGCTAAGATTGGCAATGCAGTCCTCATTCAAGAAGCAGTCACTAGTATGGCTAGTTCAGCTAGTGCATATGCTGCCAAGAAAGCTGGAAAATTCACTATTGAAGAAGTGATGAAGGCAGTCATTGATTGTGGTGCTGAGTATGGATCCGATGAACACTACATTGCCACTGCATTGTTTGTCAAGAAGGAGCAAAGGGAGATGTTCATGACCTTACCTACTAATGATGTTAGGAAGAACTGGCTTACTAGAAAGTATAATGATAGGCATGCACATTAGGAGTGTTTGTCTCATGTTTGAAGACTTGTAATAATTTAGATAATTTAGGCATGCACATTAGGAGTGCTTGTCTCATTTTTTTCCTTCTTTGACATTTGTTTGTCCATCAGCTTGTCATATGGTTGACCTCATTTTTTCTACATTTTGCTCTATGGATCACAGATGTCTTCAAGTAAAAGCGATGACTGTAGCGATGATGATGAACAATTTTTTTCTATCGTTCAAGGCGGTGCTAAACTTGCAGAAGCTTATGTGAGCCTTTATATGAACAAGGCACCAACAAGGATCTCACAGCTGAGTGGAATGGGATGGGTGATTGAGACCCTAAACACTGCAGGTGAATGCCATAGAATGTTTCGAATGAACGAGCACATCTTTCTGGATCTTCATGATAGGTTGGTTGCTAGGTATGGTTTGGAACCATCCAAATTCATAAATACTTATGAAGCACTAGCAATACTTCTATTCATATGTGGTGGCTGTGAGTCAAATAGAAGAGGGCAAAATAGGTTCAAGCATTCTGGTGAAACCATTAGTAGGAAATTTCATGAATTTCTTGATTGTGTGGTTGCAATGGCTAAAGATTATATAAGACCAATTGATCCTAATTTTCGGACAGTTCACAAAAGAATTAGAAAGGACAAAAGAGCATATCCACATTTCAAGGACTGCATAGGAGCACTAGATGGAACTCATATCCGAGTGTCTCTTTCACCTAAAGAACAAGTCAGATTCATTGGTAAGACCGGAATTCCTACTCAAAATGTGCTTGCCATATGTGATTCTGATATGCGATTCACATATGTGGCTGCGGGCCAACCGGGAGCTTTCCATGACACTAGTGTACTCTACCATGCAATGGAAGTGGATGCGCAAGTCTTCCCGCATCCTCCAGAAGGTAATAAAATAACATTTTGCATTGTCAATTTGTAACTCGGATTCTTATGCTATTTTTTCATATGCGCAGGCAAGTACTATGTTGTGGACGCGGGCTATCCTAATCATCCAGGTTACCTATCTCCATACAAGGGTGAAAGGTATCATTTACCCGAGTGGCATCGAGGTATGGAACCAAATACTCCAAAAGAAAAGTTCAATCGGATTCATTCATCTGTTCGTAATGTTATTGAACGTTCATTTGGACTATTGAAGATGAAGTGGCCAATTCTTTATAAGATGCCTTCGTTTTCCATGCTCACACAAAAGAAGGTTGTAGCTGCTACCATGGTTATCCACAATTTCATCGTGAGCATGCAAGTGGGGATGCGGACTTTGCTAGATTTGATCGAGATCCGAACTTTGTGCCAACTATCCCGACAAGGTACAACAAGTATGCTGTGTCTCGCCATGCCTCTGATACATCTACTACGGAATCAAGCTTTGTAACTATGGACACATTTCGTGATAGTTTGGCGACATCCGTCGCATTAGCTTGGAATTAATGTAATCATGTATCTCGGATTATTTGGTTGGACTTGTATTAGTTTGGAATTAATGCAATCATGTATCTCGGATTATTTGGTTGGACTTGTATGTCAGATTATTTGCTTTGACGAAATATTTGGATTATGTTAGAATTATTATTTTGGATTATCTTGCAATATGTTGGAATTTTATTTGAATTCACAAGTTTATTTTGCTGTTAGACGCATCAACGAAGTACACTCATGCAAACCAAGGCCAAAGTGGGCAATCCACAATGATGAAACACAACTCTGGAGCTCAGAGTATAATTCTACCCAAACACCCTCAACAGACAGCTCCAACTCCACCCAGAGCCAGCTCCACCTGGATTTCTGGAGTAGAGCTGCTCTGACTGGAGTTGGAGCCATACCAAACAGGCCCTAAGCCTCCCCAGAGACGTTACATTCTTAGCAGGATGCACTTTTAATCTGTTGATAGGAAATAATGCACCAAAATTTCAGGAAGTCTTCAGAAAGAAAAACTATTTGTTCTACTACAAAAACTCCCAAAGTTATTTACTCTTTGCTACTAGCATATCCTACATGAGATGAGCATTTCAGATCATTCCTTCCATTCCAAGCTATTTGTTCTACTACAAAAACTCCAAAAGTAATTTCACTCTTTGCTACTGGCATATCCTACATGAGATGAGAGTTTCAGATCATTCCTTCCGTTCCATTACAGGAAGCAATAATCAGCATACCTCGTATGACATATTATCTGGGTCCACATTGTCTTCCCTTGCAACCTAATGTGGATAAAAATCGTGGTCACGTTTCCAGTTGAGACAAATGGAGTCCTTTTCATGTAAGAGTAAGACAACAATCTCAATGAACCAAAAAGTTCAAACAGAAGAGTGCCCAAACAACAAACCTGAGCTGCATTCTGTGCAGGCCTGTACTCAACAGCTGGTGACGATGACTCCAAGGACACATAGCCTGAATAGAAAATGAAGGATGAGCATGTTATGTGGCCAGTGACCGTGTTAGTTGACTCCAGCTAAGTAACTAACGGAATCACTTCAGAAGAAGGGAAAGGTTCAGAGATTGGTGCTGTACCGGCGAATTCTCTGGCATCGGCAGCAGCGTCACCGTCACCCATGTTCTCCTCCTCCTGCAGTTGCTTGGCCAGAGCTTCGTCAGATGCTACCCAGGCCTCAATCTTGTAGGTCTCCGAGGAGACGCGGACTGAATATGTGGTGGGAGTGGCCATTGACGGATTTGCAACTCCCCTGCAACGATTTAGCCGAGAAGGTGGGGATTCAATCAAAGCATATGAAACCTCGTGCAGCTTTTGAACATACTCAAGCAAATTGTCTGAACTATGAACCGAATTAACATTTGGATTTCAAGCTCACGATTGCAGTGAAAATATTTATGTCTGCAATGTCTAGTGTCTTCCAACAGAAATCGAAGTCTCATATCGCGTCGCTGGAAGGGCAATTTGCCTCACAGAAGCTCGAAAGCACAAATCAGCCACACCAAACGTTGCTACTAAATTTTACTCCTGCCAAGAACAATCAGAGCTAAGAGCCTAAGATACACCTAAAGCAGTGCCGATTCATCGAAATCAGCCCGAGCAAGTTCGCAGGGAGGTTCTGTCTTCTGCTCTGCCTTCCAATTGCCACAGTACCAAACAAAAGAGGAGAATTTGTACTAACTCTTTTCTCTTTCCGATCAAGAAACGACGAAAAAAAAAGAACAAACAGAATTCGCTCCAGACCAAGAGCGCCCGCTGAACAATCCAACGACCGTCTTCTCGAACGAACTGGAAGGAGATAGCAGTGCGTACCTCGCCTCCTTCCTCCAGATCAGCGGAGAAGAACGGAGTGATGGCGCCGCCCGGCCGCGGGTGGCTCGTCCTCCCTCTCCTCTCTCTATCGCTACTTCTCCCCCTCTCTCTGGCGAACTGTGTGGTACACTGATTTATGCAGCCGACATGAGACGCGGTCGCTCACAAGTCAATAATGTGAGGTAGACAACTTTACTCTCTTCCTTTTTGTTCTCTTTATATATTTATATTTTTTTCCTTTGTTTCTCGGCACCCTTGTTCTTCTTGTCTAAGTTCTCAACTATGCAACTACTTCATTTTTCATTCCATCCTCGTTGACGAAACTCCATTTTATAAGCCCTAATCCGGAGGATAAGCCACGGAAGCTGTAATGACGCATCTGGATTCAGCTGTCCATGAACATGTCACATCACCTTGCAGCATTTGTTTAGCAAAAATTAACGGTGTGCTTAGGCTGCTAGCTTGCTAGGTTCACACAAAAGGTCACAAGTGGCATCACAGAGGGAATTGTTTAAGCTCACTAAGCCGTTGGCGGGTCTTCGTCGCAGAGATAGAGAGTGGCTCACAACCCACGCGCAAAACCAAGAGGTCCGTCCAGAACAGTAGCTTCCAGGTGACGGATCTCGCAAGATTTTGCCACTCAAACCCCCTTTCGGGTTTCTATTGCACCTCTGTCGAGGTGACTGATCTCTTATTTTATTTTGTTGTCAACCAAAACTGTTAAAAGATGCTGAACCTAAAATCTCTAGCAGAACTCAGCTAACCTTGATATGTCCGTTGAAATTAAATGCATAGGCTATCATTACATTTCTCATGTCAAGACAACTAAAAAATACTTTAAAAATCACTAGCATAAGACAGCTTAGCCTAGACCGTCTAAGCCAGTTTTGTAAACTTCTTCAAATTGAAAAATGAATTTCATCATTATATTCCTCTTATTAACGATTAAGAAAAAAATATACATAGAACATCTAATTTAGTCCAATGAAGAAATTATGCTCTTAGTAAGGTTTTGCCTCGAAGAAACAGGCTACGATGGTTTTGATGATTCAACTTGGAATTAAGTTGAATTTTGACACATTTTGTAAGGGACTTTGATTAGATAAGACCACCACCTCCTTATAACTACACGGGGATCATTATTGATTGAAGTGTCCAAAACCAGTCCATTTTCACCTTTTTTTTGTCCTAATTTTTTTTAATATCTACGTTGTTGTTAATTTCTTGACGACATGCCCTAGATTAGTTGACCGACCTAGGGAACATTTTAGTGCCCTTGCCTCGATGGGGTCCCTTCGGGTGAAAGATTCGACAACTTTTTTGCTAGTTTGGCCGTAAAATCTTATTTTTACTGAGTAAATGTGATAGTTATTACCTTTAGATATTCGTGGGCAAAACCTAGATAAACCTGGTAGGCCGATTACCGAAAGTAGCTAGTCGGTGTTGGCAGATTTGTGCCTCCTCGATCCATTTTGCAATCCGAGTGCTCTAGCTCCATGTGTGTGAGTTATCTTTACGTCAAGCTATCTTATTATGTCTTATTTTTTGAAAATACACTGATATCACTAACAATATTATTTGTTGGGTAAGCAGCAGGCAACGAGTAACAGAAACGCCAAAACATTAAGTAGACACTGGATAAGTCCAAAACCTGTCGTAGTTCGCAATGGATGGTGTATCATGACAGCGGCGTAAAATAAGCCTCAGTAAGAGCATCTCTAAGAGTTTGTCAAATTTTAGTTGACAAATCAAATCTTGTGGTTTGGCAACTTCTAAAAAAATATGTCAAATTAAAAAAAATGTATCTCTCTAATAGTTCCTTATTTTTTACTTATTAAATAAAAAAAAAGAAAGAAAGGCCCACCAGGTTAGTTTGTTGACCGGTACACGGGGAGAGTGGCGCGTGCCTCGTTGCGACGCCCGCCGTCGCCTCATGTTTTCTGTCCAATCCATCAGCGCGGACAGGCGGCGAGCATGTACTCCAGCATTTGTCGGCGACCAACGCCATCAGGCAGTGGACGCCGGCATTCTGCAGTACGAGGTGGCGTCGGCAACCAACACCAGCTGCAGCCGCCTGACACCTGCAAAGTTCAGCACTGAATCTTTGCCATCCCATCGGAGCAGCATGTATCGGCCAACAGTACCATGTACAGTACAAAATTAAATGGATTCAACAGGAGCTTGCACGTACAGTGGAATGGAACAAGATAATACAAAGACGAATCTTCAAGCTCCAACTGGTACTAGCAGGTGCAGGTCGCGGACAGGAGCAAATCTTCTCTGTTCCAAAGGAGCAGCAGCACGCAGCAGTACCTGTCGGCCACTAGCAGCATCGAACATATAGGAGCATTGACATACAGAATCAGCAGCCAAGGAGAAAAGTATGAACCCTACATGACTACCAACAGCGGAGGCCTCTTGCCTAGCCCTAGCGGCCTAGCAGATCGACGTTCATCAATGGACCGATCCTAGTGCAGGTTGTTGATCTAAGTACGGAGATTGACGGGAGATAGAGGAAGGACATACCTCAAACAGAAGCCGCGCGATCTGCACTGGAGGACGGAGACCGGTCTTGGCGGCTACGCTGCTGAACGCCAGGACGGGGCCGGTCGATCGTGGCGGCGTCGTTGCTGATTTCCAGGACGGGGACGGTCGTGGCGACGTCGCTGCTGATTGCCAACCTTTTTTTTGCTTCATCAAATTTTTAAAGATGTTAATTTTATTTGCCAAACTCTTGAAGATGCTCTAAAAGAATATTAAACTAAAATATACCTCATGGAATGTATAGTTTCATAAAACCACTTGTTTCATTATATAATATAAATACTCTCTCTATCCACAAAAGAATACAATTCTAACATATTAAATTATTTTTGTTTAACTAACTATAAATAAAAATACCATTATTTATATAATATCAAAATAAGTATCGTCAAATTTAGTATCAGATGTACTGTATCATACTATATTTATTTGGTGTTATAATATTAATATTTTTACATATATGCTTATTTAAATTTTACACACACATAAACCTTGTTTTTTTTTTTCTGGCAAAATGTCTTATTTAATTTCCGTGGCGAGGATCGCTTATTCGAAACTGTGTATGTTGTTTGGAGCTTTGCAGGACTGGCCGGTCGTCGCGATGCCCCGCCGCTCCAATCTCGGTGTTGTGGTGTAGTGAACGCCGACCCAACCGATCGACCGCGAGCGAGCGCGTGTGACGTTCGGTGGCTCACACGCTTGCGATGCACGGCGGCGCTCCTCCATCCAAACGCGCGGCCGCCGGGCACGGGCACCTAAACGTAGGTGAGCAACGCGAGGCTCGCCGCCGTTGCTCCCGGGCAACAGACCATGAACTCCTCCTATAAATCGCGCCGTTAGCGCACATACACGCACCGCGACCCAGTCCAGTTCACGCAGCACGTACGCACGGTGCTGCTCAGCGCACGCGAGACGACGGGGCGGCCGGCCGGTGCCTTGTCGGTTTGGAACAATGGCGATTGTGACGACGGCGGCCACGGCGTGCTCGGGGCAGCTGAACGGGCTGGCCCCCTGCCTGCGCTACAGCGTGCCGCCGTTGCCGGGGCAGGCGCCGCCGGCGCCCGGGCCGCAGTGCTGCTCTGCGCTCGGGGCCGTGTCCAGGGACTGCGCCTGCGGCACGTTCGGCATCATCAACAGCCTGCCCGCCAAGTGCGGTCTCCAGCCAGTCCGCTGCCGTAAGACCTCTACTCGCCATGATAATAATACGTACATTGCCACATTGCTTATTTATTACTGATGTGGCAAACTTGTCGTGCTCATGAAATTTCTCTTTGCTGCCGTGCGTTTCAGAGTGATGAGCTGACGGCCAGTGCGTCGTGCCAGGAAAAAAGGTGAAGGATCCAAACACACTGAATAATAAAGACCGTCGACTCCTGTGTCCTCATTCATATCCGTTTGGTTTAGTTTTCTGTAGTTTTTCATATATACACGTTCAGCCAGTCCTGTCTTTGAGACACCAGTGAATGCTAAAGCAAACTCTGACGGTCGTTTCGCATTATCTCCTGTGTGCCCTTTTCGAAACCTCCTTATCTTATACGCACGCTACCAGCCACAGGCTGTGCAAGCATCACCGGCTCATCGCTTTTTGATTCACAGAACCAACAATATATACAGAACCACTCTGCAAGGCAGGACTCGTTGAAACGAATGGTCATGCGTAGGTATAAACTGTATAAGGTATCACATTGTATACATACTGCCCCATGCCGTCCACAGTTTGCCCTGACATAACATGCATACGTGAAGCATGCAAAGCGCAATGCATCACGACATGGCGCGACAAAAGAATTTTTAACCTTTTCTTCGGCCAACCCAACCATTTGACAGACTTTGAGTTTTTACTGGCAAAAGGTGCTAGTATATATATAAAATGTAAAACCTCCGACTCCAGCTGTGGTATCTCTAACCATGCCTAACACTTTATCCTCTACGCCGTGATCTGTTCTAGAAACAGGGCTTCCTGCTTGCTTGTTAGGCCGAGGTCACTGAACGATACGCCGCCCTCACTGTCGGTAAATGTGCGCCTTGGGTATGTCCTCACCTGCATGATACAAAATGATGAAAAAGACAAGGTTGGGAGAATTTAAACAGAAGAACAAAAAGGTGCCACAAGAAAACTCGGCGAAGAATTGACTAAGCATCTATGTTTCATAGTTAAAAAGAACTGAACTCTAGACCAGGGATTTTCAAACAATTTACTAGGATGCCACCAGGAAACTGCCAGTTTCAAGAGATCTCCAGACAGAGAGGGTTTTTCTTCAAATGATAAATTCCAAAATGCACCCTGCATAGCCAACTAGACTGACACTAACTACTTTTTCTGCAGACCATTTCAGAGTAATGATAAGAAATCAAGCTAGCTACTTCTAACATTTCTTAAGAATACAAGACTTACAAAAGTGATGTCCTGGAACAAAACTAAGACTGCTAGATAGACCAACAAGAATAAACCTACATGTCCCATATTGCAGCATGGCAAAAAAAGATAACCCCTGACAGCTCATAGCCTCATAGAAGCGAAAGGAAACACTATGAGTGCAATTCGTTGCTTGCACTAGCCTTTCGCTGCATTGGGTCTAATGCATCATAGCCTAAACCAGCTGCCAGCATAAATGTACGCAATGTGTTTGTGTTTGGTTGCCTTGTGTAAGTTGCATTTGCTAATATTGGTGTTTGGTTGGTTGGCTGCGTTGTACTGTATTTCTTATGATCACCATGCTTGTTGTGGTGAGATTAAACTCTTGCGTTTAATGCTCCAAAAGTTTGCATGAAACATCGCTCAAAGCCACATTCCCTGACTCACGAATAAAGTAACTCAAACTGATTTATTTGAGAAAACAGGAAACTGACAAGTTCCTTTTAACACAAAATTTTACTAAAAACTAATGGTAAGCAATTACCAATCTGTAGGTCCCTGGCTTGCAAGTCCTCCCAATGTCTAAGAAATCAAATAGGAACTGCAGGCAAGCCAACAAGCAAGTATTAATCACTCAGATATAAAAAAAAAAAGTAACAAAAAAGAAAGAAGGCTAACGGATGATTTTCTTCTGGATTCAGGCATCTCAAAATTGTTTACCTGAAGTTTATCAGTTTTGAGAAAGCGACGCCCTTGTCGAATACCATCAGGCATGCGGACTACAACTGTCACGGCACCCTCTGCATTTGGAGGCGGTTCCGATGGTAATGATGCTTGCTTGGAAGCGAGACTGGACTCTAGCTCCTATTTCATCGAAACATCAGGGACAACATGAAAAACAGGTAGTCAAATATCCAGTAAAATAAAACAGGTAGCCTAAACAAGGAAAATACAGATCAAGTAAGCCAAACTGAAGTTGGTGAGATGAAGTGGCTAGTTATCATAACCTCATGCAAATAAAACATTTTTACCAGTTTGTAGTCCCAAACACATGATATTAATATGATGAGTACAACTCACAAACTAAACATAAACCAATATCCGTCCAAACATAAGATAAAAAGAGCACCAAGTTTCATATGATCACACTGATGAACTGATGCTGTAGTTATATAGCATTCAAATATTTAAGATAGTTGCCTATCAATCCTAAACCTTCCAGATTACATGTGACAGAAAGATACCTCTTCCTCAAGTTGCCTTTTACGCCTTTCCTCCTCCTCTTGCTTCTGTTTCTCAAGAGCAGCTTCTCTTGCAGCAGTTTCTTCTTGGCGACGGAGCTCAGCCTCCTGTGAGGCCTTTAACTCCTTTTCTCGATCAGCTTGTAGCGACGCAAGGTACTCATCATCCTGTAAATCAAAATTGATAAAATAGCTCACCCATTGTGGCAGTTATGAAAATACGGATAAATATTAGACTTTGAACCTGCTGCTCTCGTAATAACCGCTGTTCAGTTAATGCTGGTGATGGAGAATGAGCTATTGGGGGATAATAAGTAGAGCTTCTGTGAGAAGGCATGGAGAAAGGATATGTTGGTCCTTCAGGAACTCCACCAAACATTGCAGCCTCAAGCATAACAGCTTCATCATGCTCCTCAGATGAAATGCCACCCCACTTTTTTATTATAAAGAACAACGAAGTCAGAAATTAAACAAATGCTTTCTAATGTCCTAAGGCACATTGGGATCACAGATTATAATACCTCAGATGGGAACTCATCTCCATTGTTATGCTGGTGATCGTTCAGAACAGGGCTAGCACCTGGGTGCACCATTTGTGCTAGCTCGGTGTTCTCAGAAGGAGCACGCCGAGAACGGCGTCTAACTAACGGTTGTTCCTGTACATCTTCAGTCTCCTCTTGAAAGCCCTCTTCATCTATTGGTTGCCTAGACGTTCCAGCCTTTCCTGAAGCTGGTCCTTGCCTCCAAAATGAAAGTGTGTGTATAAGGAATCAACTGGTGCTGTAGTAGGGTAGCCTGGGTAAAGAGGTGGGTAGTAAAGTTAATATTCACCTCTCGACCATTCCATCTGTGGTTCCCATGCCTGCTTTATCAGAAGAATGTTCCTCCAACGTCACTCCCTCTTGATGCTGGTCTCCTCCTTGCTCTGCTATCTGAAAATTATTGAAGAAATAGAGATGATATCAAGATGAGCACAGAACACAAGTGAGTGTGCAAACAGATGTCATAAAGCAAAATTGAAGATTCACAAAAGAATGTTGGAGAAAATATGTGTATGCACTTGCATGCATGCACGCAAGCTAACACATCCATATTGGAGAAAACCATATATAAGCACGCGCGCACACACACAGCTACATTACATTTGCCAGTGCTTCAGAATCCTTCTTTGAAGCTTCAATTGCTGCCCTAATCATTTCCTCTTCTATGTCATCATCATAGTCATTAACATGAACCAATGGAGGAGCAGTTGGCACAGAAGATGTATTGCTAGGAATACTGGGATGTGGAGCAGATGGTGCAGATAACAATCCTTCATCCTCATCATCGATTATGATAGTTTCAGGAACTTCCGGGCCATTTAAAGACTCATTTCCAGTAACATCCTCAATAACAGGGGCCTGTCCAGATGGACCTATTTGTGGATCACTATCCTTAACTTCGATAGGAATCTCCCTCGCCTCTCTAGGGTGCGACACCAGTGGTCCACGACTGACACCATCAGTGGAGCCGATTCTGTCCAAAAATTGGCGCTGAAAATTTGGATCCATTAGCGCAAAAGGATCACGGAAATTCTCTGGGGAAGATCTTTGAAATGTATTATCAAGTGGTCCATCCAGATCCATCATATCATCATGACTAGCAGGCATGGTGTTTTGACTGATTCCATTCCTGTAAACAACAAACATGTTATTAATCTGGACAGTATGTGTACTAGGAGTGAACTTCGATATCCATAGCAAACATGGTTAGGAAAGCTGAAACACTTACAATATGCTGTCTCCATCATTGAAATGTGAATTTATTGCTCGATTAAGGTCACCGCCATGTTCCTGGATTACATTAGTTAGTTAGAACGTTCAGAAAAAACATTAGTCAGTTAGCCACTATGACTAGATGATAGGTAGATGAAAACAGATGCAAATAGAAGTTTGCTAGACTTAGAAAGTTAACGAACTGTTATGTGATTTCCTCCATAAGATCGGATCAAACACATTGGATGATGATATGGTAACAAGTGTAGCCAACACTCAATAGGCTCATTGGAAATGTAATTATGAATCCTCATAGTAAACAAGTGCTAATTGGTCCAGATCATGAAAACAATTATAATCAACCCGGATAGCCTGTGACCAATTTCAGCCCTTTCCGTCGAGCGAGGAAAAACAGCAGTTTAACTACCACTTCATTGGTGATTCCTAAAGATAAGAATTACTGTATCTATAACCCTGGAAAAGCAAGCAATAGGAATAACAAGGTAACAAAATTGTTATGTGAGTTCCATCTTAGGATTGGATTGAGCACATTGGAAGACAGTATGATATCAAGTGTAGTCTGAAAGGCTTATCGTGGAATTGTAACTATTGAATACCCTATGTAATAAGCACGAGATGTTTCTGCAAATACTACTAAACAGAACGAGCCAAGTAAATCATTTCGAACAGGAACAGCAAACTGAACCAGATCATGCAAACAGTGTCAATCAAACTGGATGCCATGTGACCAACGCGGCCCTATTTCACGAGTAAGGCAGAAATTGAACATTTTTTCTGAAAAAAAAAGAGACACTTTTGATGAATGAATAATTATATAAAGAGAAAAAATACAAAGGGGACAAGAAAAGCGCCGAGATTTGGTTAAAAAATCCATTCCATAACTGCACACCAATTCCAGCGCTCGCTAGTGACTTCCACGATTCAAAAAGCCATGTGGGTTAATAAGCCCGGCACGCAAATCTGGTGCACCTCATCCCGATGACATCTCGTCGCATCACACCAAAACCCCAACCCCATCCGCTACACACCCGAAAACACGATTAAACACCGAGCGCTAACGCTCGCCCCAGCGCGACCAAATCCACCATGACCCTACCCGATTTCGCCAGATTCTGGATTCTGAATTGAACAGGGGAAAGTGAATTGAAAGGAAAAAAAAAAAAAAAGGAAAGGCCTTTGGGCGGTACCTCGAGCTTGCGTACGGCGACGGCCTCGTCGGCCCCCGTGATGCTGATAAAGGTATCGATCACCTCCTGCGGTGGCCTTGCCATGGCGGGAGGGTTCGGTGCCAACGCGGCGCGGAGGAGAGAGGCAGGGAGAAGATAGGAGAGGAGTTGCGTGAAGAGGAGAGAGAGAGAGAGACGGCAACAAACTGAAAAGAGGCAGGTGTTCTCTTCCGATTCTGATCTCTGAATCTGAAGCCGCGACTCCGAGCGGTGACCTGTTTGCTCAAGTCGTTGGGTTGAACAGAACAGCCCACCTCAAAAGGGCTTTCCCTTATCAATATCATCAAGAGTTCTCAACACTCTACGATTACTGTAGATTACTACCAAGAAGCACATATATATTACTTCTGTCTAAATTCTGAGATGTTTTGAGTTTTTTTAGATATGTATATGTAATGTTTATTATACACTTAGATATAACCTATGTATAGTTGTATAATAAAATGTTATACCTAGAAAAAAATATCTTACTATGTAAAATGATGGAGTGTAATTTAAATCTTATAATTCTACTCCCTCCGTCTAGGAAAACATGCAACGTTGCGTGTCAGGAAAAGTAGTTCACATTTGCTGAATTTTTAGCGAATAGTATTTATATTTATATCTCCCACTCAATTTATTATGAAAGTATATTATGTTTAAACAAGTAAACATTTTTCAAATGGCATCATTTTATTACTTGCTTTGGTTGTGTTGTCGTCAATCACAAAAAAATGAAATTGTAAAAACATGAACCTTAGCATGGCTTTGATGATTTTTGGTGATTGAGTGGCAACATAACCACCATGACTAACAATGTTTGTCATTATACAAGTTCAGTCCCTAAGGAACAGTGATGGATTTGAGCAAGGCTAGGATGTCACCTTGCTCTTTTCTCAGGATTGGACCACACACTTAGAACATAGGGTTAGTCCAATAGGTTTCATCAATTAGAAAAAACCAAACTAGGGCTTTCCGCGTGGCAAGGGTAGGGTGTTAGACTCTGATGTGGTTAGCGAAGCTATCCAACGTTCAATGCAAGGCAGCTCCTATTCACAACAACTAGTTGGTTGTGTTGGGGCTATTTATGCCCCCATATCTAACCATTTGAAGGGTGATGGAGCTGGTTGAAGTTGTAGTTGAGTTGATATTCTACTCTAGTCACGACATGCAGTTAATAAGAGAAGATTAGATAATTAGCAAAAGCATTAGGATTAATGCTAGTTTTAAGATGCATTGGTGTTTTTGCTACCTCTTTGCAATCAATATTTGTGTACCTTAAGACAACCGAGAAATATGACAAGATCTGCTATGGCAATTATAACGCTGAAGACCAACTATCAAAGAGCAGTAAAAAAGTAGAGAAGAAACATGAGGGCTGGAAGAAACATCCGGAGGGGGTTTTATTGCTAAATGTGGATGCAAGATACAATCAGGTCCGAGGAACCGGCAGTACAGGTGTTGTGATAAGGGACTCTAGTGGTTCTTCTATAACTGCTACTGCACGATTCGTTGAACACGTACTAGATGCACCTATGGCGGAGGCAATGACACTCAGAGAGGGGCTGTCGTTAGCAAAACAGATAGGCTTTGGCTGGCTTATGATTTAGTCAGATTGCTTAGAGGTGGTTGAAACGATGCAGCAAGGTGCCTTCTCAGCAACAACAAGTGCGTCGGTGTATGATGATTGTGTCCAGCTTTGACGAGATTTTATATCAATTTCGATTGAAAATTGTAACCGGGAAGCAAACAAAGTAGCTGATGAATTAGCTAGATTAGCTTTGGCATCAAAGTTATCCTTTAATTGGGTTGATGAACCCCTAGTTTTCTCTTAGTAGTCTTGGTGAACGGTGTAACTTTGTTCTATGATCAATAAAGCGCACCAAATGGCTTACATAAAAAAAAAAAGGAGAGACTTGGTGGAGACTAAAGTTGGGGAAGACCAAAGTTTAGCCCTTGCAAGGGTATCCTACAAAATGGAAAGTGTGAGCTTTTTGACCTTAAAACAATGCGGGAGCTTGCATTCTCTCATATTCCGCATTTGTTTAGAATCTAGATGTGCACTTATTAATTTTCCTAATTGGTTTTTGGCTTTAATTTGTGACCTTCCTAGGTGTCGTGGTCCTGGCACCTCCTCGTCGTGTTACGCAAATGGAGGAAACCTTTCGTTGGTCTGCAGTGAACACGTCAAAACAGATGGCACTTCCGCGTCGTGTTCCTCAAATGGAGGAAACCTTTATGTGCCCCCAAGTTTACTTCACAATTGATTTCACTTTTTCTGTAACCACACTTCATCTCTCTTGTTGAGAACAACTTGACTAACGACTGACGTACTGTTCGTCACAGACTTTACACCCACTTCCATCGTTAGGCAATCCTACGCTACATGTTCAGGCGGTCAGAACTATTCCTACACTTCCCAGGAGTGATGGCGGTCGCGGTCGCGGCCGCGGTCGTGCAGCACGTGCCCGGTACGCCTGGCATCGTACAGCCTTCGTTCCCTGAACTCCATGGCGTCCTCTGCGACCACCGCTTTGCCATGCCGACGCTTGTGCCCCAAGTGCCCGGCCTCCCTGTGCTGCACGCCGAGTGCCGGGTCGTGCTCGTGCCTGTGCCGGTGGCCTTCTGCCGCTGCCTCGGGCTGCTGCCTGTGTAGGACGTGGTGGTGGCTGGGCTCGATCTTGCTCCTCTGGTGCGCGTGGTGGTGACCCTGGGGGTGGTGGCCATGGCGGTGCGAGTGCCCGTGGTGGTGGTGGTGCCGGTGGTGATGGTGGTGGTGGCGGCCTTTCTTGTGCCTCTGGTACGTGCGGTCGTCCAGCCTCAGCAGGTCCTCCCACCAGTCGTAAACCGGGTCGAAGAAGCCTTTCTGATGAAGAAGACACAGGAGAAGTGCGCCTGCAGATCACATTGACCAACAAAAATGTTTGCTGAATGGTGAGCATGGGCAACGTCAGGCGTCAGTCGTCACAGCATTCGACGTTGAAATGTTGAAAAGCCTACTTACCTGCGGGTAACGTAAAAAGTAGCAGCACCAACATGACGAGCCAGGTGATGCATATGTACTGGGTATGGCAGCTGAAGTCAAAAAAGCTCCAACATTTGTTCATCCTGCTCCCAGAAAATATGGTAAAAATCAGAAAATGAAAAACAAATTGCTGTTCATGAGAACTGATCGGAGGTGACAAGAAATTGTCAAAGGTATGAGCAAACTGGAAGGAATTGGTGCACCTGCAAGATTTGCCACTTAATAAATCAATCAGAAAATCCCAGAAGCTAAGCAAATAGCCTTTGATGGTGTCAAACAAACCCAATTCATGGTCATTTGGTGAACCGATAATCTACAGATTGAAGACAAGAAGCATCAGGATTTTGCGGTAAATGAATGGATTTAATTGTTGAGGTTACACACAAAGCTTTCTCGGTGCAGAGAAGAATATTGTGGCTGAAATGCTTATTCATACATAATAATTCTATGCGACCTGATTGTACAAGAATTTATAGTTTCTATTTTAGCCAAAGGCGCATAGAGGCTGACAATTTTTTTTTCTGGCAATTGAAATTTCTTTGAAAATCAGAAAAACCCAAACTTTTCCGAACCTGTGTTCCACTATCAAGAACTGTAGCCGTGGTAGAAAAAAGGCATTCTTGTCTGTCAAGTTCACTAAAATCTGATGCCTTCAGAATAGCTGAAATAGAGCATAGAGGCATCCCATATTAAGTCTCTAACACAATAACGTTGTCAACACAACTGATGCTAAGCTGTACTGCAATTTTGAGCCCACCTGTACATTGATACTTTGCCTCTTTATCTGTAGATGCACGCAAATAAAATAAACGGGTACTAGCTTCATCCGGTTTCAGGACATAATACTGCTCCTGAAAATCAGTAATGCAAACTTTATGAGACCGACTCCAGTGAGAAGGTTAAAGGAGCAGGGAACTTGCTGATTATTCTCAAAAAAAAAAAAAAAACTTGCTGATTGATAATAAACAATAAGATGAGGCATCAAACTTGATATAGTAGGAATAAAATGTCCAGAAAATTCCTCTTAAAAAGAACATGAACTGTGTAGTCAGGCAGCTTACTGATCTCATATTGAATGTATATTTACTACATTGACTAACAATATGCTAACCAAATATAAAATCGTACGAAAACAGGTATATATGCATAATTTGGAGTAAACCAAAATGGCATAAGTATGGCAATGAAAATGTGTACAGAAGTGCGAAACATGCAATCATGCAGACGAAAGTAAACATTACCTCCACAAAACTGATGCCACTTAAGCAGTTAAACTGCAAAAGGAGCAAACCACTGGTTAAATTTCAAAAAAAAATCAAATTCGGGGTTTGCAGTTGAGTTCATCTGTTACTTTGATCTCGGACTACACAGAAGACACAAAAGTTCACAATCCAGTTGGCAAGTGAAGCAAGGTACAAAATTTATGACAGATGCAGACCGTCAAGGTATACGAAGCCTCCAGTTTACCAATATTCTTAGTTGCGACCTTTGCAATGCCATATTGACTTAAGGCTTCAAATGTTGGAACACTAATGTTGGTTATCTTCCCTGGACTCCTGTTGTGGAGGTACGACATATTAGACATTCTTCTAAACTAAAGAACATAAAAAATGTAAAGAGCAGGAATTGAGAAGATGAGAAGATAGATTTCCCTGCTGTTTGTCAAACATGGCATAGATTTAAAGGGACACTTGTTATTTGGATAGCATCTACTTTTAAGAATAGGGCCATGGTAAACAAATATAAATATGGATGTTATCTGTCTGTACTTGATAATTTGCAATGAGTGGGGCCGTGGTCAACAAATATACCTCTGATACATATATTCTATGTCATCAGCACTCAGCTCTATCCGTAAATTGCTATTACGAACTTCTGTCACTCCAATAGAAAAGGTATGGACAGTTGCATTCTGTGGAGGGGGTGTGTCAAAAACTTGATCCAATGTTAGCAAATGAGAACAAGATAGGAAAAGAGATGGAAGCATTACTGGATGTTGATTGATCCTCTGAAACCTTCCCTGGACAACATACTGGGGCTCTTGGCTCCTGTTTATCCGATTTTTGTCAGACTGAAACATATGGGTGACAGCTTTCAAAGACGGCGCATAATAGGAGTAATTCATTGTAAAGGGCAGATAGTTGTTTAATAAATAGGCACATAACACTTTTCTCTTTTATTGTGACCTCAGTGCTATAGTATGAAATTAATGACAAACAATCTGAATTTAAAACATGCTAGCAAAAAAACCATGAAAAAAAAACTGAATTTAAAATATGATTGTGTGTGCGTGTGTGTGTGTGTGTGAGAGAGAGAGAGAGAGAGAGAGAGAGAGAGATCAGTGTGGTCCAGTTGATATATTGAATCTGCCATAATCATTGATAACCAGTAAAGGTAATAGTTATCTTTGCTGCTCTTTGTAGGATTGATCCACAATCTCCCATCCTAGTGCAAGAAAAAAGGGAAAAATTCCGGGGCTATTTACAATAGTTATTTATTATATAATTACCTCCAAAAAGGTCCATAGCTGATTGTACAAACAGCTCCCAAATGCCGATGCACAGAAGTTAGGTTGTTTTTGGAAAGCCTCATAACCAACACCAATCTTGTCACATTCGATACCACTCTCTGTAAAACGAACTCTCTCCAACAGCATCCACTTGCTATATTCAGCACCAAGGTTTTGCGGTTCACCACTACCAGCACCCTTCAATGTAACACATCAAAAAAATGTTTCAAGTCACATAATAGAACACTGCAAATACATTAGAATCAGGGTGTCTTGTAATTTGGTGACGCACCTTCCTAGGGGTCACAAGATAGAAGCCCTCAAATTTTGGGATGCTTTCATAACCAACAAAATCACCAATAAGATTCACTCTAAGAAAATTGTCTTTAGAAACAACAGTTTTATTCTCTGGACCAACAACAACCTCCTGCAGTGCAATTGGGGAGAGATATAAAAAACACTTCTGAAATGAGTGACATAACAAAAAATCTACTGCAGATTCTTAGAAGGAAAAACTCCATCGGAACAAACTTTGGTTTTATAAGTAAACACCAAAATTCACAATTTAATTTCTATACTAGAAAGAAAAACGATCTCAAAATAAACAAATAAGTATAAGCATAGGAAGGTTGTGGAATTTTCTCAGCACAAATCATGGGTATGTGTGCTTAACCAAGCAAGAAACTGGCATGAGCAATCAGATAATTTATGCCCTAGTCCTCATGTGATACTGGTTGGAACTCTTATGCAGAATTTCAAATCCTACCGATACAGATGAACCTTTCTTAACTTGTACCCTGATGTTGAACCCAAGTGACCTATCTCCAATTCCAAAAATATGGAACCTGTTTCTCAGAAAATAAAGGAAGATCAATACACATGTTTATTATATTGGTATAATTGTATAGCATATTGTCGTACCACACTAAATTGTATTGTATCACAAGATGTATTATTCCACTACTTTGAAAAATAAATAAGATCATGCCTGATTAACATAACTATATATTGTGTATCTAATAATAGAGCCACTAGTCATGTTCAGAAACTTTACAATCAGGTCATTAAGTCATAGCAAAGATATGAACCTTTATTTCAGTTAACTCAGTACATTGAGTCAAGAAATTATTAAAACGATATAAACAACAGAGGTACATTGCCAACAATACGTACCAGTCACCTGGAAATCATATACAGTGAGCCGTATTTGCTTTTCCTTTGAAAAATTTCTCAACTATAAATTAGATCGTGTGAAAGAGGTGTTAGGTCATGTACTACAATAGCAAGAAGATAAACATTATTTCTGACTTACAAACGTTTCCACAAGATGAAGGTACACGGCGGTTAGGACCACAGGGACAGCACATAGGCTGGTGCAAGCCAAAGTAAAGGAAAACATGAGAATCACAAGGAGATTATAATTTATACAAGATATATAAATAAAAGCAAAAACAAAGGAATTCATCTATGTGCCTTGTTTTGGTTAATACTAGCATGCCTCCTGCACTTTGCTGCTGGGTCACTGAAATAATGCCTACTGCCAAATCAACAATTCTCAGCGTTTATAATTTCTAGTCGGGAAATACCTACCTTTTTTCAAGAAAAGATGTATTACCTTTTAAATAAGCACTACCGCTTCAATCAATATGTAGCTAAAAAACCCCCGTGGTGTGGTGTGAGTATATATTTTCTATTTGAGCCTTTCTTTCCCCTATCTTAATGCAATGATAGGCAGCTCTCCTGCGTATTCTAGGAAAAAATGTAGCTAAAAAATATCATAAATATTTAAGATCAGATGATACTGATAGTTGATATAACTTTTTGAATTCGACAGAGCATCAAGGGCCAATATTTTAGAGTTGACACTGGGCACATCAAACATGGCATAGAGTGGATGTTAAACTAGGAGCTGATTTCTTATTAAAGTAAACTCAATGCATATGGGTAAAATTGTTCTCACCTCTGAGTGCTGAATTAAAGAACCTTTCTCATCCCATAACCTGACCATAATCATAGAAAAAAAATGCATTGGTGTATAAACAGAATTGGGAATGCTAAGAAAATTTAAGGAGTCTACCAAAAAAAGGTCACAGATATGTTCCATGAGTACAAGGATCTACTGGAAGGCTTGCAGTTTTTTAAACAAAATGGGATTACAGACTTCCAGAATTTCTAAGAAACTGTGCTAAAAATAAAAGGAAATGGGATTGCCAATATCTGCTACTCTCCATTCCAAATTATAGGTTTTTTTGTCTTTTGTAGATACATCGAGGGAGTAATTGAAAAAAATAAAACAAGGATAAACAGGAATCACAAAATACCATACCTTTCACAAGCTCCAACAACATCAGCACCAGCATCTGGTTCACATTTGCGTGTCTCGACAAACTGTTCCTCAGGTTTGTAAGCAACATCCTGGAGAGACAAACAAAGAAAGGATCGAGTAATAGTTGAATACACTGGTCCGAGAAATAGTAAAAAAAAAAACTGCAGCCATCTGAACCAAAACGGCCGAGCAAAACACACATGAAAATTTCACGCAAATGGACTGTTATCACAAGTTCACAACCAAAGGCAGCTCTACACACAATACTGTGCAACCTCCGCGCTGTGCAGAGGTACAACCGTACAAGGATGCATCGGAGTAAATGGATCATATGATCAAAGCAGCAACGTTGTCATCAGAAGAGAGCACGAGCAAGGGTTTACCCTGATGTAGTTGAGTTCGTAGAGCGCGTACACGGCGCCTTTGTTGACGGTAATGACAGGGGGATTCCTGATGGTCTTCGTCTGCTCCGAATCGTTCACGTGCGCGACCTGCGCCACCAGCGACGCCTCCCCGCCTCTCTGCACCCAAAACGTGTACACACGCACACGGTGACACGGCACGCCAGCGCCGCCGTCGCAACCGTCCTCAGAATACACATACACGCGGGAATGCCGGGCATGGAAGAGGGAGTGGAGGCGCTTACGGAGTCACTGGGGACGGCCATGTCGACGACGACCTTCCTGGCGCAGGAGAGGCGGCCCCCCGCGCCCGAGTCGTCGACGCAGCTCTCCAGGAGGGACTTGGCGAGGACCTCCACGCCGCCTGCGCCGCCGGCCGCGAGGAGCACGAGGAGGAGGACGGGAAGGACGGCGGGGAGAGGGGAGCGAGGAGGAGCCATGGAGATTGCCGCCGGTGAACGGAGCGGAGGGGTGCGGAAGATTCTGCAACTGCTATAGCCTTTTGGACTGTGGAGTGAACTTCTCTTTTTCCGGGAGCGGGAGGACGGCGGCGCGTTGGTTATGGAAGTTTGGAACCGAGAGCGCCGGCAACCGCCGGTTTCTGTGGGGACCACGAACCTGTTGTGAACTGTTTTTTTTACCAAATAATTTTTTTCATATCGGCTTAAAGGGTAAAGCCATTTTTCTCCCTCTCTCACGTAAAACACATAGGAACAGGACGAGAGAGAGCTGAAAATACTGGCCAAAAATACTGGCTTCTCTCGGCTTCACCTCCCCTTTGTGGGTCCCAGCATGCACAAATGACAGCTTTTGCAAGCGCGACCATTGGCAGCGCGGCCACAAGAGCATGGCAGCCGGTGGCGCTGCCACCAGGGCCGCCGGGCGTTGCCCCCCCACCGAGAGAAAGAGAGCAGGCGAGAGAGAGCGTACGCCGGAGCGGGGCCTCCCATGCCACGACCGTCGGGGCAGGGCTCGCCGGGAGTGACCGCCGACGCAAGGTGGAGGCGCAGGGCCGAGGACGCGGGACCAGCCCGCCGGAAGCGCAAGACGGGGCATGAACGGCGGAGCACGGTCGCCGGGGGCGGCTGCCGAGGACGCGGCAACCGGGGATGCTTCTTGCCGGGGACGCGGCCCGCGCGGTGGCGTTGCTTCCCGCCGCAGGGGACGTGGCCGTCGGGGTCACGGCTACCGTGGATGCTGCTTGCCGGGGACGCGACCGCCAAGGTGGGGCCTGCCGGTGCCGCTGCTTTCGCCACAGGGACGCGGCCATTGGAGTCGCGGCCTGCTGGTGCCGCTGCTTCCGCCACAGGGGACGCGGCTAAAACATCCTCAATTTTCCACGAAGGGAAAATACACAGAATGGTGAACAATATGGTAGTTTGAAGCTCAAACCATCACATTACCCAGCAACAGTCGATACAGAAATCCATACATTAAATAAAAGAGTACAATTAGAAGGGATTACTTAAATAATCCATCGCCACACTGGCGGTATCATCAGAGTAGCAGCAGCTCCTGGGGCAGCTGCGGTAAGCGGAAGTACAACAAAATCTCCAAAAGAAGCCTGAGCGTAGGAACGAGACGTCTACTCCTCCTCGTCATCGTAGTCGTAGTCGGGCTCACCTGCCAAATAAGTTTTAGTACGGTTTGTACTGGCCACTGGCTCCCACCCTATGCTTTGCTTTTGCTATGTAGTATTTAGGTGGATGCAAAAGGTATAATCAAAGAAATATATATATGGCTGTGGTTTCCTATGTAGGTAGTGATCAATATAATATATATCAGTAATTCATCAAGTTTTAACCCATTTCATCCACGTATCTTCTCCATTCCCATCATGTTATCATATAAGGAGGGTGTGGGTCCCAATGCCCGTACCTTTCGACACTATCTGCTATCAACCTAGTAGTAGTGGCACCGTCCTAGCTAGTCAGACATCCGTCCCCTGCCCATACAAGGGCGAGCGGTGAGCACGTAGGTCCTAAGGTTCCGGTTCTCAAGAGATATCAGGTCCTAGGGGGATCAGACAGGATTATCTTCTCATAGGAACTACAACAGTCCGTGCTACAACAGCACCTCCTACCCGGAGCCTCGCTCCATGAAGGCTCTCATCCCCAGGATCACCATATTCCTCATAATGTATCCGCCACAGATACCTCACATAGGGATGCCCAGAACACACCCCTCGGCAAGACTCGCCCTCAAGGCTTGTCGTAGAATCCTATCCGGTCGACTCAAACCCTCATCACACACCTAAGACACACGCAGCACTCTCCCCAAGTAAAGTGGCACCACGTGCCTTAACCTTATACCATACCATACTCTCCACCACACATCACATCACAGATATAAGCGTAGTAGAAGTAAATCATCATGAGTAAATAAGCATGCGTCTAGCCTATCAGCGGGTGTGCAGGAGTAAGGTTGCGACAAGGTAAGGCTCATTAGGCAGTTTCTACCATGCAACCTATCATCAGGTGACAATTCATAAAATAAAGCACTTGCAACTAGTAATTATGCCATGTGTAATAGGATCTACGAGGTTGGGTGGGACGTGGCACCTGCGAAGTCGTCACTGAGCTCCTCATCATACTCGTAGTCATCCTCCTCAAACTGCTCCTCCTCTGAAACGAGACGTAAATAGCCACGTTAGCGACTCCTATAGGGTATCACAAAGAACCAAATGAAATTCAATAACTCCAGATGCATTCAAACATAAGCCTATGACGTAGAGCTCATTTTTATAAAAATTTGGACACTTGGTTCATAATTTTCAGAGTTCGTATGAATAAGTTATTAATTTCTAAAGTTTAATCTACTTTCTGAAAAAGAAAAAGGGTGGATAAATCCTGGTCGCGACATGTGGTAGCTTCTTATTGGCCTGAGGCACAACAGAGGCTTACATGTGGGACCGGCCGGCTCCAGTCACTGACAGGTGGGCCGGGTCAACGGTCAATGTTGACCGATCAACGGTCAACGCAGGACGGGCCGGTCTAGGCCTCGGCGGGCCTGGGTAGGGCCGGATCTGGGCCGTGTTGGGCCGGCCCGGCCCGGACACGTGTTGGGCATCGGGTCAGGCCACGTGGCAAGCTGGGCTCAACTGGGCTCGGTCCATAGCTTTCTGGTCTACAGACTCGGTCCATGGTGGACCTAAGGCTGTGGGGCTAGGTGGCGTCCTGTGAATGGCTAAGCTGAACCACGTGGTGGACCTGGTCCATGCGGGGCACTGGGGAAATTTCCCCTTCTCCCTTGCGCGCGTGGCGGGGCGCAGTTGCGCTCACCGTCGGCGAACAGCGCGGTGGCTTTGGCTGCTCCTGCGGGCTAGGGCTGCGGCTGGCTAGGGCTCCGCAAGGAGGTGGCGAAGGCAGTGACGACGGCACGGCGAGGTCGTGGTGGCTAGGCTAGCCAGTGTGCGCGTCACGGCGGTGCGAGGTGAAATGGCCACGGTGGCAGGCGGCTACGGCGCACGGGAGGCGGCTTTGGCGTGCGCTACGGGTTCGCTAGGGCGAGGCGTAGGTGGCTGCGAGGGCCAAGCAGGCTCGCGAGGCCTTGACTCGTCGGCGCACGCGCTATGGCAGCGGCGGACGGCAAGGTTGCGGCAGCGGGGGTCTGTAGCGCGGGGGAGGTTGCTTTGGCATGTGCTACGGCTTCTCTAGGCCAAGGTGGAGGCGGTAGAGGGGTGCAGGCGGGCTCGCGGTGCCTCTGCTCGCCGGCGCACGTGCAGCGGCGGCGCCGAGCGGCATGTGGCAGAACCTCCTAAATTATATGACCGACACACATCTATCATTGTCCCAAAGACTTCTGACAGCCATGCATATGTTCTAGATAACTTAGAAAGCTCTGTCGGGTGCCCTCAAAGGACCCCGATTAAACCACATTTGACTCATACCAGGATCAACAAAGGAGTAGCTGCAACATTACAACATTTATTCTAAAATATATATCAGAGTGAGGAAGAATAATAAAATTAAATTTACAAAATATATGAATAAGTTAAATTTTTACAAACTTAACTTCAATTGCGGAAGCAGAGTAGAACTACAGAAGATAACTTAGGTAGATCACCTAAGTCAGGAGAGGGCAACCAGATCACATCGAGCCCACCGACATGAACTGATTAGCAACACCAGTCAGCACCTGCAACAGGGGTTCAACAAACCCTGAGTACAAAAGTACTCAACAAGACTGACCCGACAAAAAAGAGGGGTGAAGACTCAGAAATGCAGGCCAGAGGGACAAGGTAAGGCTCACAAGAAGCAAGGAATTTTTGCAGAAAAGCTCTTATGGATCAAATTTTAACTCATCCTTAGATATAACAGAAAGTAAAGTTATTTTGCTCTAGCTCAAGATTACCAACCAACTCCATTCTTATTTCTTAACCAGAATTTAAGTTGTTACTACGATGTAGGGCAGTGATCAAGTCTTCTTCTCCGAGAAGCAACGACGATTCGAATCGATTGTACCCAGCTAGGACCTAGATCTCGATATACATGAGGCTCTAACCTTAAATGCATACCAGATCACACGATATACACGGACTCCAACCCAAGAATATATCGACCACACGATACACATGGGACCTCTGACCCACAGTGTATCAATATACGTGGGAAGCCAACCCACGGTATACCACACCATTGTATGTGGATTTTCTAGTCTTGATGTAGCAGGCCTACAATGAACGGGGCCTAGGTCATCAACAGACGAAAACACTATAGAGGGACTCCTTTCCAAAGCAAGTTAACCGTCCGGACTCAATTTATTAACTATCATCATGATTCCATCAGATAAAACCAATCTCATCTTTTGTATTCTTTTACTTTTTAAAAACCTAGCTAATTAAGCAGGGCAAAGCATTACTACGCATTTTTTGAATAACAAGTAACAAGGAATATGGAAATAAGACAGGTAATGCAATTGGTAGGTTTTCACTCAACTCCTATTACTTAATGCAACATTTCATAACTGAAGTGATAAAAACTTTATAAAAATAAGGATAGGGTTTGAATGCATCCGGGGCTTGCCTTGGTGGTCGGGGTAGATGGTCTCGAGCTCTGGATCAACACCCAACTCCTGAGTCTGCTCTTCCTTGGGATCTAGTGCGACAACGTTAAACTCTCCGTTAACGGAAGCTATATGATAACATGATATGTTTCAACATGATGGAATAATAAACATGATGCTTGATAAATGCATAACCAGATTAAGAACTTGAGTACAACTTTTCTTTACGATAAAGTTGCAAGCCAACAAAACTTACTAAGTTCGTTAGGGTTAACTATTTATTAAAGAAGTTCATTAAACACATAAAATAACATTGATTAAACCCTAATGGCATGACCCAGGTAAGCGCAAATAATTAATTAAAGTGCCAAGGGTCATTAAGGTTAATGACCCAAGGTCATCAATCAATTCCAAAGCCAAACAACCCTATAATGATTAATTATGATTAAAGGGATTAATTAATTAATTAAAAAGCATAAAATAAAGGCATAAAATTAAAGTTGTCTAATTGAACTCAAAATTTTATTTTGGAAAGATCTTGGTCTAATTAGATGGCAAAACAATTTTTAAAAATAAAAGTCAATTATTTTATTTATTAAAAATCATTGAAGATGCATTTTTTAATTAAAAGAGCTAATTTTAACTTATGTAAAAAGTACTTAAATTTGGCATTTCATATTTTTTCTAGGTAGAGGATATGATAAAGAGCATACACATAACTTTTTATAATTTTTAGAGCTATACATGATTTTATATGAAATAAACAAATTGCAACACTATTCATAAATTTGAGGAAAAGATAAATTCAACAAAAAGAAAAACATGACCTGGGCCGGCTTTGAACCAACAGGCCCACGTGGAGGCCTGGGGCGCGGCCCAAGGGCACGAGCAGGCCGGCCCAATGCGGCCTGCCAAGGCCTGGCCTGTCAACTTTGCAAAAAGACTCCTACACTTTTTTAAAATTACAACCAAGTCCAAAACACTTTCTTGCACTATTTCACTGAGTCACGAACTTTGCACCAAGACTCCTGAGTTTGTTCTTATTCACATCACGACGTCCCTGGATGACTCAGAACAGGGCATCGTCGGCGGGGTGCTCGGCCGGCTGCAGGGACGGCCGACGACGAGGTTCCCGACGATGGGAAGGACACCAACGTGTTCCTCGTGACCTCACGTGCCTGATAAGGGTGGTATCTAGCTAGCTAGGATGGTGAGACAAGCTGACCACCGGCCATGGCGGACACGGTGGCGCAGCAAAGCCATGCTGCCCACGAGAGGCCGGTAGAGTAAATTCAGAGGGCATGGTTCGCAAGAGGAGCTCACCGTGGCGCTGATGCGCTTGCTGTATCGGTCGAAGACGGAGTAGAGGAGATAGCCGCGGTGAAGCGAACTCAACGGTGATCTGGCCGGCAGTGGAGGAGATGACGACGTCCGGCCAGCTCTGGTGGAGAGATGTGGTGCGAGAGAGTGCAACGGGTGCGCAAGGAAGTGGCGAGCTTGGTTGCGTGATAGAGAGGGCATAGGTGGAGCAGCGGCACGAAATCGGCCGGCTGCCAGAGGACGACGGCGGTGGCAGAAGAAGGAAAAGACGACGACAACGGCCAGCTGTGGCTTAAGTAGGCGACCAACCGGGCTGGGGAGGTGGCTGGTGACTTCTAGAGCTTAGCCCCGACGCGCCTACATGCCCCCTCGGCGAGAAAGCGTGATGGCGCCACGGCGACACCAGCGACAGTGAGGGTAGTCGCCGATGCTGACGTTAGTGGCACTGTAGCAACCGAGATCTTTCACATAAATAGCAATTACTCTAAAAAATATATAGAAACATGAAAATTTCCCAAAATATCATTTGCATAACTTTTCAAGAGTTACATTTTTCATTTAATGAACCTTTTCAAATTCTACTAATATTTTAAAATATGAATTCAAATTCAAAAGGAAAGCGAAACCCTAGAAACAAATATTTGAAATTACTTTTAATTTTTCAATAAAACTTGAAAATATTCAAATCTATGGAATGCTCAACTTTTAAAACTAAATATTTTTCATATATAAAGTTTTCTCAAAATTTGCATAATTTGTGAATCATGAGTTTAAAATCAAAAGGGGACAAATGTTGGAAAACTGTATTTTCAAATTCATTTGAAATTATTTTTGAAAACTTGAAAACTTTGAATACCATAATTGTAGCTCTTATCAATACCATAATTGAAAATTCTTTATAGATTTTGAAATATAGAAAGGTGATAAAACAAGCTTTTGAAATAAGGGTTTTTGAGTTCAAAACATACTTCAAAACAAAGAGCATAAGGAGACAAAACAGATTTTAGTTTGTTTTAAACATTTGCAGAACAATATAAAATAATAAAGGAACTTTAAATAAACAGAAATCATCATCATTTCATGTATAAAACTAAGCATCACATAAAAGACATAAATAAAATATGAATGCATTTATGCCATGATGCTCAATGATTATGTTTGATAATACACTTGATTATAATTTTAATTGCTTACTAACATCTGGGATGTTACACGGCATGGCCGCGGCGGCGGGGCATAGCAGCGCAGCGGAGCGGTGGCTAACGTGCGCATCCGATAGGCTAGGCCAAGACGAACAAGGCAAGGTCATCAATTTGGGAGAAACGGCCTCCTAGCGGGCAGGCGACGGCTAAGCGCTCGGCGGCAGGCGAAAGGCGTCGGCGGTGAAATTCTCCGTCGAGGCTGCACCTTCTCCCTCATCTTCTCTTCCCTTCTCGACTGGAGCAGCTTGGAGCTCCAAATCCTAGCTGTCGGGTCTAGCGGAGGCACGGCGGGCACGCGCGGCGAATATTCGCCACGGCGGCGCGCCGACGGCCATGAGCTTGCGGCGGCCAGGGCTGCAAAGTTGCGTGGCCCCACTGTGGCCATTGCCGTGCTCCGAAGAGTTGACAAAGCGACGTTCTAGAACAAGGCGAGCTCGGAGGTGAAGCTAATGAAGGGAAAAAGAAAGAGGAGCGCGGAAACGTGGTTGGTGCTCCGGCGGCGGCCATGGCATGACGGAGTGAGCTCACCTTCGGGTGGCGTCGATTCGGGACGGTCCGGTGGCGGCTTGGTGATGAAGAGGTAGAGCAATGGCGTCGCGTCGGTCTAGCGGAGCCGCCGGGTCCTCCTCCGGCGCGCGAGTGGCGACGGCGGTGCTCCGGCCGCAGCTCCTCTGCTCCGCAGCGGCAGCTCCTTTCCCGCCTCCTTCCTCTCCTTCCTCTCCCCTTCTTCCTTCGGCAGCAGCAGGCGGTGCGGGCGAGGCCAAGGCGGCTGCGGCACGGGGTAAACCCTAACGGGATGACGCCCCTCCTTTTATACAACGGCGGCGGCCATGGAGGAGATGGGCAGCGCGGATGCCTGATGCCCATCGGGCAGTTGGGGTGCGCCCGAGCTTAGGGTTAGGGCACCCAGGGGTGCGCGGACGAGGACAGACGACCACGGACGCGCGGCGCGGGCACGGACGACGGTGGCTCGTCGTTCCACTTCTGGCGCGATCGATGTGACCGCGCGTCGACCACAAGTGAAAAAAGGTGGGGCATGACAGGCGGGCCCCACCGGTCAGTGACTGCGGCGAGGGGTGCGAGCGCGCGGCGCGCTGGCACGTCCAAGTTTGGCCGCCGGCCAACTGGGCCGGCCGCGTGGTGAGGCGGGCAGGCGCGGGATGCGGCAGACGACTGACTGGGCCGGATGGTCTGGTGGGCCGCGAGCGAGGCCGGCCACGCGGGCGTGCGAGCGGTGCTGGCTGGGCTGCGGCGCTGGGCTGGCGCGCGGCAGGCGTGGGCCGTTGCAGCTTGATGGGAGCAGCGCAGTGGGCCGCGGCCGGTGGTGGCCTAGCAGGGCGGGTGGGCTGCTTGGGCTGGTTTGCCTTTATTCTTTTCTTCTCTAAATGCAAATCCTTTTCCTATTTCTTATGCAAAGATATGTCATTAGTTTGTTAGTGCATGCATGTTAATGCTTATAGCATAACACCACAATTGGTCCACTAGGGTCTCATGGTGGTTTGGTTACCATGCCAATATTAGTATACTTATATATATATGATAATTATGTTGTTGATTTTTATTATTCAATACATAAAATCAACAAGATGCAAATCAAACTCTGGATTAAAATGTAGATAGTCAACTACAAATAGGGACTATTTGTGCAACTATCGGGTGGTTTCCTTCATAACACTCATCAACGATGGGATACTTTTTAGAAAAATTTTTGTTGATCGTGATTTTTGGTGTTTGGATTTTTAGCGTTGTTACGGTGGCCGTCGGGGTCGCGGCTGCCGGGTACACGACGGCCGGGGCGGCGCCGCTTGCCGCTCCAGGGACACGACCGCCCGAGACGTGACCGCCGTGGGGCGCTGCTTGCCAAAGACGCGAAGCCAGGCACGCTGTAGATTCTTCCGATGGGGACGCTTCGTCTCCGGCCCACTGCTTGCCGTGGAGCGCGGCCGGCGATGTACTCGGTTCTCCCAGCAAAACAGAAGTAGCTTTCTTTTCTCTGGTTTGGGTGGCCCTCGTGACTCGTTGGATGCGCTCGCAACAGGAAGAGATAAGGCCAATGCCAGGTTCACGCGATGGAAAAGCAATGCCCCTCGGTCCCTCACGCACGCAAGACAGATGGAAAAGCAGAGCCAAAGGCACTGTAGTAATTTTAGGCCCTTTGTACATCATATGAAGCTATTTTGCCAAATAAGATGAACAAAACAGTTTAGCTTCGTTAGAAAAGCTGTGAAGCTAAAAAAAAACAGCTTCATCGGTAAAGTTGAGCCGTGGCGAACAAGTCCTGAAATTTTTTTCTAACTTTCAGCGTGTCAAATCGTGACAGTAGCCAACCCCGCTGTCTTCCCGGCCGCCGCTGTCTTCCTCGGCCGGTCGGCCCCTCGTCCTTCCCGCCGGTGATGTCTTCCTCGTTGCGCCTTCCCGACTAACCTCTGCTGGCCATCTCTGCTGCGAGCTTGTACCTCAGGCTTCCTCCCCTTCCTGCTGCCACGGCGTCCGTACAAACGTCGTCGTCATCCCAGAGGCATTCCTTCCTCGCCTCGTCTGCTGGGCTGGCCACGCGGCTGCCGGCATTGCGCTCGCCGTCGTGGCATGTCCGGGCACTTCTCGGTGGTGGGATCAACATCCCTTTGCCGGTACGCAGCTCCAGATGCTGCCCCCAGCGCTCCAGCTCCAGTTGCAGTTGAAGCCTTGAGATTCAGTGGCGAGCTCTAGTTCTATTCAGCAGTTTGCGTTCAGTATTTCAGTAGCGTGCTCCAGTTCCATTCAGCCGGAGAGATCGATTTCATTCCATATGACACGGCACTCTTCTGCATCTGGATAATATGACGAACAGGCAAGATTCAGATATCGTGCTTCTCTGCACTAGCATATCCATGCATCAGTCCCTGCCTAACTGAACTACTCAGAGATCATGCAATATTCAGAGATTGTGCCATTCAAAGAACACCTTGCAGAACCAAACAAATCACCCAGTGGCAATCTGTTTTTTGCTGGTGATTTGAAAAGAGGTCTCTGAATCCAATAGTGGATGGTCCAATAGCACGTGAATGAATGACACATGCACGGAACAAAAGAGGTCTAAATCTAGTAGCCAAATCTCGATTCATCTTTTGGGTCCCGCCAAATTTGATAAAATTCTAGCGTGTGTGCCTAATTTTGGCAGTCAAATTTTAGAGAAAGATCAGAACCTTCAAAAATTTAACTTTCAAATTGTGTCGATCAGTTTCAACTAAAACTTCCTTAGAGCGGGGTTCATTTGATCAGATCAGCTGGAAAAAAGTAAATAACAAAGATGACAAAGCGCCGTCCGTGGGGATCGAACCCACGACCACGTGGTTAAAAGCCACGCGCTCTACCACTGAGCTAGGACGGCTTGTCTATCAGCTTTAAAACGTATTACTAATTTTACTTTTGAATCCCGTACTGCAGTAATAGACACTAGCATTCTAAACAACAATTTTGAACAGGTACCAAGCTCGAGTTATAAACATACAACCGTCAACAAAGCAGTTTACAGAGACCAGGAAACTCCAACCCAATAAAGAACAAAGAACTTGTTCATATCTACAGACAAACAAACATAAAAAATGGTCTTCTGAATCTGAATACTACATGTTTTGCCGGAAAGTGTATCAGAAAACTGAGGCGTCTAGGTGTTGCACTTCCACTTTGATGTTGGCACGCAGTTCAGGTAGTGGCACCAGTGGCAGCCATCGTTCCCATTCTTCCCTAGGAAAAGCATCACCAGTGAAACCACAAACCTGCACCACAAGAAATTTTGACATCAGTACCATTCCAAGCTTTCACAAAAAACATGCAACATCTTATTAGTAGTTCGTCGAAAGATTAGCATTAGTCCAGAATCACGAATTTTTGCAGCAACACTTTCTGCAATATATATGTTTAAACACATAAAGACATGTCTACAACAAATATCCTGAAGTCCTGAACCAGTCTGATGGATGTACTTACCCAACTAACAGCAAGACGAGTGCCACAACCCACAAAATATACTGGTACGCTTTGTACTTGGGAGGTTGGTTAGTCTGTGGCAACTCATGGCGCTCCATCCAGCTAAATTGAGGCCTTGCCAACAGAACAAAACCTAAGAGGAAACCCGTCGCAAATCCACCAATGTGAGCAAAGTTGTCAGCGTGAGGTAGAATCCCAATAGCTAAGTTGAGTGCGATAATGAACAGGAGTGTTATTATAGCTGCTGCCTGCAAGAGCAAATTAAGTATATGAGCTAAATGATTATCAAGCAGCTGGATACAAATGAACTATACATTTATCTATTGCTTGTACTGGCCTTGTTGGAGTATATAGTCCAGTTCATGAGTAGCTCAGAAAGCATGGATCCAAGCAGCCCAAATAAAGCTCCAGAAGCACCAACGGAAATGTAGTTGTTCCGTAGGAAGAGTGCAGACAACACGCTGCCACCAAAACCAGACACTAGGTATATGGCACCAATGCGGACTTGCAAGCAGGAAAAACAGTGTCAGTGAAATGACCATGGAGGAATGATTGGGAACACTTAACTGAAAATGAATAGTTAGAACGAAGTTGGTGTACGATGATTTTTTTTTTTCAAACACTTACCAAATCCAAATTGCTGCTCAAGGCGGATTCCAATAAACAGTAAACTTAGCATGTTCACAACCAAATGGATTAGGCCAGCATGGAGCCAGATGCAGCTAATAAGGCGCCACCCTTGGTTTTGATGAACAATTTTATTCCAGTCAAGAGCTCCCATTTTCTCCAAACTGGCAAATAAAAAAACATGTTAATACAATCATCCCATAGATCGCGCATTATCTTACATGGCAGTGTAGTGTAGATGAAAATCACAAGGACAAAACACAAAAGCCTCATGGCTACTTCGCAGCAATCCTAGTACACAAGTTACAGTTAAAAAACAAGCAAATATGCAAGTACGGCCAAACAGGTAACTCCAGGGGGGGAGTGTTATTATCTCAGCACATGTTCTGCAAAGGCCAAAAGTAAAACAAAGGCCCTTACACAGGTCAAAGTAGTCCCATGATTCCATCTACAATAGAACATGAAAGATAATAGTATTACATTACAGGATACAGCGCCTGCTACATAGCCTCCGACGGGAGTGTTAAAACTTATAGCATCCATCATTAATTCATTAGTATGAATAGCCTCTGTGACTTTGGTATCAAAGGACTCCAAATAGACAACATCTAGGCAATTTCGTTGTGTTCGAGTTGGTTGGATAAATAAATCGAAATCGCAAGATTTTAGGAGAACAGTTGAAGGTAGGCGCGACGGATATCTGAATGCACAATGCAGTCACATCGAAAACTCCCCTGCAATGTGGACTTCTAAATCATATATTAAATATAAAAAGGTGAAAAGGACTTAACTCAAGGAATAAGGCAATTCTATTGAGTTGCATGCACCAACCAATTCAACCCAAAAGTTTAAGCTGACGGGGAGAGGTGGGCAATTCACTTATATTTCAACACTCCCCCTCACGTCGAGGCTCCGGCGAGAGATCTCAGCGACAGACAAGGCTCAGACGTGAAATAAGAGCGAGCAA
The DNA here is from genome assembly GCA_023333625.1 of Bothriochloa decipiens. Lineage (NCBI taxonomy): Eukaryota > Viridiplantae > Streptophyta > Magnoliopsida > Poales > Poaceae > Bothriochloa > Bothriochloa decipiens. Next base: position 17,384,168 of record CM041631.1, on the reverse strand, counting down.
CAATTAATTTATTTTAATTGCGCTAACCAGGATTCGAACTCGAGACCTCTGGCTCTGATACCATATTGAGTTGCATGCACCAACCAATTCAACCCAAAAGCTTAAGCTGATGGGGAGAGGTGGACAATTCACTTATATTTCAACAAATTCAAGCTTTAGACTTTCTACGCAATCCTTCAGAGCATAATCTTCGAACGGCAACAGAAATGGTCAAAGGTTTCCTCCCACAAAACCTGACCCCAACAAAATTGCCTTCTCTTACCACAAGGTTCAAAGCGTGAGCTACCCAAACAAATTCCAAATTTTGCTCTGAAACTAGCTGCAAAGATGGTAAAATTATAAACTTTCTACTTGTACCATCCCTATCGAACCGCAAGATCCCAAACGCGAAATAAATCCATCTCCCCCGCCCAATTCTACCTGAAGCACACCCAAATCACTCTAATTGGGGGTCCTACTTCACTTGCTGTACGCACGGCAGCACAGGTGAATCAAGAAAACCAAAGCTTGTGCGGCGACAATTAACGTACGTGGAGGACGACGGGCCGAGCAGCGGGTTCTCGCGTAGCGGCTGGAAGGAGAAGCGGCGGAGGAAGCCCGCGACGCAGCCGCCGAGCTGGCTCCGGTTCTTGGGGCAGTTGTTCTCGTACATCTCGACGACGAAGACGGCGATGCAGGCGACGATCACGGTGGGCACGAGCCACGGCCACCACTTGCGGTCCTCCCGCCCCTCGTAGCCGCCGTACCCGTACCCGTACCCCGCCCCCGGCGCCGTCGCCACGCGGCCCTTCCCGTCGCCGTCGCTCGCCATGGTTTACCCCGCTTGCTTTCCTTTCCTCCTTTTTCGCCTGTTTCAGTGGAGTGGAAGGAAGCCAAGGGGTCGCTCAGCGGCTCAGGCGGCGGTGGTGGTGGTGGTGGTGGCTGTTGCCGCTCGCTGGTGTCGCTTGGAAGCGAGGAGGCAGAAGGCTGGCAAGAGGGAGAGATGATGAAGTGGTGTGGGTGCGGTGCGGCTGGGCTGGGGACGCAAGCCCAAGACAGCGCCCGCGGTGGGTGGGACGCCGTCAGGCTGGCGCGCTGGGCCCGTGGGGTTCCCGGGACCACCGGGCGGTCAGACGTTGCTGTCCGCGGGGAGCGGTTGGGTTTTCACTTGGGAGGAGCAGGAGCTAGTGGAGTGGAGTAACTGCTCTGCGTGAGGAAGAAGGGAGCCGGACCGAGCTGAAGCTGGAGACGATACCCAAGAGCGGCGCCAGGCCATCTCGCGCGCGCGCGCCGACCGGAGTGGATTACGGCGTCGCGGAGGGGTACATGCGCGTGGCGTGACGTGACGTCGTGACGAGGCCGGCGCGAAACGTGTGGAAGTCTGGAGGCGGGGAGCTAGCCACGGCACCGCGCGATTCGTGGGCGAGAGCGAGCGCCGACTGACGCCGAGAGCGCGTTGAGGTGGCGCGTCGTCGCTGGGCCAGGAGCTGGCGTGCCACGCCTGCGCGCTCGTACGCGTAGGACCCACCTGTCGAGCCCGCCGCCGTCGGCTTCCGTAGCTAGCTTTGCCTGGTCCGGTACGGCACGGATGGGGGTAGTAGGTAAAACCTCTCGTAGTCGTAATCTAAGACCTGGTTTAGATGTATTTAAAATTATAAATTTTTTTACTTTTTCTTCGTCGTATTAATCTTTAGTCATTTACGTAGAGGGTTAAATGTAGATAAAAAAATAATTATATAATTTAGTTGTAAATCATGAGACGAATCAACCTAGTTAATCTATGATTATACAGTAATAACCAAATATAAACAGACGCTGCTCGCCGGACTGGGGCATTTGGGGCGAGGGCGTCCTGTCAGACTGTCACCGTGAACGGGACGGATCTGGGTCTGCCTCCAGCTGAGCAGAGCTTCGCATTGCGTTGAGGCCGACCGGGATATAACTGTGCCCTGTGGGCGATCCAGCTTTTTTGTGGGGAACCAACCTGCGCCGCTGGTCCATGCCCGCCGTCCGGGCGTCCGGCCCTGCATTCACGTTCACGCGGATGCACAGTGCGCGAATTGGACGCCGCCGATTGCGTTACGGCTCGCGCCTCGTGGCCGGCCGTCGTCCCGGCCGTCGCGACGGAGTCGCAGTTGCTTGCACGCAGCCACGCCCATCACACGCCGGCCGTGGGCACGCACGGACCCCGCATCGTGGTCGGGTGCGCGGTCACCGCGCGCGCGCGCGCCTGCCGCCCCGCGATGCATATGCATCGTTGCGCCGTCGCGTCATCGCGGCATATGGAGCGTAGTACGCGGTCCGCACCACACGACGACGGCCGTGTCGCATCGCGCTAAGCGTCGGTGGCCGCTCAATGCGTGCGTCCTCGTCAGAATAGATCCATGCAGCTGTGGTTCCACAGCACTCTGGCTGGCCACTAGCCAGCGGCATCGCCATGTGGGACTGTCAGTGAGCTTGCATTGCCGTTGGCTACCTATAGTAGCATTCACGACTCGCATTCGACCGCGTGCCAGTTTTCTTGCCCCTCGACAGCGATAGCTCCGATGCATAGCTGTGAGCACGATGGCCACCACGTATGAAAGGCCAACTGGACGAGCAGTGACTTCGCACTTTCTCGTTTCGCCTCGTCAGCTAGGCTAGCTGCTGCCAAGCTCGGCAGCTGGTGCTACTCAAGTATCAGTGCCCCCAGTCACTCAATCAGGCAACCACAACCACCTTGCAGCTGTGCATTTGTGATGTGAGTGCTGTACCTAGCATCCACATGGCAGAAACGGCTTGCATAGAGGGCAGAAACGGCTTGCATAGAGTGCCGACCATCCGTCCGTCCACTGAAAAGTCTCTGTAAACCGTTGCCACTTGTCTGGTAAAAGCTGTGTGCTCCGACGATGTCCCAACGCTTCAATCATTTCATTGTTCAAAAAAAAAGCTTCAATCATTTCCACGCGGCAAACAGTTGAGTACCAACTCATTTCTGCAATTTCGACGGCCGTTACTTTCCTGGGACAACACGGCATTGTTGCTGGCTGCTATGTCAAGTATCCACGCGGGTCTGCTTGGTTGCAAGGCATTTTTTACCAAACCAAAATATAAGCAAGTTTAAAAGATTTGGCATACAATTAGTTTGGTGCTAAAACATAGCAATCCCTTCTAAAATTGGCAAGGCAACATCTTTCTCTTTTGATGCTAGCAAACCAAATACTCTAACCTTAGTTGCCTTATCAAAAGGTTAGTTTACTCTAATATTGGCACATCCATATTTGGCTTAGCCTCATAATTAGCATCGGAAATACTGACGTTCAACCAATCAAGCTCGATGTTACCAAGTTCACTGCACACACTGCGTTAACATTCAGTAATAAGTTTGAATTAAGATTTGCTCCCACTACTACAAGCAATAAGACATGGTTTTGTAATGACCCCTCACCGCAACCTACCTCCCTGGTAAGCCGGGTTGGGTCTTAGAGGCGGCGAGGTGTAGAGGTTGCATGAGGTCGGGGCAAAAGCTTGGACGACGACGTCTCATCGTATTGGATTTTGTAGGTGAAAACTTTTCTTTATTGGGCTAGCTTGTCGAGGCTCTTGGTGGCGTTTTCTTCTTAAAGGCTTTGCTAGACTATGTAGTTTCCTTTGTTCATCTCATGTCGTCTGCCATGGGGCTTCTACAAGAATGGTGGTGCATGGTACTCCAAGCCATTTTGCTAGTTTCCTTCATAGTTAGAGTTGTGCTTAGTTGCTCTAGTGGTTAGTCAGTCGAGCTGCCAGTGGGGTCATTTTTTCGACCAAATTGGCTCAAGGTTCAGTACGTAGTTGAGTGGTGCACTAGCAAAGCTGGCGGTGTTTAGGGTCGATTTCCACTCAAGAAATGGGCCGACACTTATTTCTTATTTTCTTCATGTAATATGAACACGGCAAAACTTTTGTCATCCTTTTAAAAAAATATTCAGTAATAGTTTGAATTAAGATGGTACTCCCTCTAGGCCAATCCCTGTAAACAGAAAGTGTATGTTGATTGACATGGTGCCTAGTCACATATAAACAACATGTCAACTTGCATTGTATAATATGATATATAGATCCATCAATCTCCGATTATGTGTTGCCATGTAATACCACGCATCGAGTGCTTTCTCGGCTCTATGGCCTCTAACTCTCTAAGGGAGGTGAGAATGCTTACCTGGTATTATAGCCACCTCCAAAATCATCAGTGGCAACTTTATCTTTAATTCTTTAGCGGCATCATGCTGAGTTGCTGACCTCTCTAAACTTTAAGATGTGAAGAAACTCACCGCTTCCACTTATACGATGTGGAAAGCCATTATCCTACCCGATAGCCTTCTACAAGATTATATTATTAAAAAGCAAACTTCAATCAAATCATGAAATTCACACAAGTGTTACAAGACAGTAAAAAGTGTCACCAATGTCTAGCTAGCTAATGCATGTTACATCATGATCGACTCTTACTCGTCATTTTTGCTAGAAAGTAAGATCAACACAAACCCTAAAAATAATAAGCCGGTTCGAGGGAGGCTTGCCTCTAGATACTTCCGCATTTCTGACATCCTGAATGTGCCATAGAGGGTGAGCAACACAAACGGCCATAATGCAGTATCCAGCCCAAACAACCTAAAGAACTCAAGAAGCCACATCCCGAGCACGCTTGGTTCATCGCTTTGGAATATGTCAACTATACGTTCCTCTTATTTATTTTCCATTCGTTCTTTTTTTTCTAATTCAAATTTAAATGTTGTTCTATGATCTATAGAATGCTTCAAAGTTTACACAGCAATGTGTGGATAACATCTAGTTTTGTGAATGGCTGTGAACAACAACTGCATAAATAAACAACTAGATTTAAAAAATAACTGCATAAATAAATGATCCTTTTATTCTTCTTTGGATATACTCGGTTTGCCATCAATCCATATTTGGGTGTAATTTAGTTTAAGTTACGCTCTAATCTACCTTAATATATGTGGATTAATACCAAACTAAATACATCCCAACAAGACCTAAGTCAGATTGATTAACATTGAAACTCAGTCAAGATTGGGAATGTGCCTATATACGAAATACGAGCGAGTGAATATCTTTTTGTCTTCAAATGTCGAACTTCTTAAGATCGTTTGCATAATTTGATTCCACCTCACAGAAAGCGGCCCAAAACTAAATGCCGCATGTACCACCTCAGCCCAGCTAAAGGCCTAACCCAACCCAACACTTCATCCGCCCCTCACCGGCGAGGTCAGTCACCTCCCCCCTTGCAGAATCCCACCCAAGCCTCGATGCTCCGCCGCATAGCCGCCCTCCGGCCGCCGCCGCGGGTGGTCGCGCCGGTGGGGGCGACTGCGGCGTCCTATTCCTCCAAGTCCAAGTCCACGTCCATCCCTCAGAAGCAGCAGCGCGTCCGAGATCATGCCTTCGACGGCATCATGGAGGTCCAGAAGCGCGTCCGCCGCTTCCACGCCCTCTACTCCCTCATCCTCTACGCCGCCGCCCCCACCGCGCCCTCCCGCGCCGGCGGAAGCGGCGCCGTGTCCGTTCCCTTCACCCGCCTCGGTGCCCTCGCGCGCCGCCAGCTCCGCCTCGCGCCCCTGGACGCTGGCCGCTTCCTCCTGCGCCACGCGCACGCCTTCCACCTCTTCCTTCACCCCGTCCACCGCACGCTCCACATCCGCCTCACCCCACGCGCCGCAGCGGCGCTCAGCGCTGAGGCCGACGCCGTCGCCGCCGCGCTCCCCGGCGTCTCCGTCCTACGCCTCCGCAAGCTCCTCCTCCTTGCGCCCCCGCACCACCGTCTCCGCCTCGAGCATATCCACCTCCTCCGCCGCGACCTCGGCCTCCCCGATGATTTCGCCGAATCTATCATCCAGTCCAACCCCTCCCTGTTCCGCCTCACCTCTGACGGCTTCGTCGAATTCCTGCCGTCCCCCACCGACCCGCCGGACCTCACCGTCGCCGCCGTAGAGCGTGCTCGGGAGCGCCACTACCGCGAGCACCGTGCCCCCGGCTCCGCGGAGGAGGACGCGCGTTTCGCGTTCCCCATTCGTTTCCCGCCTGGGTTTAGGATCGGCAAGTACTTCCGGATCGCTATCTGGAAGTGGCAGCGCCTCCCCTACGCTTCGCCCTATGCAGACGTCACGGGCCATGACCTGCGCTCGCTTGAGGCAAAACGCCGCATGGAGAAGCGCGCGGTCGCTGCTGTCCATGAGCTTCTCTCGCTCACGGTTGAGAAGCGCACCACATTGGAGCGCCTTGCGCTGTTCCGTGACGCACTCGGTGTGCCCAAGAAGATCAAGGAGTTCTTGCTGAAGTACCAGGGCATATTTTACATATCCACGAGGGGGAATCAGGGGAAGCTGCATACAGTGTTCCTCAGGGAGGCGTATTACAAAGGGGAGCTTGTTGAGTCGAATGCAATACATGATGCAAGACGGAAGCTGGAGGAGCTGCTCATGATCAGTCCGCAGAGGGCGAATTTGGACAGAATGTTCACCAGCATGGGTCGTGGGTGGGATGAACTTGGTGGCGGGCGCCGTGGTGGATCCGAACTGAGGGATGAGTTTCTTGGCGATGGAGGTGGCCGGAAAAAGAATGCTGACGCTGATGGTGCTGAGAGTGGAGATGACTCGGGCGTTGAATCACTGTACATCGAGTGAGAAGTAGAATCATATGAAGGCTCTGGACATCAACTTGCAAGCTTGATTCTGAGCAGGCACCCCCGTTCCTTTTGGAAAAGGTTAACTTCTTGCATTGGCATCATCACCGCTGTGTCATGATTTGAAGTGATGTTTTGTGTGTGAGTGGTGTGTGGGTGGGTGTGTTGGGGAGATGGGGGAGGCTAAACTTTCAAAGATCAGCTCTTAATGGTCATTTACAGAGTTGTTCTTTTAGTGGACAGTCACCACAAGATTCAAGTTAGAACATCAGAAATTAGGGCTGCCAATCTTATAGAAGTATAGCATTTCTAGCTAATTAGTCAGCTATAAAGTTATTTTTTGTAGGAATGTGGTATAAATTTCCTCTTATGTCCATATCCAGTATCCATGATGCTTTATTGTCCAATCCAGAGTAATGTCACCTTGTTCCTTCATACAGGTGGTGAGTTCATAACTATCAGGAAGGAAATCACATTCATGAACCTGCAATGAGTCAATAAGATGGAGACCGAGGAAAAGGAAAATGCCTCCGCATGAAGGGAGAATTAGCCTGAGATGTTTTTTTCTGAAGTTTAATGTCAAGGGGACTGGAAACCACGATATGTTCTGTAAATGCGTAGAGCAGTCTCTGCAACAACAGCAGAAAGGGAGCCACATTGTCATAATGATTATTGCTTCAAGGATTCTGAAACCTGTTACCAGATATTTTCAACAATGCATGCTTCGTACTGAGTGGCCTTTGCCTGAAAAATGATGAGAGTGGATATGCCACTCTTTTTTCAGTATCATCAGAACAACTCAGGTTAGTGCAAATATAGTGTAGAAAAAATCAGAGCAAGAGCCTTGCAGGAAATCAGATTTTGATAGCTAGAGAAGAAGCAAAACAAACTGCTCTAGCAAAACTACAACGTGACAAAAGATATCATTTTCAGCCATATTACAGTGTGCTCAGTTGGGTGTAATATCTTTAACTCTTTTGTGCACACGCTGAACATTGGTAGTATTTTTTTTGTGTGTGTGTGTGTGGAGCCTCCAGAGTCCAGACAAACATTTGAACTGGCCGAAGGGTTTGTTTATGCTCCATATGAAATCAGTGACAGCCTCTGTGTGATTAGTTGTAGGATCTGCATAACGTTATTTACAAAATCTGGACAAAAAATTATAGCAAAGTGAATTTCCATCTTTTTGGATGTGTCAGCCACAAATTTGTGAATATATCTGCTACATTCACAGGAAGGTTGGAAACCAAAGCCTCTTGTTTAATGTGTTCATGTATGCTTATCCACTTGGGACAAAGTCTGGTTCTTGACAGAAACATTACCATCAAAGAGCTGCCATTGAACAGCATTAGACAAAAATGTCTTACCTTAAGAATTGAACCCCAGTTCCATGATTTTGAGATTCGGACATATAGAGGGGATTGGGCGAGGACTTGGATCAGTTCTTGGTCTGTTCTAATAATACTTAGTTTGCCGAGGATTTGTACACTTGATGTTGTTTATTTGGATTGCAGTGTTGATCCACCATCTTTCAGTTGTTGGTTTCTCATATGCACTGTAAGGTCCACCATTACTTCATAGTCTTGACTACTGATCAAGTCTAACCTGATTGTGAGTTTCAGCAAAAGAAAGGCTTAGCTCTTGGCAGCTAATACTATCATTAGCTAAATCGCTTGTCGAACAAACTGACTGAAACCTTTGCTAAAGAAATGTTTGTGTTGGACTCAAGTACTCGGTAAATATACGAGGCTTCAGGTGAATGTGTATGGCTTAGCTGAATGATCAACCACATACAATAGTCTTGTGGTATTGGTGCTATCACAGCACCAACCATTATCTATGAAGATAATGCAGCTTGTGTTACACAGATGGAGACAGGCTACATCAAAAACAACATCAACAAGTATATCTCTCCTAAGTTGTTTTATCCTCATAAATTACAACAGAACGGAGAAATAGATATCTTGAAAATCAAATCATGTGATAACCTCGCTGATTTGTTCACCAAGTCCCTACCAGCTTCCTTATTTGAGAGATGTGTCAAAGGAGTTGGTATGCGGCGACTTAGAGAGTTGCAAAGTTCAGGGGGAGAAATTCTCTAGACTTTGGCCTGTCCAAACCATCATATTGTACTCTTTTCTCTTTATGAGTTTTTCCTCACAAGGTTTCTCATAGAGAGTTTTTAATGAGGCAATATTAACATAAAACATATGTCATATTCCTTGTTTTCCCCCATAAGGGTTTTTTAGGGAACATCAATACATATATTGCTCTCTAAACTATATGAGTTTTTCTCCTGAAAAGGTTTTCTCATAAGTTTACAATGAGGCAATAATCATTATATGGTATACCTTTCTCTTTCTTTTCCCATTGGGTTTTAAGGAGTTTTTCATAGCATATCCACATGTATTTTTTCTCGTTTTTATCCTACAGGAATTTTTGGAGGAACATACCAGACATTGATCTCAAGGACGAATTCGATCGAGGGGGAGTGTTACAAATATCTCGTGGAACAGATATTCCCCGAATGGATGATCTCATCATACATTGGATTCCCCTTTGGATCCTCTCACACTGCACGGAAAGAAGTTCCCCCTCGTAAGTACGATATTCCCGGGTACGGAAGACTTCTACTCGAAGGACTCCCCACGAGTACTTCCCCATGGATATCGTGACTTGGGGGACCCGACTCCTCTCGGACGCGGTTCCGTAGCGACGGAGTTTCCTCCGTAACTTCCCCTTTACTTTCCCTATAAATTGTAATATATGATCAATGAATGAAACACCAAGTTCTCACCATACATCTCTGTCTCGTTCATTTACATTACTCGCAACAGAACCATCATGGTTTCATGGGTCACTCTCCGTCCATCAAATTCCATCGATAATTTGCATTTCCCATCTACTCAATGATAATTTGCATTCATATCTACATCCCAACTTCATTTTTAGTTTTGGACGGAGCAATAGCTCACTTGGCTAGGTGATCAAATGTGGCACTACACCTAGTCATCCAGGTTCGAATCCCATCGGAAGTGAATTTGAGTACTCATTTTTTTCTTATTAAAAAGCCACCTAGCTCCTCCTAGGTTGGTCGAATTTTTTTTCCTTTAGTTTTTCCTCGTTCCATTATTACCTACCTCTTTGTGAGGAATGTCCAAAGATAGCTTTTTTCTTTGCACACCGACCGCATGCATGTCTCCTCTGTTTTAGTTGTTGTTTTTCCTGAAACATTATCCAGTGTCTTAGTATTGTCTCTGTGTCTGCTGCCGGTTGGGCTACCTACGTTTCTGGAACGATCTATCGCAAAGATATTTGTGCCATGTGTTTCTGCACACATGCACGAATGATCACGATCACCAGATATGGAGGAGATTCATATATGGCATAGACGGATTCTTTGGCGTGACAGGCGACAAGTGTGCTGGCATTGCATTAGCTTTGAATTCCTGAACAAACTGCGCTAATAGGAATTAAGGGCTAATGGACGTTTCAGGTGGGTAGGTTTGTTTGGTGTGGTTCATAGTAAGTGCTATCACTGTTGAGCCTCCGCAGTTAGGTTTAGGTGGATAGATCGTCCAAGGCTAGCGTGGCGCAACCGTAACCACCATCATTTGAGAGGTGATTCAATGGCATTAGGTCGCTTCGCTGGATCTCTATTGTGCTGACCGCAATGCTTCAACAACAGAGTCTCTTCTCTTGGTTGCTGTTTTTTTCTGTAAAGAATCAAAAATGAACGTGTGATCACGCGCAGGCTCTGAGTCTGATTGACATGGGAGGGATCAGGAAGCTGATGCGGATACTACCGTACAGTTTGTTCCGAGGTCAACCAAGGGGCCATCAGGGTCAGGGAAACGAACGTGAACGTCTGGATCAGGAGAGGTGGACGGATGAAATTTGAACAATGCAAAAGGATCATGGAAAGAGAGTCATGGTGGATCGTTTTGTCGTTCTGACTAATTAGATTTAAAATATTCGTCTTATAAAGTATAATAAAACTATATAATTAGTTAAATCTGAAATCTAAATAAGGCCTAAGTGAAAATCTGCATGGGTTGTGATGCTACCGGCGTCAATCAAATCAGATGTAAAGGCCGAATCTTCTTCTTTATTTATCCAAAGAAGAAATGGATCTCGGTAGGACGGGTCTACTATGAGTTTTCACAACCTGTTGGTCCCAGCCTCGCGGCTGCTTATCCTCGTGACCCACAGCCTTGAAGTCGTCAGGATCAAAGTGGTGCTCCAATATCGGATCCCTGTAGCCTTGGACTGTATTCTCATGGGTGAACTGGCCAGCGGTGAACTGGGCAAGCTGTCGAGTAGTCTGTACATCTTGCAAACTTTCAAACAAACCGACCTGCACCCTGCAGCCTGCCTTCTCTTCCTGGATGAAGCTGCTGGGGCTTTGCTCGCTCGCCATCTCCATGTACGAGCACTGGAGACTGTAGTGGGGCTTTGCTCCTAGCGTGAATTCAGTGGCAAGATGTGCGTACATATGGAAGCACGGAGCTACTGAACAGTCTCGCAGGCCCTTTGTGTCCTCCGAAATGGAATGCTCCTACACCGATATCTCTCGACCTGACCCTGAAATATAATGCCAAGATGGTGTAGTGTACCGGTGGCACAAACTACTGGCAGAGATCACAAGGACGAAAAGAAACGAGACTGGTAGTAGGTTGGGAACAGGCCCACGTGAACGTTGTAAGGTCGCGCATATTTGCAGTTCGTCAGGCGTCAGAACTGTTGCTCTTCAGTCTTTCTCTGCTCAAAAAAGAAAAAAAAAGCTCCTCAGTCTGTCGCTCACTTCTCATGCTGCTGTATCTGTATCGATTACTCCTACACGCACGCACACACACGGAGTACAACGCCCAACTTGCTGTACCAAGCCGTGTCTACGTACAGGCGGTTACGTTACGCCAATGGCAAAACGTCCAACAGGGCACTATCGCGCAGTCTCGCAAACTGTTGAGCCTTGAAGCACCGAGGGCTCGTCGCTGCGGCGTTGAAGGCGAGCATGAACTTGTGCCGGGGCAGCCGGGCAACGGGGGGCAAAAGGCAAGGCAGTCTCGTGATCGCGACAGGTCGTTATAACTGCCAGCAGAGTATCTTTTTTCCTCTCACTTTTTTTGACTGCATCATCATCACGATCACCGTAGTAGTAGTAGCTTTCTTTCTCTGGCAACCTTTTTGCCCTCAGCCGAGGTGCAAATGCAGCATGTGAAAGATTGACGAAGCATCTGCCACCCCCGGCCCCGGACGGCCGGCCTGGCCTGCCGTCAAACCGCCACCCGGGCCCCGATACGTCCCGACGTTGCGTTGATCTTGTGGGTGGGCCGCTGTGGGGCGGGGCGCACAGTAACAGCAACAGTCCCGTGAACAAGGACTCTTTGAGACTTGCCCCCCCTCTCATTTGTGTAACAGGACTTCTGAGACTTGAGAGATGCAGTGCAAGGCACTGCGTCTCCATGCGTGCGAGGTGTGAACACCGATACACGTATGTACGGAGTACAGTAGAATACCTACCTACCACTATGCATACCAAATGTGAGATGAATGAACACGGGACGGGACGACCGGCCTACAGTGTAGCATTTGACACCGGAGAAGGAGACGGCGGCGGCGGCGGTGGACTTTGCGTGTCGCGCGGCAAGTGGCAGGGGGCTGGCATCGCCGCGCGCGATGGCCGGCCGCCGGCCACCAACAGCGACTCGGGCAAGCAGTGCCACCAGTCCCTGGGTCCTGCCTTGGCCCCGTACCGAGCAGAGCGACGCGAACCCAACGATATCCGCCGTACGTACGCTCCGGACCCCGGGGCCGTCCGTCCGGGAGGTCTCACTCTCACTCCCCAGTTCTCTCTGGAAAGCTCAACGAGCCGCGAATCTGCAGGCGCGATATGATCATTTGGTAGTCGTAGTACCGGCACCGATACAGCCAGGCATGCGTTCGGAACGGAGAAATTTTGTTTGGGCTGCTTCTGAATTTGAACTTTTTATAGTGCACGTACCAGGTTTGCCAAAATGAGAGGTACTAGAAAAGTGCTACTCTACTCTTTTGTTTCCGGGGTGTCACTATCACCGATCATTATTGATGGGTTCGATCGTACGGCGTTGGGGAGGAGTATAGTTCGTTGCCGTACGTGTTCCCGATGAGCTTGAAGAACTCGACAGCGGATCCGATCACCGGTGCAAGAGAGAAGGTCGCCCCGCGGCAAGGGCGCAAGGCGTAGGCCCGGGCGAGGTGCGACGAATCGCTGGAGACTCAGTGAGGCAAGTCTTATTAGCGGTGGTTTTATCTAAGTTTTGCACTCAATATCATGACACACTAGCAGATATTGATAGATTCTAGGATCATTCTAGGTGTAGATCAGTGGGGTTCTTTACTTATATTTTAGAGTAAATAAGTGGATGAACATCATGGTGCACCTTCGCGATGCACGAATCAGAGAGAGAGAGAGGAAAATGGAGTAGAGGTAGACAAACATACCGTCGTGAAGTGTTGAGGAGGCGGATCCGGCCGTCATAGGGTCGCCGGTGAAGATCTGTGCTAGGGCAACGACGGGCGGTGAAGCGGTGGAGGGCGGTCGGGCTTCCCGTCGCTGGCAGCGCCTCCCTGATCGGTAGGGTTTCTCAGTGGGGTGTGGCGGCTATGGTGAACCTCACAAACAGAGCCAGTAGCCCCCACCTCCTCTTATAGGCACTGTGCGATGCGACGGGGGCCCACCAACCAGTAGATGGCTGGGCGTCCCCGATCAGAACGCAAGATTAAGGCCTAAATGACCGTTGGGCCCATTTGGTGAAAGATCAATCTAACAGATATATGATCAGGTTGATTATAAAAGGAGATGGAGAGAAAGTTTTATAAAGTTTCATATGGATGCAACCTATCATTGTCACAGTTATCAACATAAAAACTGATGTGGTTGTCTTGGTAATCACTATTGGAATCGGCTAATTTGCCAAGTGCCTAGGGCACTCGACAAAGGCCGTTTTATACTCGGAAAATTCATTGTCAAGTGCGGCACTCGACAAAGAGCATTTGGCAAAAATTTGGTCGGCAAAGAGCTCTTTGCCGAGTGCCTTTTATCGGGCACTCAACAAAACTTTTGCCGAGTGCCGGGACCAGCGCACTCGGTAAATAATTTAAAAAAAATAAAAAAATCTTTGGTGAGTGCCGACGGCTGGTACTCGGCAAAGACTGGCCGTCACCCAACGGCCTCCTTTGCCGAGTGTTCGGCTTTGGGCACTCGGCAAAGATGGGTCTGGCACTCACAAAGATAGCCTTTGCCGAGTGCCCGACAGAATGCACTCGGCAAATTACCGTTCTCCGGTAGTGAATGGCGTATTGAAACTCTTCGAATGAGACACTGGGGTGAAACATTGATGGGCAAATACTCAAAAAATGCCCTTTGTCAATCCAAAGCGGTACGCGGAAACCTCGCATAATTGTTTTTACCATGTATAAATGTGAATATAATCGTCATATATATAAGCGAGCGTGGAGTCTATTTTTCTGTGGTGTGATTGGTTGGCTTGTGTACCAAGATTCTATTGTTACAACTTTTTACAGCTTTTTGTACCACCTACGATCCCAACACAGATCTTAAGAAAAGATGGACCATTCAAATAGGTTCCACGGATGCTGATACTTACGGTATTTTCGGTCTCATAAAAAATAAATTCTAGATAAAAACTAGAGATATTTAATCATAAAAATTATTTACACTCTAAAAACATTGACAATATAATTACCAATGGATCTATTTTATTTTCTAAAAAGTTTACCCTACTATACTAATATGATATTATAAAACATAATATAAAGTAACCTCTAAATTACCACACAAATGAACCCTCATTATGATGCATAATCTGAATTATCCCTTGAAGAACATGATGCCTTCCACTAGCATTTACATCCAAATGGCCAATTCTAGATGAAATCACATATAAAGATCAAGTTAGTTTCCTTGAAGAAATGAGTCGGCAAACCTATAATTTTGTGATGGTCTGTATCCTCTATTCAAAGGCATACCATGATGAGCTACACTAGAACATATTTATCCACCTTGAACACACAAACACAAAGCGTATATATCATATCAACTCAAACGAACTAACACTACAGAAACGTTACAAACACAAATAAAGCCATTTATCTTAGGGGCATATGCATATCCCTCATCTCTCTATATTTCCCTATATTGGAGAAATTAAAAAAAAAGACAAAACTCTTCACAAAATGGTTAAAATAAACTTGCTACATATATATAGGAGAAGCCCTAGGGGTTTCACTTTCTTTGCCAGAGACTTAAGTCAATACCCGAACCACCACAAGAGCATATCAAGCTTGAGCAATAGTAAAACATGTTTGCTCAAGCAATTCAAGCCTAGCGCACGGTTCGTTCTTGACTTAATCCCTGTGTACCTCACCGGACCCCATATATTGCTCTATATGCAATATATACTCCACACTATATAACTTATTTTAATACCCTTCTTTTTGTTTCACTGCCTCTGAAGCATCATCAGTTTCCTTGCACGCTCTCTGAAGCGACGAGCTCAATGTAATCTTGTTTAGCATCATGGCCTCGAGCTAAGCATTTGACATGGCATCCGGCTCCGTCCTTCTGTGAGAATCGGTGGCCGGAATCCATGTCAAATGCCCGCTAGGGCGTGACGATGCTGGCCTGTAGCGCAGACTTGATCTTCTGGATGGTGCAGGAGAGCAGGTTGCTGACGGTCTCCACCGACTCCACGGTGAGCTTCGCGGTGGGCAGGTTGTTCACCAGGATCTGGAATGCCACCGTGACTAGAGACCCGGTGCTGCTGGTGCCGTCACCGCGGCCGCTGCAGTTTGGTGAACCCTGTGCAGGGTTTGACGACTGGCAATGGCCGTCCGGGAGGATGGCGAACCCGGAGGGGAGGAGAGAGACGTATGCGGAGTCACCACCGTTCATGACGACGTGCATGGACTGCACGTCCACCGGCGCGTACACCACCAGAGAGCCCGATGGGTCGGTGCAGGTCTCTTGCAAGATGAGCATGTTGTTCTGGTTGCCACTTGTTGCCTGCAAGAAGAGAACAAACGGATTTGACTTTTTGAACTAAAAAAATGTGCACCAAAAATGTATTATGGATTTCGTGATAAGCACAGCGTTGTAAAGTATGCGACTAGAAATTCAACAGTGCAATAGTAAAATCAACATCATCAGTTTGGGTAAACTCAGCATTGGAAGGGATAAAACAGAGCTCGTGAATCTGAGATTATATCAATCAGAACATGATGCGCAAAAAAAAAGGGGCACGGAGGAGATCAAGAATTTGCATTGCTCGGTCCTAAAAAAATCAGGAGTCAAACAATTTTCAAACTTGACCAAATTTATATACAAAAATAAAATAAAATCTATGATGCAGAACATGTATCACTAGACTAATCATAGAATATTCTTTTCTACTAAACCTATTTTTATATATAAAACTGATACTATTTTCTGTTAAATTGATCAAATCTAAAATTGATTTATTTTAAATCTAGAATTGTATTTTTTTTTTTTACTGACGAGTACTATTCGGAGGAAGATAAAAAGGATGCTTTTGTGAGCACAAGGACAAGGGCCGCCACGCATGCTTCCAAACACACACAGGAAAGCTGACGTGAGCTTTCTCTTACAAATGTCAACCATGCCCCAGTTTCTGGTAAGCTGCAGTATAATTTAACCTTTTCTGGTTTGTCCTCTTCTTTATGTCATGGTGTCCCTCAAGGCCTCAATCCATGCAATATTGCAACACATGCACGGATCCGGGGCCGGTACTGTACTATACTTGATGAGAAGACAGTATTGCATTTCAATGTGGTGCCAAAATGAAAGTGCAACAGATAATAATTCCATTAACCGCGATGGTAAAAAGAATTGGCGGTGAAAAAAAGTAAGGAGGAGCGAGTGGTGTGCTTACATTTGGCCGGAGGAGGGAGACGGCGTTGCCGTGATGCTGGCCCTTGGCGATGTGGTCCATCTCCTGCATGGCCTCACCGTTGGCCAGGATGTCCCACTCGCCGCGGCGCTGCTCGTCGCGGAGGTAGTCGAACACGCGCTGCGGGGACGTGGCGGGCAGCCGCACCGACGTAGTGGCGCTCAGCACCACGCCGGGGGGCTCCCCGGGCGCCCCCACGCTCTGCCGCGCCATCATGCGCACCTTCTCCTCCCCCTCACCCGCGGCGCCGGCGCCGTTCCCGGCGGCGCTTCCTCCTCCTCCCTCGCCGCCGCTGCGCCACTCGTCCAGGCGCCGCCACTTCTGCGCCGCCGACGCGCACACTCCCGCGCAGAAGTTGTCCGTCATCCGCTGCGCCAGCTTCAGCATGCTCCTCCGCCCCACCGGCGTGATCGCTGCAATTATCCATGCATGTTCGCCGCCGCGTGACCGCGTTGCCATTGTTAACCATGACATCGTCTATCAATTGAAATTCCAGGAACGAATTGAACCAGTGATGAAGTGCGCAGTAGTAAGTTACTAACCGGCGTGGTCGCGGGCAGGGAGAGAGCTGGAGCAGAGGATGGCGAGGTACTGGCACTGGCGCTGGAGCGAGGCGAGCCAGCGGCGCGCGCCGAGGGCCTGGCCGGACTGGAGCAGCGGGCGGTAAAGCTGGTGCACCACCGCCTCGTCGTACTCCGCGTGAACAACCCACGTGACCTGTGGGCAGCACGCACAGTGCAGAGCAGCGTTACCACGGGCCTTGCTTCCACGTCGGCCATGGCCACTTGCCGCCGCCCGCGACAGCGCAGTAATGGCGGAAGCAGGTAAAAGGGGCTGTGCCGCCGGCCACGGAAGGGAAGGTAAAGACGCGCAAGAAATGGCAAGCGGACAAGCGATGCGGTACGGATGCACCGCGACAGGAATACAGGATGCTGCGTGTCTATCGTCGTAATCGATCAGAAAAGGCGTCGATCGGCCGCAGGAGTTCAGGGTTTAGAAGAAACCCAGATTGACCACTGCAAAGGTGCAAAACCCTCGCTAGCTAAGGCATCAGGCATACTGCTAGTGCTAGTACTACAGGATACATTAGCACTACTATGGCAGGAAATGATATGTTAACGCACAGCAAACAAACAAGATCTACAACCGAGACATGCTGATGGGTCGAGAGAGATTTGGACTCTATCGACGACCCCATTACATCACAGGTCGCATTCGTGCAGTCACAAGCTCGGCAGTCGTCAGTGACGACGATTAAACAGCATGATGGTACTATGCTCTAAAAAACTGGATCTAGGGCCTTGTTTAGATTGTCTTTAAATTTTAAATTTTTTCACTTTCTCTACGTCACATTAATTTTTATGACTCATGCATGGAGCATTAAATATAGATAAAAAAAATAACTAATTACATAGTTTAGTTTAAAATCACGAAATGAATCTTTTAAACCTAGTTGATTCATGATTAAATAATATTTATTAAATATCACAAAAGAGTTACTATTTATCAGGTTGAAAGGAGACCAAGCGGCCCGCCCGAGAGAGGTAGACAGCGAGCATTTCAGCGCACTCCGCAGACGACGGAACGGAGAGACCAGACTGATCTCGCACACGTCTCGGCGCCCTGGGTCCATGGCTACGAGAGAATTGACCTGCCGCTCCTGGGAGCATCGATTGGTGCGTGCAGGCAGCAGTGGCGCCGCGCGCGGCCGGCCTTGGATTCACTCAGCTCTCGCAGACTCGCTCGCCCACGTACTACGCGCACGCGTCCGGGGCAGCATAAAATACAGGGCCGCGGCCGCTCTAAATGCGGGCGTAACTCGCGCACTGTAGCCGCCACATGCCGCTGCGCCGTGCGGATTTATGACGACGTACAGCCGAATCGGACGACGTACGGCGGCGGAGCACAACGCAACCATGGTAACGGCCGGGCCGGGGTACGTACCTTGGAGTAACCGTTGTTCATGTCCTGCACGATGCAGCCGGTGGGGAGCAGGCGGCAGCCCATGTACCCGGCGGCGCCGCCGCCGTTATGCGCGTGGTGGTTGCCGCCGTCGGGGCGGAGGATGGCGTCCACCGAGACGTCGACCACGGCCCACAGCCCCTCGGCGTGCTGCTTGCAGAACCGAAGGAAGAGCACCTCGCGGATCGGCACCAGCGGCGACAGCACCTGCAGCTCCGCGTGCATCTGCATGCATCATGTCACCGAGACGTCGTCACTTCGCGTACGCGATTGAGCATGGCGGCATTGCGTGCCGAGAGTGTGTGGGCGACGAATGGGATGACTCACCAGCTGGATTGACCCGCTGCGCGTGCCGCCCATGCCGCTCGAGATGATGTCCGTCGTGCTCGCCCTCGCCACGATGCACGGGAACATCTCCGACCACCGAGCCTGCACGAAACACGTCGATGTATGTCATCGTGCACGCAAGTATAGTATACAGTTGGCCACTAACATGGAACACATGGTTGCGTACAACGTACCGCGTCCATGAGGCTGTCTACGAGGTCCGCGCTGCTGGTTATGGCGATGCCGGCCTCGCGGGTAGCCTCCGAGACGTAGCCCGCGGGGCTCGGCCCGAACACCCTGGCGAACGCGCGGTGGTACTCGTCGAAGTTGAGCGTCTCCAGGCCGCCGCCGCCGTCGGGGCTGCGGAGCCAGAGCGGCTCGTCCATCTGCGCCACTTTCATGAGCTCCTCCATCGCGGCGAGCCCCAGCTCGAGGAGGACGGTGCGGTCGATGCCGTCGGCGGCCCCGTGCATCGCGCCCATCGCGGGCAGGCGCATGGCCGCCGCCGACGAACCCACGGAGCCCGGAAGGCCGCCGGCGCCCATTAGGTCGGGGAGGGGCTGCAGCGCTGACGACGCGCCGAGGGGGCCGAGCCCGAAGCCGCCGTTGGTGCCGACGCCGAGCTCGAGGCCGGAGCACCCTTGCAGCGACGACATGGAGCTGCCGGCGGAGGAGATTGGGCGGCCGAGGAACTTGCCGGCGAGCGCGCCGACGCGGTCCAGCTCGTCCTTGAGCCGCGCGTTCTCGATGCGGAGGTGCTGCTCCTCCAGCGACACCTCCCCGAGCACGGCCGCGCCGCCGCAGTTGGCGCAGATGGGGTTGCGCATCGCCTCCCGGATCGTCATGTTCTCCGCCCGAAGCTTGTCGTTCTCCTGCCTCAGCAGCGCGTTCTCGTGCCGCTCGATCTGCGTCTGCTCATATATCACGAAGATGATGCACACAAAGACATGAAATTGTCATCACACAGGCACGAGCACGACACACATGTCCTCGATGGTTTTGATTGACTGATCATATTCGCGCTCCGAACGAACCTTCATCTGCGTGCGGCGGTTCTGGAACCAGAACTTGACCTGCCGGCTCTCGAGGTTGAGCCGCTTGCTGAGCTCCATCCTTTGCTTCTCGTCGGGGTGGGGGCACTCCTTGAACACACTGCGCGTGCATATGATTATTATCATTATATATCAGGAATGAGGTCTAAACACTCCTAAAAAAAAAAAAGAGATTTGTTCCATGGCCCGGCTTGCGATGTTAGGCAACATACGCTTCGAGTTCTTGGATTTGCTGCGGCGTGTGGCGGTGGTACCGCTTCTTCTTCTTGCGCGGGTTACTGTTGTCGGGGTCGAGCTCGTCACCGGAGGCGCCGTCGACGTTGTCGCTGCCTGACCGGCTGTCGTTCTCGTCCTCCCGGGCGCGGCCCAGCGAGTCGCCGTCGCCTCCGCTCGCGCTCCCGCCGGCGCCGCCAATCAAGCCCATACGACTCAAGTCGCCCAGCTGCCCCCCTTCCATGTTCGTTTGCTAGAACAACAAAAAACCAGTCCCGTCAGGCACATGAGCATGCACAAGAAAGAAAGAATCAGAAGCCGTCGTCTACCAGGCCGAGGGAGAGGCCGGTGGCGCCGAATCCGCGGGGTTTCGGGAGGGGCGGGGCCGGGATGAGGCGGCCGGGGTTGTGCATGCCTGTGCCGCCGCCGCCGCCCGTAGCGTCGTAGGAGAAGACGCCGGAGCCGACGCCATCGAACATGCCGCCGAAGCTCATCAGGAGCGGACTGCAAGTCACAGCAGAAGAAGAAAGACTGGTTTTTCTCCTCCACGTACACTCCTGGCTAAAATCTCTGCCCACGATCCTACCAACCCCGCGCGGATCCCCTCAGATCCCAAGGAATTATGAATTTTTTATGAGGCGAGAGGGAAACAAGGCACGCATTAAAATAGCCGGAGCGCAGCCAAGCAGCCGCCGGTGGCCTGGCGGGAGCAAATACGGAAGGGAATCATCATGTCACGAACGTCATGCCATGGAATGGAAAGAAAGAGGCTCGAGTTGGGCAGAAGGAACGCGAGACGCGCCCGCCTAAAAATAGGCGGCTTAGCTCTGAAGAACTCGATGCCAAACTCCGCCGCCGCCGTCACAACGGCGGCGATGGCGACCCCTGAATCCGCCGAATTGCCGAGAAACCCTCACGCGGCCAGGAAGACGCAGCCGCTACTTCCACTCCGCCACATGCAGCATGTGGCTTGCCGGCTAGGTGAGCGAGCTAAGAAATAGGGAAGGCCGAAGAAGAGGAATGGGCACGAGGGAGAGGAGGTGCGACTTGCGACAGAGCTCGAGACGCTGGCTGGCCGCGGCTATGGCTATGAGAGGGAGAGGTAGATAAAGCGAGAGGGGGGACATGTGGAGCGAGTCTACGAGGGCGCCGCCAGCAGCTAGCGCTCTTCTGGCCTCGCGGGGCAGATAAAAGAGGGAGACGACGGCGTCGTGCACCGCCCGCCCGGAGTCAGTCTGGGTCTGGCTGGCCATGTAAACCCGCAACCAGCGTGAAAAAGCTGTGTTTTTTCGGAGCGTTTTCGGGGCCAAACCCAAACGGAGGAAACGAACAAGAGCCCCGCCGGGGGCCGGGAGCACAAAAAATCAAGTGGGGCTGACTCGTACACGGCAGCGAGCGCGAGAGTCAAATGGCCCCCACCGATGATGCATGATGCACCACCCTAGTATACTAGACCGCGGCTCGTCGATTGCTTACTTTCACACTGCCACACAGTCAGATCTGGCAATGGCCGAACAAACGATTGTGCTGTGCTGTGCTGTGACTGTGTGAGTCTGTGAGTGTGAGCTCAACAACGGGGACCGCGCGCCTATGTATGTGGATTATCCCGATTGGAGGTAATTTCTATGCTTGAGAAAAGATGGAGGCGAGGAGAGGCAAAAATAAGTTTATACCCCCTCCTACTTCGCTGTCAGCCGTGCTGTAGCCATCGGAGGAGGCGCGAAAATGCCGTGGAAGAAAAAAGCGGACGATGGCACGGCGGCAAGCGAGAGCCGCCCGGGTCCGGGGGTGCCAGAAAGGAGGGAGCGCGAACGTGACGGGGACTTCTCACGGGCGGTGGTGGCTGGCCTGGGCTGTGCTGTGCTGGCTCATTCAATCGGACGCCGTACGGGTCCCCCGTCCCGTCCAACCCGCGCGCGAAGTGCCGTGTCTGCCCCCCCGGCGCGCTCGGCGGATGGCGGATCGGACGGGCGCGCGGGGGCAAGTCCGGGAGCGCCGGAGTAAATGAGCGCGCGGCGGCGGTGGGGTGTGGGATTTTTCTGGTGCGACGTCCGGCCGGGTGGGGAGGCCAGAGGCAAAGGCACCTCCTCCTACTCCGTGCGGTTCGCGAGACGGGGGCCGTTGGGCGGCTCTGGGCTGGCACGGCGAGGCGGGAGTAAATGCCGCGAGCGCGCGACGGACACACCGGCACGGCACGGCCACCCCACCGCGACGCCGACGCGCCGTGCCGTACCAGTAGCGAGCGGACGACGGTGTACTCGCGAGCTAGCGGATCCAGCTAGGTGGCACCGCGTTCGCGGGCCGGGGAGTGGCGCGCGCGCGCGGGCACGGGCATGGGTCGAGCCGTGGCCCGTGTGGGGGTGGTGCCGTGGTGGGGCGCTGGCGGGCGCGTGAGGGCAGGTGACGCGCCGCTCGGCATGGACATGTCGATGCTGTTACGCTACTGTTGTGGTGCGTGTGCCTCGCGGCGGTGCGGCCGCTGACACGGGCCGGTGACGACCACCTGTGTCGTCAGTGCACGGCCGCGCACCAGTTCGAGTTGGGGCAAATCAGGCTGTGTACTTTTTCGGCCGACTAATGATTCAACTGGAGAAGCCATATATGTATGCGCATCTAGGAGAAAAACTTTCAAGAGATGACAAAATATGGAGAAGGACGCGGAGTACTACTTTGGTGGTGATCATATCGATCGCCCCGTAATTAAGAGCTGGCTATATACGAGTATACGTTTCGGTATTTCTAGCTGTAATGGCGCATGTTGCAAGGCCAATTCAAATCTAGCTCCAAACTATATTTGGGGGTACACCGTTTATGGAAACTCGTTTATTTCATACTAGACGGGTTGTTCCAACTGGATCAAGTTGGATTATCGCGGTGTCAATGGCTACGTGCTGTCCTAATAAAATCATCCCCTATTTGGACACGCCCGGTTGTTTTCACCATTTCTTTGTGGTCCAAGATTTTGGGGGTCTTGAACTTGACATGCTAGGCCTTATTTGGAATGTGGAACCAAAGAACAAAACACAAAACTTGAATTGTTTTTCTACGAATTTGAACTGTTTTATATAAAATCGCTATACGTACGGTTCCTCTAAACTCTACCACAATCCTGAACTATGCTAAAAATTTACTTGAGGGCCAAAACAAGACCACCAAGAAATGTGTAAATTCCTTGGTTGCGGAAGACCTCCAAGAAAATAGATATTCTTAAGTGCTAAACCAAACCGTCAAGGTATGTAATGTTTTTCACGAATACGCAAAGATTTGTGCATCATTGTATTAAGAAAACAGTTCAGATGAACGTACAACGCACATCCAACAAGCGTCGAAGGAGGTCTACGTGTATAGCTGTAGCTGGACCATCCTTGCAGAAGATCTTTATGTCGATATTATATAAAAGAAACAACCAAAGCGCGAGCATCACCCCCCCCCCCCTCTGAACGCTGGAGACACCTCGCCAAGGGCCTCTTTTGGTTCCCTTTCCAAGATGTGTACGTCTCACTTTTCTCTCTCATTATTATTGATGGATAATAATGATCAATGGTTTCAATTATTGTGTGGCTAGACAATACTAGGATGGAAGCAGATGCATGCTCATGTAAGTGCGGATAATTTATAATGTGAGAATTGCTACGTGTTATAAAATAAGGCTGAGCAGGATTCAGAACTGATCAATCAACGACTTTTTGGGGTTTGGAACGAGGGGGTGAAGCTAGCTAAAGCAAATTCAAGGAGATGCGTTTGTCTTAGTGGCTGTATGTAGATTTTTGCCGTGAGCCTGCATGTATATAGTAATATTGACTGCCGCAGCATCTATGGGCAGGAACTCAAAAGTACCTTGGATGGCAACTCGGCTTCGCGTCGATGATGTATCCCCTCGAAGGAGGTTTGATGATCGCTCGAGGGGGATTTTTGTGAAGTTACGTGAAAGATGGAAAAGGAGGATGTTAAACTGTTGGAGATGCTATTATGTGTGTCCGCATGAAGCACCCACTTTGTCTTATGGTCCCATCTTCATGAAATTTTTCAGAAAAAAGATCCTTCTTCCTGATTCGTACAACAACGTCCACAATGGCCTAACCAAATAACCATTTCTATAACAAAATGTTTGGCTTTATACATAACAGACTTCTTTTGTGTAGAGAAAGGGAAGCTTCCAAGCCTAACGAAGACCTGAAGCCCATGTGAAGGAACTGAAGTTCAAGGCTATTGAATGCATGGGCTTTCTTTTTTTACCAATATCAAACGCCCAAGAACATTTCTACAATCTGAATAAAACCTTGTTTTCTGAAATAATATTTCACAACCTTATAAAAGGATAAAATCATTTATATGGACAAATGAAGATCCACCGGTAGCCCTCTCATATTGTACGTATTGTTCAAGGGCGGAGGGATATAGTGATACAAGCTCAGACGTAACACTGTACTGAATAACCTTCGTCATCTCATTTGTGCTGAGTCTACGTAACTCAACACCACTACATTATTGCGGCCACCACAGCCAATTCTCTCGCGATGATAGCAATTTTTTTACCAATATGAAACAGGGGGTAGTAGCATATGCCGTACGCTGGGCTTTGAACTCCTTGAACAGCAGGGCAATTCAGTGAAGCTGGCTAGCAAGTTCAGACCGGGTCTCGGTCTCGGATGCTGCCTACTAGCAAGAAATGACTTTGGCAGCAACCCATGCGCTGCATTCATACATTTCCTGTACTCTTCCAGAGGAACCAGAAAAATTAATTCATTTCTCAGTTAGTTAGATGTCAGGACTTTATAATTAAACTTCTATTTATATAAAAGACGACAACGGCTTGCTTCAAGCGCGCGTCAAGCCACTAGCTCTTCAAGGAATAATTAATCGACGGATCGACCAACATCCATGCATGGATAAATATTGACGATGTGATGCGACTTGGCGGCTGTGCGTGGTCTTAATATACTTGCATCTATCCTGCTCCACGACGACTGCGTTTTATCGTATGGCGTTACGAAGGATCTCGACTGGTGCCGTCAAGTGCCATAGGCGCCCATAAGCCCGGAGACTACCAGCTACTCCAAGAGGCGCGGGACGTGGCCTGCGGACGGATCGACGCGGCGGCAGCCCTAGCGAAGAAGGTTGAATGAAGGCGCGCGGCGCGCGGCGTGAGGCGAGGGCCGAGGGCGGTTGTGCAATGAAAGAGAGGATGGCAGGTTACGTCGCGCGACGACACGCCCAAGCAATGCAGTATCGGCACTCCGGTAAGTTCCATTTGCATCGGTGCTGGTTGGTGACCGGCGGCGAGTCGATCAGATTATGGGCGTGGCCAGAAAAAGACCAGACCAACATCGTGCAGTGCAGCTACCGGTTCGATGATCTTGCCTTTGCAGTTTCCGCTCCCTTGTTTACCGGAACTGCTCTTCGCAACTTGCAAGGGGAAGAGCGAGTTGAGTTCGATGCTCCTCCTCTGACGCCTCCATCCCCTCGTTGTGCTATGATACCTCCCCAGGGATAGTGGAGGAATAAGTGGGCTTTCAAGGTGCTGTCTGTCGTTGGTTGGTGTGCGTTTCAGCGACGAGAAGACTCTTGACTGAAGCTACTGAAAATCAGACCACCAGTGCAGCGCCGTGTACATTCATAGCGGTACTACTGTAACCGATCACTCATCACTCAGCTGGTTTGATTGCACCACCAGCAGCAGAAAGCCATGAATGGCCTTGAGCTGGTTTGATTGCACCACCAGCAGCAGAAAGCCATGAATGGCCTGGTTTAGATCACCGATTCGGTGGCCGTGGTCGAATGCACTGTGCTACACTGTCATTTTGTTTGTATTTATTAAAAATTATTCAAACTTTAACTAATTAGGTTTAAAATATCATCTCGTAAAGTATAATAAAACTGTGTAATTAGTTTTTGATTTCATCTATATTTAGTACTCCATACCTATGACGATATTTTAATATAATAAAGAATCTTTTTTTTACGTAATCAATTTAGATCTAAATTTAGGAAACTAAACATCACCAACGTGCGCTTTCGACCGCCGCTGAACGCAGGAAAGCCGCAGCCATATCTTCATTGCATGTCTTGGAGTGCGGGCGCCCATTTAAACGGCCCTGCAAAAGCGCGTACTACTAGTTTCGTTGCAGTCAGTCACAGTCAGCACCCATCATTAGGCCAGCGTATCATCAACATGACATCAAGGCGCTGCCGCTGCTGGAGAGGACGGAAGGGCGAGCGCGACTGAAGACTCGCGTAGGGGCCGTGACGTCCGAATTACGCTGGAACCTGAACTCTCCCATCTTCATTCAGTTCGGAAACACTTGTTGGGTTCGGTTATCTCAAACCACTGTGATCTACTCCTATTCAGCTGCAAGAATACCTGGAAGTCGATGCATCTGTGGTGAAAACTGCGATTGATGGTGAAGAATACAGGCTGTCAGCTCTGGGGAGAATTGCCACCGAGCTAAACAAAGCACCTGCTGATTTCAGAGCTTCAGTCATGGAGTGTGATTGTCTGTCCTCGTCGTTGTAGTAAAACTTCTGATGCTATAGCAGCATATGGGTGTAAGTGTGCTAGTGGTTCCGTGTAGTGTGCGATGTAATGCCTCAGTTCATAGGGGCTATTGGTGATAAGCGAGCGACTTAGCTGAATCAGATCAGTAATGAAATCTGCTCTTTAATTGTAAGTGCTTGGGGATGATGACTGACGAATGCTTTAGACAAGACTGGTTGCTCACCAACACCAAGATGTTAGCTGAGGTGACGGCGGAGCCCGGACGCCTCCAGCAATTTGGGCCTCGGTAGGTGAGAGGCCGAGAGCGTTTTATGAGTTTGAGCACCTGAGTTCTTGGGCCATTCTCTGTTGCGTTTGGGCCTTGGGTTGCCATGGATTTCTGAATCTGGGAAACATCTGTGCAATTGCCACTGGATCAGCACGGCGACGAGTGGACTCCACGTACTACTATTGTGCAGACTTCCAGGGCTGATTCATGGATGAATTTCAGCGCAACCGGCATTCATGTAACCAAGATGAAATTCATCACTGAATCCACGCGTCAAGTCATTCAAGCGTTAAATTGTACTGCTATTTTGCTTTGATTTTGATTCCAAGACCATGTGTGAACACAAATACGGACATAGCATTCGTTCAAAATGAAGGGAAAAAAAAAAACTCTGTATTCTGCTACGACCGCAGCTGACCATGGACTGGAACAGTGATGCGCAGATTTCTAGTACATATGTGCAAATTTTGTGTTGGTTGAAAGAAATTCTAAAGAGCGGTTAAAACGATACTATGTTTCTAGTGTTCATTACACAGAACACAAGAAAACTCGTACCAAGATTATCCAGGATACCAGGACACAGGAACTCAGTCCAAGTCCAACAATAGGGAGCAGTGGGCAAATTTCTTTACGATGCACAAATTTATAGTCCAACTGAAAAAGCCTAACAGGTTCAATAAAGAACAATGTCCAAGGATGATTTCCGTGCGGAGTGTAAAACCATACCCATACTTCAGGCAGTTGAGTGAGAAGAACTAGGCAACATGAGAAAATACGAGAATGCAACAAATTATTTGACAAGTGCTGTTAATTCTTCCTTAAGTTCTTTGAATCACCCAATGCATGAACAAAATCCAGACGACTCTGAATACTAGCAAGTACTGATTTGATATTTTTTTCAGATCACAGAAGAACGTGTATCTTGATTGCATGTCTTCAGGGCTCATGAATTCAGGGATGAATTTCACCGCAACCGCCATTCATGTAAGTTGTAACCAAGACGAAATTAATCACAGCACAGAATCCACGGGCCAAATCATTCAAACGGTAAATTGTACTGCTATTTTGCCATTCGTTCAAAAGCAAAGATATCTGCCAGCTAGACCGCAGGTGACCATGGACTGGAGCAGTGATGGTACATATGTCCAAATTTCTGTGTTGATTCAAGGAAATTCTAAAGAACAGTTATTTCAGAATTATATTTTTCTAGTGTTAGTTATACAGGTCCAAGAACATTCTACAAAGCAGTTATATATAAAATACATATGTTTCTGACGTTGATTATCCAGACTGCAGAGAGATGCGAAAGTACAAGCATGTGGGAACTGGATTAAGATTTCCTAGGTTTAGCCAAGGCTTTAGTTCAGGACACACACGAACTCAGTCCACATCCAGCAAGAGGGAGCAATGGGCAAAATTCTTTTTGACGCACAAATCTAGTCCAATTAACCAAACCTAACATGCCCAATAATGAAGAATGCCCAAGGGCGATTTTCCGTGTGAAGTGGGAACCATACTTGTTGGTGCAAATGTATGAGAAGAACTAGGCAACACGAACAACAGCAGAAACCAAATTCAATTAAGAATGCAGCGGATTATTTGACAAGGAATGTTATTTCTTTCTAAAATTCTTTGATGAATGACACCCGATTCAGAAAAAAAAAACCCAGATGATCGTGAATACTTAACATCCTACTGCAAGATAGACAGGCATTGCAACCCGGAAACCAACATTAGATCCCGTAGTAGTAGTATAGTTTGGTCTATGCACAACGCGCTCGATGTAAGTAGCATATGCCGAATCGCCTAGCACCCGACGGGATAACCCATGACGGCACCAGCGGGCGCGGCGGGCTTCCCCTGCTCCACGGCGGCGGCGCCACAGCACGACGACCCACTCCCACTCCCGCTCGCGCCGGCGTCGTCTCCCACGGCCTTCTTCCCGGCGGCCGCCGCAGGCTGGAACATGATCGCCTTCCTTTCCTCCGGAAGCGGCGCGACACCATCGATCCTCCTGACGGTGATGTTGACGATGCCGTTGCGGCGGCGCACGACCCCGCGCCCGGCGCCGAGGAGGCGGTAGCTGAGGCAATGCAGGTGGCCCGGGGGCCCGACGGTGAAGTCCTCGACGGGGACGCGCGCCGCCGCCACGGCCTCCGACCTGACCCCGCCTCCCCCGGCGGCGGCGTGCGCGCTGCAGATCTCGACGTCCAGCCAGCGCGCGCCGGCGGGGAGCGCCACGCGCACCGCCTCGTCCCAGTCCGGGTAGCCGTGGCAGTCCGGGTCCGTGTCGACGCGGGTGGTTGCGGAGGAGGACGCTGTGTGGGCTACGGCGTAGGCGCCGTGGCACAGCGGGCAGCCTGAGGGGACACGGACGTCCTCCCCGTTCACGACCTTCACCTCGAGCGTCATCGTCGGCGTCGGCATCGGCGGCATCGTCGCGGCCGCCTTGTGCGACATGATGATGACTGCGGCGGCGGCGGCGGCGGCACGAAAAACTGTTTGGGTTGTGATGACTCGATCGATCTACAGAGGGCAACACGAAGTAGTCGGGGTCTCGGGGGAGATTTATAGAGGGGAAACGAGAACGGAGACGAGAGGGCGCTGATCGATTCGGATCGGACCCGCTTCGACACGCGTTGGGATTTGGGTGCCGCTCCGAAGCTTCGTTCACACCACGGCGTTATTGCACACCGGATCAATTGCCTTTCCGATATGATCATGATGATGAACGGTCTTGGAAGTTTCCTCGGCAGCTCGTTTCAGCCGTTTGTTTCCAATAGCATCCAATGCGATCCAAAAAGGGATAAAGCGCGTCTCATCCGTTCTCGTGTCGCGTCATATCACTTACCCGATCTCGTACTACGCGCAGTTGCCTCGAGCGTGCATGATATAGGCGCAGGAAATCATAAAATATGACCACAGCAATGCTCGGCAGTTGGCACGTAGTACGTTCATATACTCTACCAAAAAAGGTTTACTCTCTCGGTCACGAAAAGACCGTCACAGTTGACTTTTAGACATCAATTTTGACCATTCGTCTTATTTAAAATTTTTATATAAATTTTATATATTTTGTTACTACTTAATTTATTATTAAAAATATTTTCATAATGATTTGATTATTTTGTGATTTACATAAATTTTTTGAATAACACAGATGGTCAAATAAGATGTCTAAAAGTCAACTGTGACGGTCTTTCTGTGACGGAGGAACTACATGATATGGATAACAACCGAGAGCCATAAGGTTTTATCACGCGGACCCAAACAACACGTCAACCATTCCCATGCGCCTCATGCTGTCATGCACTAAACGAAGTAACCAACCCCTCCAATATGGCGGTATATTGTTGGGCTATCCCTCGATATCGAGGATGACTTGCAGCCCAGCAAAACAGCCCAAATCTATCACAGGCCGGCAGGCCCAATGCTTGTGCACCATCAATCTCGATCGATCAACGGTTGAGAAGACTTCTTGGAAAGCATAAAAGGGAGGAAACCCTAGACTCCATTCATTTCGTGAGTTGCTGTTGCTGACGGAAAAAGAGAGAGCAGAACACGCCACAAGAGACAAGAGAGGAAATTTGGCCAGATTTCGCATCTCTGAACTGGTCATCTTCAAACCAGTGATTGGAGGCTCAAACGTGGTTGGATTGGCGCCAAAATTGGTGAGATCATTCCTCACTTAGAGTACTTCAATCTGATCATTTGGTTTGAGGATTGGTTGAACAGAGATTCAAATTTTAGAGGGGTTTTGTCAGTTCGGGTCTATGCAGTTTCAGGATAGAGCAGTTTTGGTACATGATCTGTTTGGATAGTCAAACGGTGTCCAGTTGAGCTAAATTTTGGTCAGTGGTTAGGGGACTCGTGGATCTACTTGCCTACCAAATTCGGTGCATATTGAAGATATGGTTTGAAACATACGAACTGATTATCGAGGAGGATAGATTCTGTGAATTCTCTGTGAAGGTTGTGGTTGTAGCTAAAACTAATTGTAACCGGTTAGTTGCAGTTGATACTAGTTTGTAGTTGGTAGATGTGTTGTTGCTGTTTGTAATCCTCTAGATGTTCTAAAAAAGACTCCTTTTACCTATTTGATTACAGTGGAAGTTTGGCTGAGAGTGGATCGGTTGGTCTCGTGGTTTTTTACTCCTCATATTGAGGAGGTTTTTCACATAAATCATTGTGTCATTTGTGCATGTGTGATTGATTATTTCCGCTGCTATCTGGTGGTAGATGTTATCCTCATTATTCATCACAAGTTGAGGGATTAATTGTATTTTATTTGTGCCTTTTATCCCAACAGAGTGGTATCAAAGCGTTGATGGCAACGAAAACCGGCCCAGCTCGCTACACCACGAGCAGAAGCCTTTTTGGTCCAGGTCCACACTACATACTTAGCCTGTTGGGTCTAAGAGCATCTCCAATAATTTTTTAATCGGGCCTTGCATTCTTGTTTTTACAAAAAAAGCTTACAATCTATCCAACAGTTTTGCAAATAAGTTTTGCATTTTTGTTAACTCGGCAAATTCCTGGGATGGATTGGCATATATGCAAGCTCACGATCGGCTTGGTATTTTGTCTCGCGCACTACACCCGCACACGCTCTTCCCTCCCGCGCCGCCTGGTTTCTTTTTTTTAAATTTTGGCAAGTCAATTCTACCAAACTGTTGGAGATAATCTTTTTTTCTTCTCCCCATATTAATTTGAGAGTTGGCAAACTCCATATTTTATAAAAAAAATACAAATGCTCTAACTCAACTCAGAAAACTAGCCTGATAGGTGAGAATTCTCGATAAATCTAATGTCACTTTTAGTTTTACATAGCAACTAATATTATGATTATGAAAACCATCCATAATTTAATTGTACGACGGGACTGCCCTACGATTCCAAAAGGGTCTATTGCACATGCAAACGCTCGATGCCGTGCATTTCAGCAAAAACAAAAGGAAACATCCAGCAAGAGTCGAGAAAGGTCAAAGCATAACGAGTTGATTGGATGGCACGTCCCTATCTAATCCTCTGCAGCATCCACACCTCACTTCAAGAAGTCTAGAACAAAGCTGGCCTTCTACTTTATTCATCCAAAAAAAAAGGATAAAAGCTTGCTTTCTGGTTGGCAATGACGTTTGCTGCTTTACATGTACGCACCGTGGAAATGCTGAGTACCGAACCCGCTATGAATTGACGCGCATCAGCATTGCTTATCTGATCACAGTTCACAAGAAAGAGTATACAGTATAGTTTGCTGCCTCGGTCCGGACTCCAAAAAATGTTGCAAATATGAAATTCTAAATTAATCAATGTTTTGAAATATCTTAATTTTAATCGAATATTATGGTGAATAATTGGTATTATTAGATGATAATCACTGAATATATTTTTATAATCAACTTATTTGGAGATAACAAATGTTATAATATTATCTACAAACCTAATCAAACTGGTTTAACCATGTCGAACCACATGGCTGACACTTGTCTTGAACTAGAGAGAAGAGTGTCAACTTAGATCTTATTTGGATGTTATTGTATTCACTTAAATATGTTGGGGAAATAACATCCAAACAAGGCCTTGTATTGTTCTAAATACCAGTACTATAAGAAATCTAATTTAATAGTAGTAACTTTATATAATAAATTTGATAACCCTATGCTAGAAGTGTAATACTGCTTTTTTGGGGGCTAGAGTGCCATGTACAAACGTGCCCTTTGATTGGCACGGTTGCTCGTATTTGCGGACGTGCAAAACTAAAAAAATGAGCAATGAACGATTGAGTTGGGCATTCATCTACAACAACAAGCATATATAAGTATAAAATAAAGTACACAGCTTCCATTCAAGGATTCTGACCGCTGATTTTATAAGCACATACTACAACAAGGGAAAAATCTAGTATTATTATTATGTTTCTAAGATGATCATTAGTTGCCCATATAATATGGCAATTGATTAATTGGTACTAGAAGCTTCTACAAGTGGGCGGGCCCACTCACCTGGAAATGGACCCGTCTTGATCGCACCCGGCACCCCCCTGGTCCGGCCCATTGCAGGGCCGCATCGAATGGTACACGGGCGTGGGCCGGTATATGGGCCACGGGTGCTGGTCCGGCGACGGCTCGTTGCTGCTGCTCGGCTGCTGTTGTTGCTGTTGCGGATCCGACGCTTCCGTCTTCACCTCCGCTCCGGCGCCGTCGTCCGCCTGTTCCTCGCCGGTGTCGTCGTCGTCGCGCATCCGCTTCAGCCCGATAGAGACGCCGAACAGCCTCGCGGCCTGGTCGGGGTCCGCGTCGGCGACGAGGCCCGCGGCCGCGGTGGCAAGACCCGGGCACGCGGGCATTAGGTCGAGTATCGCCGGGGCGAGGGGCGGAGGCGCGGGTGCGGCCTCCGACGACTCGCCGGAGCAGTTGACGACGGAGGATAGCGCTGCGGAGGCGTCCAGCTGCTGGGAGGAGGCGTACTTGGTCATGAGGAGCAGGATGTTGTTGCAGAGCTTCTTCATCTGGCCGAGCTCGCGGGTCAGCCGCGCGTTCTCGCGGCGGAGGCGCTCGTTCTCCTCGCCCGTGTCGCCAGACGCCGACGCGCCGGCGGAGCCGGACGCGGCCGCCTGCGGGTGGTCCTCGGCGGATCCGGAGTTGGAGGAGAGGACCTGCTCGTCGGTAGAGAGCGCTGGCGAGGCCGGCCGCGTCACCGGCAGCGCCATGGGGATCGGCGCCGCGGCCACCGTCACCGCCCCGGACGCCGTGGCGGCTGCCGCGGTCGCCAGCCCCGCCACTGGCACGGCTGCAGCCGGCGCTACCTTCCGGCGGTGTATGTCGCAGAGCAGGCGCTTCTCCCCGCGGCGGAAGCAGTCGTTGGCGAACTCCCACCGGTCGGGCACCATCTTCCTAAATCCCTACGTCACCACCAAGCAAATCCAAACACATCACCCCTCAGACATGGAGCTCCATGCCAAGCCCCCAACCCAAACGGTGGAATAAGCCAAGCGAGCATCAGGTATCGTACGTAAGTGTTGAGCTGCCGCACGAAGCTGGAGAAGTTGTTGTGCTTGAAGTACTTGGGAAGGAGGTCGCGCGCGAACTCCGCCGGCCGCCACACCACGAAAGTCGACCCGTCCTCGTTCCACGAGATCACGTCGTCCACCGCCGGGTCGTCCACCAGCTGGTACGTCTTGGTCAGGAACGGCGTCGGCAGGGTCCTCTGCCCGGCCGCGTCCGCAGCAAGCGCTGGTGCAGGCGCCGGTACAGGCGCAGGCGCTGGCGCAGGGGTGTCGCTGCCGCTGCCAGAGGCGGCCTCCCCGGCAGCGCCGCCCTGCTCGGCCATCTGGCCAGCGCCGCGGCCCGGCTGGATCTGAGCCGGCGAAAGCGTAGCTCTCCAGATGCGGGGAACAGCGAGTCGAGTTGGATGGGTGGAAGGTACGGAAGAAGAAGCCTTCTGGAAGGTTCGATAGCGGATTAGGAAATTTTATACTCCCACCAACGTGAGGAGGACGCGAAGGAGAGGAGAGAGAGTGTGAGAGACCAGAGACGGTGGTGGGAAAGGTAGCAGGCAGCACGAGGAAAAAACCCGACCCACTTTCGTGAACCGGACCGCGACAAATACCGCTCGCAAGATTGCCAGATGGGTGGGCCCATGTGCTAGATAGCTCGCTGCGGCGCTGTCCCGGCCCGTCAGATGTGGCTACGGTGTGGCACGGACGGCTGCGATTGGAGATAGCGCAGCGCAGAGCGAGGGGTAGGCGCTGGTAGGCTGTAGCGGAGTGGCGGGCCGAGGAAAGTGCGCGAAGGCCGGAAGGTTCTTGCCTTTTTTTCACGCCCATTCCTTCTGGAAGGTTCAGGTAGGCGCGGTGGTGGGCTGGGGTGCAAGGACACGTGTCGACCGTCGAACCAAGGATGCTGGATGGGATAAGGTTTTTGCTCCGCTGTCTTTTCTTTTTCATTCTTTCCGTCGTCCACAAACACCCTTTTGGCGCATTTCGGGGTTAGAAATAATAGAACTTCTAGAAGGTACCCGCAGCGCGTCTTATTTTGACAACACGCAGCGCGTTGACGTTGAGTTCTCTTAGAAATTAAATTGTTGCATATATGAGTTAAATCATCAATATGGTTCTTGCTTCTTTTTTTTTATCAAAATTAGTTGTATTATTAAGAGGCTGTAAATTAGTGGAATAAGATGACTAAGAATGGAAGATACATGGATAGTTATTGAAAGATTATATGAATGACTTTATATATTGAGATAGAATTTGTAGTCAGGATTAGCTTTAGGTACCCATGCTAAGAAAAACAAAATATACTTTTTTAGAAGAAAAGAGAAAAACAATCATGAATCCAAAAGCCTAAAATCAACACGGGAAAAAAAATCCCACATAACACTTTAACCAAATAACATAATATATAACGTTGTTACGAAATTCTTTGTCATGACATTGAAAGATGTACCAGAGAGAGGAAATACGCTAATATATGCGATCCTTGCTTCTAATCATCAATCACATCCAAGCTTTGACTACTGGTAGTATATAATTCAAATAATTTGGAAAGAAAAACTAAGTTACTAGTCATTGTTTTCATTTTCGAATAACAAACCTTTTCAATGAAACAGAAAGCAATGCATTAATGGTTAAATATTGTACATTGCCAGCCCATTTTAACATTCATATAGGAGTATCTACTTAGAGAATGGCGATAAACATAACATATCAACCCTAGGTCGATATCACTAACAGCTGGAGTATTGCAATTTATATTCACAAATCACATTCACACATGAAAACTCAAAAGTTCACAGGTTCAATCTTCTGCAATGAAAGATTGGTAAAACATAATAGATCGGACACATATGAAAAATGACAACAAAGGCTCACCATCTAGAAGATGATATGTGACCTTTTTTTAGAAACAGAACACTAGGCTTGCTTGGGTTGGAGAACCTTTGATGGGCCATAGTGGGCCTGGCCTACCTTACAAATTCAAGTCAAATCCAAAACAAATCGGGTCTATTCCGACCAAATTCTGAATTCTGCAAATATGGGCGCAAAAACATTCATCCTGTTTCCGCAAACTTCCATCCTGTTTTGAGAATGTTCCGAAAATATAGAAACATGTGGGTCAAATGTAGAAAAAACGGATGTGGAAGGCAGGAAAATTCCAATCCGATTTTAACCCTATCTTTGACAACTAGCTGTTTATTTGCGCTCTTACTAGCTTTTGCATGAAAACATGGTTTTTGAGAAGCAAAGTTTGAAAATCTACGTGCTTTTTGAAAACAAGATCTTCCCCAAGAGTCCACATCTACGGAAAGGTTTGGCACCTCGATGTCATGGTTCCTTTAGGCCCCACAGATTAAAATCAACATCAAAAAAGTTCATCTTATTTTATTAATAGATTATTTTTGATTTTCTCAATTCAGAAAATCGTATAGAAGCTTATACAGGCATGCACTCGACACCGCACATTGCTCTGCCTACATCTCGTTAATTCGTTATTGTGATGTCTTATCTCATAAGCAGTCAACTCTCAGATGTGTTAATGAGCAAACGGAAGTACAGGAGGGTGGGGACACGATACGAGTCAGATCAAAGTTAACACACCCAAACCTTTGCACGTTCCAACCAATTGAAGTCACCCGGCCGTTAGAATCACATATTAAGCTGGGAGATCGTATGAAACTTTGTAGGCACATTTAGGTGGTCTCTGTACTTATTACATGTTCCTCTGATAGGTTCCAGAGAACTACTATGGACAATTCATTCTGGAGTTCTGATGAACCCACCCTATTTTTCGGCACCGCCGCAGTAGCCATACGGGTTTCTTCTTAGCCCAGTTCCACTGGTCCCTGCACATCTCCTCGATTCCATACTGCGCTCTGTGCAGAAATACCACACAGGTATCAAACGATAAAGTGATAACTTCTAGATGATGCAGATAGGAGGCTGTCTCTGTTCACAGAAATTTACCTCCATCCAAGCTCCCTTTCAGCCTTCTCAGTGGATGCGTAAACCTCCGTCGCGTCACCCGGTCTCCTGGGGCACAACCTGGTGGGAATCTCCTGCAGTTTTGCAGCCAGAGACGTCAGTTTCAGGACCCTTTCTCCGGATCAGATCATATACGGAGACACGATCCATGCACGGATAGAACCTTGCCGGAGGCCTTCTTGAACGCCGCCACCATCTCAAGAACGGATGTGCCGCGCCCGTGCCCAGATTGTAGGCCACACATCCTGCCCAACAAAACAAAATCAAGAGCGGGACACCAGGTGGCATGGTCAAGTACGTAC
Source organism: Bothriochloa decipiens (assembly GCA_023333625.1). Lineage (NCBI taxonomy): Eukaryota > Viridiplantae > Streptophyta > Magnoliopsida > Poales > Poaceae > Bothriochloa > Bothriochloa decipiens. The sequence continues at coordinate 17,346,955 of CM041631.1, read as the reverse complement.
TACTGGATACAATTGGTGAACATGTGTTGCCCAAAATGGTTCGGCGGTGTAGTACCGATATCAGGAGCGTCGAAGAGCCTGTTGAGCGCCGCGATATGCCCGTCGGCCAGGTCGACGACGTGTATGTAGTCCCTGATCTGCAACACCAATCAATCGACCAAAAGAAATTACGGCCAGACACGATACGAGCGAACATTTCAATGGCCAACCCAACAAAATGCTGCCGCGACAAACTGTCAGTCACTACAGGATTCGCTCTCTTTGTCGACTGCAATGCACACTCGGCAAAGACAGAATTGCAGTCGGCAAAGGCTTTGCCGACTGCAACTCCACGTGGCAGTCGGCAAAGGGCTGTCGGCAAAGAAAACGTCGGCGAAGGCGGCTTTGCCGAGTGCCACATCGGCACTCGGCAAAGCCACGTGGCGCCGTCAGCCTGACGGGTGGCTTTGCCGAGTGCTGACGGCGGGGCACTCGGCAAAGAAAAAAATTATTTTTTTTAAAAATTTCTTTGCCGAGTGCCGGCACTCAGCAAAGAAAAAAATTTTTTTTAAAAAAATTCTTTGCCGAGTGCTGACACTCGGCAAAGGCATGACCCCTTTGCCGAGTGCCGGCATTCGGCAAAGAAAATTTTTTTTTAAGAAAATTCTTTGCCGAGTG
>CM041631.1:17314622-17341298 GCA_023333625.1 Bothriochloa decipiens | reverse complement strand
CTTGAGCCCGGCGAAGTGGATGACGGCGTCGTACCTGGAAATGGAGGTCAGCAGCGCATGTGTGGTGTGGGAATCACTTTGTTGTAGAGGTAGAAAATCGAAGCGCTGAAATGGCTTCATCAGAGAAGAGAGGATCGATTTCGAAAGCGCATGCAGTTTCATGGACGGATGGATCGATCTAGCACCGTACCTCCTGGCGGCGAACACCTTGTCCAAGTCCGCGGTGCTCCTCAGGTCCCCCTGAAACCCACGCGACGGTCGACAGGCATGCAGCACGGTGAGCGATCGAGAGAGCAAATTCAGTTCAATCAGCGAGGCGCGGCGGCGGGGCAAGCAACCAACGGCTCATGCGAAGCGAAACAACAACCGCCCCGGCGGCGCAAGCGGTTTGGGCACACGTACGCGGATGAAGTCGAGGCGGGCGGAGAGCGCGGGCCCGGCGATGAGGCGGACGCGGTCGAGCGCCTCGGGGACGGAGTTGTGGAAGTTGTCGACGACGGTGACGCCGTAGCCCTGCTCCAGCAGGCGCAGCACCGTGTGCGTGCCGATGAACCCGGCGCCGCCCGTCACCAGCACGCTCCTCCTGCCCCCCGCCGCCGCCGCTGCGCCTCCCCCTCCGGCCTCCGACCCGCCGATCGCCATGGGCGCCGACGCCGATCGATCTGCCGTCGTCTCTCCGCCGCGCGTGCCCGTGTGGTGCGGGACTGCGGGTAGGGGGTTCTGTTGCACTGGCTGGCACCGGCGGCGCTCGCAATCGCTAGCTGGGCCCCGGCCCGCAGGGAGGGGCGCGGGGGGATATATACCGGTCCGGTCCCGTTGGTGCGCGTGCCGTGGCCAAAGAACTAGTATAGTCCAGCGCAACGTGACAGGCTCACGAACGCGGAGGTGCAGCGGCGGATCAGATCAGATGACGGGACAAACGGGTGGAGTGCTGGACTAGTGCCTAGTGGCCGCCGCGCGTTATGCCCTATGCTATGCGCCTATGCTTTGGGCCTGGCAGCCGACTGGCGTTGGGGTGCGCTAGCTGTGCTGTACCATGCGGATCGCGTTCGATTCTTTTCCCCCTTTCAATTTCAACGAGGTCTGTGTGTTTTCGTTCGAAACGAAGCGAACCCGACGGCGGCCGCCACCGCTTTGCCGTCCGACCGAATGGTCGGGTCGCTCTCGCGCGGTGGCAAATCCTTCCCCGGCCGGTTCGGCAGGCTCCTAACTCATTGCCCCTGTCACCTCACCTCAACTCGCGTGCCAATCGGCATCGTCGTCTCGGTCTCGTCTCGTCCCAAATGATGAGGGGGGATAAGAAAGAATCCGGCGGCGTATTAGGGGTGGAGTCAGAAACAATCTGCCACAAAGCTAGCCTTATTTCCCTTTCAGAAAAAAAAAAAGGTTAGCCTTATTTGGATGCTGTAGCATTAAGAAATGGTAGAATTACTAAAATTACAAGTCTAGAATCCATTAACCTATAAAATCACTAGTATAATACCCGTGCTTACGCTATGACTTTATCTTAGGGATACACGTGAAATTAAATCATAGGAGAAGCAAAAAACCATTGAATAACTTTTACATTATTGTGTAAACTGGTACACAAGACGACAAACAACCTGAGAGACAAAACTGAATATCAATTCATGTTTTAGCATGGTGGTTCATACACACAATTTCCCTACCATTCTATTAGCTGGAAATGGAAGACCGGAAAGAAAAAAACAACACGACAGCTTGAAGAGCATAGAAATAATCAGGAGCCAAAACTGCTCTTCGTCAGTCATACCACCGGATCAGCATAAGAATGCATCTCTAGATAATATATAAAGCCTTGATCTTTGCTCCCTGAGGGCTTTGCCGAAGCCCTTCTCTCCGCCTTAGTATTTCAGTTTATGCTGAAGGATGCAAAACAATACACAAATCACTGGCAAAACAAATGTTAGGTCAACTAATTAAATTGACATGGATTTTATTTTGACAACAGACAAAGATTAACTAATATTAAAAATAGTCATTTAGGACATTACTTACGACATTGTCACCATTCCAGGACATCTTTATACACTACATTCTTGGTGCTCTTCCTGTTGGATCTAATTCCCTTTCTAAGGAATCAGGAGGAGCCAGTGGCTCCTACTCTAACTTTATTAAAAGTTTAAACAGTAAAGTACAGAAAAAAAAAGGAGAAGGAAAAGCAGACAAAATATGTATAGCTCATAAGTATTGTGACAGAATTAACTACTGTATTTACACAGAGTTTCTTCGGTTAAAAAATACATAGAGTAGCTGAAGGACAACCACATAAATCAAACAAAGTTACCATAAGCAAGTTTTATAGATCTTGTCCCTGAGTTACATGAATGAATCAAAATTTATCCGAATTAGAAAACATGACACAGCCAATGAAAACAATGGGCACTATGAATGAATAGGTATGTCTCAAGGACTTATCAACCAATGTAGTAGCATTCAGAAAAAGAGAAGCAACAGATAGCTGAAGTCAGCAAGGTCCTACATATAGGACTGCTTAAGGTCCTAAAAATTCTGAATGGTGAACAAATGGGCAATCACAAGCATTGACCGCACCATAGCAAAAAAAAAAAAAAAAAAAAAAAGACTGATTGAGTCTAACCTCCTGGAACTCGCTCGGCCACCCCTGATAGTGAATATGCTCCCAGAAAAAAAATTTATAGCACTAACAAATATATGTCGGACAAAAAAATATGCAATTACCACCAACTTGTTTATTATGAAGGCACCGTTGTTTCTTGCAAAGGAAGTGGCAGGCACTGCAGAGTTTACTCACTTCATCATAGATGCACATCTGCTCATGGGAACCCAGCACTGCCATCTTAATTAGGCCTATGAAAACACCAACCAAATTAACCATCAGAGACTCTAGGGTAATCTACTACTACAGCTACTGAAGATATGCAGTCCTCAGCACCATGGCATTCATGAGAAGTTACTTAACAGCACACAGTTCAACGCAGTCAGCTCTCAAATAAAAACAATGTGCTGCAGTACAAGCGCTTACCTTGGCCGAGTAGTTATTCCAATTATCTGAGCACAACACTGAGTTGATGCGCAATATCTAGCCAGAAGCCAGCGAACAACATGAAGAGAATTCTGATCCACTTCGACAACTGCACAATGGAGGGTCCAAGGCCTCCAACAAAATTGCATGTCAGCACAATGATCTACTCCATGACCAAATTTCACCATACAACAAGAATGCAGGAGAATGGGAAGAACATACCTAGGGAGCTCGTCGCCAGCAAAGGCCCCAATGGAGGAGGAGGTGTGGAGAAAAAGGGCTGCCGTCCCGTAGTCCGTAGTCGATCCGGTCTAGGGAGAAGAAGAGAGGCCACCCTGTCGTCGATCCGGCCAGGATAGAAGAAGGGCAGCCATCCCGTAGTCGATCCACTCTGGGGAGAAGAAGAGAGGCCACGCCATCGTCGATCTGGCCAGGACAGAGGTAGGGCAGCATCCCGTTCGGCTGGCGGCTAGGGTTCCGGCCGTGGCTCATGGCTGCCGCCCCGCAGCACAGCTGCCTGTCCGTGCGCGCCAACGTCGCAGCAGGTCCAGGCAGCAGCCGCCATTAGGCCGCACTCGACGGAGCGGCGGCAATAGCCTGCCACGGCTGAAGAGGACGATGCCTTCGGCGCCCAACACCGTACCTAGGCCTGCGCATCGCGGAGGCGCCGTGCCCTTCACCCAAACCCTAGCGCAGTCGTCGCTACTCTGCGTGGAGCCGTCGCCGCCGTCTCCTGACCCGCCTGCTCCCGTCTACTGACATTCTCCCGGAAGGAAAAAGAAAAAAAAGAAAAAAAATGGTGTGAGAAGAGTAGGGCAGGAACCGAACCGTGGTGGAGCGTAGGCTGCGCTGTGCGCCACGGTCAGTTTGTACGCATCTGACTCTCGGAGAAGTTCGATATTACAGTGGAGATGATTTAGAATACAGTTTAACAGCAATACATGGTATTACCCGCACCCAAACAATTCATGTTGCTTCAGGACCAAAAATATTAACCAACGCTATGGTATTTTTTTTAGAACTCTACTTCGCATCCCATGAACACTTAAATAAGGCCCATGCCAATTTTAAATAGTCCCATTATAGTTTTGGCCTAATTTTCTAAAAAAAAGTAAAACTTTGTAAAATAATATAATAATAATGATATCATGTTATTTTTCCTACGGTATAATACCACCCCTGTCCCTTATAAAACAAGGTGTACGCGAAGTCCAATCTATCTAATTGACATACAACCAATCTATCAGCTCTTTTTCCCCTTTACCTCTCTCTTCGAACCCTTATGCTGGCAGCTTTGTTGATCCTTAGATATCCTCTAGGTGATACTCCTCGAGCCTTTTCAACCAAGACAAGCGGTGCTATCGGTTTGCCTGGTCACTCTCTGGTTCTAACATCCTCCACGTGTTCCTCCTAGTTGGATCCTATCGGATTTTATCGGTTTGGTTGGTCATGCTACGTTTTTGACTTGTTGCAGATTGTATACAACATTTTTAAGTGCATAGCTTGTCGAGCCTTTTGATCTTATATTAATTCTCAAAAATCCACGCCCAGATCTCAGTGCATAGCTTGTCGAGCCTTTTGATCCAGATAACTGAAAAAACAACGGTAAAAAACAAGGGTAGGTGTCGTTGTGGCCTACCAGATCAATGATTTTTTTTTAAACTTACCAGATCAATGATTAAAGGCAGAACACAAAGGGAAAGACATATGGTCGATCGTGACCCATTTGTGCCCTGCCTTTTCGCGTTGCTAGCGCGGTGAACTGAAGCTGCAGTGCAGCCTTACTGAACTTACTGAACTAGAGCTGCAGTGCAGCCTTACTGTGGCTGACGAGTACTGCATTACCGGCCGTGCCTCGAGTGAACCATGGGTTAGCCTGACTGAACTCTTCCTCACCCTTCCGAGCACGCAGCTTATGGTTGCATTATGCCTAGTACATCCACGGGAATAAGATAGCCTGGCTCAATATATAGTAGTAAGGAAGCCAACAGACGCAGCCTGCAGAGGTAGTAATTTCCAAAGGAAACAACAGGCATCTTTACCCCGCTGTAGTAGAACTACACCTGCACCCACATGCAAAAAAAGGTGCCGAATTTCGGCCGTGACTTACATATAGTGGACTAGTAGAGTCTGAAAAGTAGTCATTCCACTACTGAAAACTGATACTTTACCATATGTAATTATACATGGTAAAGGTTTTTTATATACGGTAAAGATTTTGCCGTATGCAGCACGCGGCAAAGCGCACATGGTAAAATTTGACTCGGCAAAGAAACTTCGCCGTGTGCTGTATACAGCAAAATATTCAAAAACTTTACTGTGTGTTTAGCGCGGCACACGGCAAAATATTTTCGTCTGTTATGGCACCAGCCGTTAACAGATATTTTGCCGAGTGTCTCAGCCATGGCACATGGCAAAGTAAATTTTTTTGCCGTGTGTCAACAGACAAGACACACGGCAAAGTTTTTTTATATATTTTTAAAAAATTTACTTTGTCGTGTGCCATCAGATAAGGCACACGGCAAAGTTTTTTATTATTTTTTAAAAATTACTTTGCCGTTTGCCAATAGACAAGACCCACGGCAAAGTTTTTTTATATTTTTTTTAAAATATTTACTTTGTCGTGTGCCACCAAATAAGGCACACGGCAAAGTTTTTTTTAATTTTTTTTAAAAAATTACTTTGCCATGTGCCACCAGATAAGGCACATGGCAAAGTTTTGTTTTTATTTTTTAAAAAAATTACTTTATCATGTGCCACCAAGCAAGGTACAGTAACATATGGAGATGTCTGGGTTTTAGACATCCGATGTCGTAACTTGCTCGAAACCTTCTTAATTTTCTACCGTAGCCTACACATGTGATAACATGACACCTTGCCAAGTTTCGTGATTTTCGGACTTCGTTTGGATTTTATATAATTTTAAATCACTTTTTCCGCACGTATCTCGACATGTTACGTCAACGAAATGCTCGAGATTTCATGTGAGCTCCTGGATATGGCTAAAACATACATCAAATATTATGAATCTCATTTTTTGAAAGACCGAATTTCATTATTTCATATACCTGCAGTTCAGATTTCAAATATTCTAAAAAATTCAATAAAACGAAATAAATTAATGAAATATATAAAAAAAGTTAAAATTGCTCCAAATTTTAAAATAGAGTTTTAAATACTATCACAAGGCTTAAAAAATAGGGCCCAAAATCAATAAAAATAAGAAATATTTTGTCGAGTGCCTTTGGTGGCATACGGCAAAATAATCTTTGCCGTGTGTCTGGCCCACAGGCACACAACAAAGTTTAGTAAAAACACCTAACTAAAAATATGATTTAAAAAAAATTAAATTTTTTTTGCCGTGTGTCATAAGATGGCACACGATATACTTTGTCGTGTGCCATGGGGAGGTGTACGACAAAATTTGATTTTAAAATAATTATAAAAACTTTGCCGTGCGCCGGACTATAACATGCGGTAAAATATAATCTTTTGTCGTGTGTCTGCCGTGTATCTCGCAATGACACACGGCAAAATTTGGTTTAAAAATAATAAAAAACTTTACCGTGTGCATAATGATCGGCACAAGGCAAAATCTAAACGGTAGTGGCCGCTGTGACAGGCCGGCCATATTTTGCCGAGTGGGTTTTTTACCGTGTGCCTGACACACGGCAAAGTCAGCTTTGTCGTGTGTAATATTTTACCATATGTGACACACGACAAAATATATCTTTACCATGTGCCTCGATAAATTACACACGGTAAAGTACCAGACACACAGCAACATCCAGTTTTTCAGGAGTGTTCAGCCATCATCATGCGGTAAGGTCGAAAGGACGAAAGATCTATACCTGATGGAAACAAGATTGCCGACAGTTTGCCCTACCGAGTAACTACAGATATGGTGATCTCCCAGATCAGTAAAGAATACTATGATAGTTATTAATTGCAGCAGAAGACTGAAAACAACATAGAAGGAAATCACATTATATAGTGATTTGATGATTAAGTTTATATAAGGCAGTTACAATTGATCATGTGAGGTGTGAGCCTAATCCAATTAGGGCACATTCTGAAGGCACACATCTATACCATCCAGTCTTATTACAGTGAAGCATATACTATATTCCAAATTATCTACAATTCGGTACCAATTGATGGCCAGAGAAATTCATCCTCCTAAGCTCCGTTTCTCAGTCACCTTTCTCGTTTCCTCTTCATAGGGAGCAAGGTCTTCGGTTTTTCTGATCGCTTGTTAACTGATTCTTCATCTTCAACGAGGTGGAAACCGGGGTGCGATGACAATTTCTCCACTTCAACTTTTGCCACGTCCTTCCTTACTCCTATGTCAGTAATGTATCTGCCAGCACAGTACATCCCAGCTGTGACAGTGGCCATTCCAAGCGGACCAGCAGCCAGAAGCTTAAACGGAGTGGACAGAAGAGCTGCCAGTGGCACACCAATGGCAGAAGAAGCTTGCCCACTAGTCCCAATGCCAGGTTCCTCAACTGGGAGAAGCCCAGTCTTGCAGTAGAGTGCAAAGTCTTCGCAGTTCTTCTCGAACATGTCGTAATTTCCAAAACCATTCTGAAGCAAGTACATCGCCCGATGGACAACAACCTCTGGTGGGTCTGATTCAGCAATGGTGCAGGTCCCCCCACGAAGCTTTGCAAGGAAAACCGCAGATGGGACTCCATACTCGAAGCAATAGAGGGAGCCATTGCGGAGGAAACAGTCCAAGCAAGTGAGGACAACACCACTATTGGGCAGCTGAAATCCACAATCAGGGAATGTTTGGCACTCTGATGGAATCTCTGAGATCAGGCTATTGGTGGAGTCTGATGAATCTGAACTTTCAATTTCTTTCTTTCGTGTAAAATGGACCACTTTGCTTCCTCCAACATAAATACCTGAACATACAAATGAAAATTGCTTGAGAACCAATGGAAAGAAATTTCAAAACGACAGTCAACGATATATCATTGCTTTACATATTGCCCTGTTGTAAACAACATGCTGAAGTTCTCTTAATTATGGATAATTTGCTGGAACATGTAAAAATGCTATCACTTGAAAAATTAATCCTGAGCCAGAGAGGATGTAGGATGCAGGAGATGAAGCCAAATAGGATTTTTTTTTTCAGCAAATTGATCAGCTTTTCATACAGGCAGTGCAGAACCCAGATCTTGTCCTCCCAAGATATGGGCCTTACAAAATTACCATAAAGAGCCACTTTAACTTTATGGAGCAGAACAGGGCATCAGCTAACAACAGGCACTGATTGTGGACACACACTGTCCCTATGTGACACTGTAGAAGGGTCGTCTATCTAAGCTACCTAAATGAAGATCAAAGAGATGCAAAATAAAAGAACTGTGGTAAACAATAAATTCATAAAGTTAGTTACCTCTACTAGTAAAAGTGACTGAATAGTTCAACAACTTAATTAGCATAAGATACTTTGGTGATCAGAGTTTACAGCATCTAGTCTAGGCCTAAACTAGTCACTTATCAGGCACAGTAAAGCATGGGTCTCTTACAGCCTCCAGTGTTTCTTTCCTGCAAGCAACCTCGAGTTGAACAATAAGGCTGCTCCACGCTAGAAAAACAACATAGTAGCCTGAATAGTAAAATAACTTAATTAACAAAGGATACTTGGATGATCAGAGTTTACAGAAAATAGGCCTAAACTAGTCACTTATCAGGCACAGTAAAGCATGGTCAACCTTATAGCCTGCAGTGTTTCATTCCTGCAAGCAACCTCGAGATAGCAGTAAGGCTGCTCCACACTAGAAAAACAACATAGCTCAGAAACAGACATGTTGGTTAGCAGTAGGTGAGCAGCAACAAGTGCCATTTGTTTGTTCTACATGGAAAGCAGAACAGTACGACACACAGCATGTGGCCTTCTAGCCATCTGGAAGGGTTTATGTGCAGAGTACGGTATCTTCAGTTGAAGCCTCATCTCCATGCCTAAGCAGGCGTGGTGAGATGGGCGAGACGGAGTAGAAACATGGCATCGTGTGTGTGTGTCCCCCCGCCTTATTTGTCGGTTACAGACTTACAGTCATCAGCTGCCACCAACTGATGTGAACAAAAATCTGAAGAGTAAATAGGGGAGGGTATAAGAATTGCCATGGTTTCCAGTTTGCAGGCAAATTCTGCAAACAGAAGGACGACGAAACAGAAGGGAAAACTCACAGATTAGCCAATTGATGAAGCGACGCGCAGAGGCATTCACATTTTACTTCACGCGCACACACAAATCACCACGATCAATCCTACCGTATCGCCGGACAAAGCAAAAACACAACCAATACCAGCGTCCAGCGGCGGCGAAAAGGAAAGTCTAAATCGAGCCGGCGCGGGCCAGAATTCCCGTGAACAGCTAACTTGCACACAACGAGAACTCGTGATCCGCGGCATCGGCGGCGGCAATTCGCTACTAGAACCATCGGAGGAGGGGATTGCGGAGCGTACCGTGGTGGGAGTAGGCGTAAACGGCCCGCCAGGTGTAGATGTGGTCGCCGGGCCTGATCTCCGACCGCTCCACCCGGTTCGACAGCAGCCCCATCCCAACCCGCCGCCGCCGCCTCCGGCGCGGTCGCACTCACACCCGCGCCGCCTCTACAGCTCCACTACAATTACCCCATCCATTGCAGTTGCAGCCAGCGAGGGGGATGGAGGAGTCATGGAGAGTGGTTGCGGGCGAGCGGAATTCCGGGCTATATAGGAAGGCCAGGCAAAGGGGGCCGAGGGGTAGTGGAGCTGTAGGGGCGTCGGCGTGGTGCTTGGGGAGACGGCCAGGAAAAAGAAAAGAATGTCGCGGTCACGTACAAGCCAAAGGCAGGCAGGCAGGCACCACACCACACCACCCGCCACCACCGATCCCCCTCCCTCGGTCTCCGGGGCTTTTGCTGCAGCCCCCGGCTCGAGGCAGAACGAGGAAACAAGCGAGGGAAAACGTCTTAAAAAGTCTAGAGATTTTTTATTTCTCCTCGTCACATCAAATATTATATCATATATATATAGTATTAAATATTATTAAACTAAATAATTAAGGATTAAGTCTAGTTTTCACTCCCCAGATAGTTTGCTTGAATAGGCAAGGTAGCTGATTGAGTCGATGACGTTCTTGATCTTTTTTCTTGCCGCTCATCGCGCCGGTCTAATTCATACCCCTAACTACAAAACCGTCTATTTCTGGTACCCCAACTATCAAAACGGTTCACTTTTGGCACCTGAGAGAGGACAAGGCGGTTTTGACCATGTGGGACCCGCGCGTCAGCCACTCATCCTCTCCCTCTCCATCTCCACGCTCACCTCTATTCTCGTTGTCGCGGGAGGCCATGTCGTGGAGACAGAGGCGGAGGCGCGACGTCGTCGTGGGCGGCCTCGCGAGCACGCCGCCGCGGGCGAGCGCGGCCTCGTGTGGCGCGCCGGCCGCCGCGGGCGAGCGCTGCTCCGCCTCGCGAGCAGGCCGGCGGCGAGGTCGTGCGTCACGCAGGCCGCCACGGGCGAGCACGGCTCTGCCTCGCGAGCAGGCAGGCGGCGAGGGTGTGCGCCACGCAGGCCGCCGCGGCCGAGCGCGGCCCGCCTCGAGCGCTTGGAGCCGCTGCCGAGCGCGGCTCCACTTCGCGAGCAGGCCGCCGTGGGCGAGCGCTGCCTCGCCTCGCGCGCCGGCCGCCGTGGGCTAGCGCTGCTCGCGAGCAGGCCACCGCCGCATCCGCCTTGTCCGCCGCCATGCCTCGTTGTCGTCGTTCGGGTCGCCATCAGCCTCCATCTTCTAGCCCAGCCGGTTTGCAGTGTCGAGAGGAAGAGAATGGTGCCCGCGGCACCGTCGGAGGACTCATCGCTGGCGAGAAATCGACTAGTGGAGCTCCTCCCCTGCTCTGTGCAGCTGACCGGTGGGCCCCACATGTCAAAACCGCTCTACAGAAGTTAAAACCGCTCTCACGGGCACCCAGGTGCTAAAAGTGGACGGTTTTGACAGTTAAGGGTGAAATCAGACAGTTTTGTAGTTGGGGGTGAAAATTAAACCAACCCAATAGTTAGGGGGCCAAAAAGGGACTTAATCTAATAATTAATTACACAGATTAGTTATAAATCACGATACGAATCTTTTTGATCCTAAGGGTGCGTTTGTTTCAGCTTCAGAATCAGATGAATCAGTTGAATCAGGTGATGAATAGTGAGAGAGGAATAGTAAATAATCAGTAGAATCAGAGCGAGCTGGAGCTGAAACAAACGGAGCCTTAGACATTATTAGATAATATTTATCGATACAAACAAAATACTACGTCGCGATCTAAACTAGGCCCGGGTCGGGACGCGAGGCATTTCCCCGTCAAGTACCAGCGTCACATGCGGTGATTCGGCGAAGTTGTTGAGGGAGGAGACCGGGGGAATCGTGAATCCGGATCGGCACGCCGCAGCGGGACAGCGGCGAGGGCGCCTTGGATCATGGGTCGCCGTGGACTACGCCGCTGTACACATCACGTTGGTTTTTACTGCACCACAACTGCACGAGGGTAGGTAAACACGAGCACGTGGTGAGCGGTGACGACGGCGAGGCAGGGCCGGGCGGCCGGGCCCCGGTGGTGCGAGGAGCAGCCGTGCAGGTAGGACGCGCGAGGGGTGGCTAGAGTCTAGAGGGTGCGACCGTACAGTACAGGACCGGCCACCAACTGCGGTCGCGCACCTAACCGGGGCCGCGCCGTGGCACGAGCTCCCGCCGTGCCGGTCACCTGATGTTGATGGGGGCGCCACTCGCTTTTGTAGGTTATAGGACTTTCATTTGCTCCGTCCTTCGTGGTTCTAAACCTTAATGGATGGTGACTGTCATCGATAGGTGGCATAACGGGTTGATCTGTCGCGGCCAATGACGAGAGCATAACGGGTTGATGCCAACTTTCTGACCTGACTAGCAGACATTTTGCAGCGGCAATCTAGTATGATTGGAGCAAGTTGAGACCATGGTCAGGAACCAATTATTGTCACCAACACACACATCTCGGTTAGCATGTTGCATTGCTAGTCTGTCGTAATTTCCAAAAGTTTCTTCGCAAAAAAAATCCCAAAAGTACAAGGCATAATTTTGAAGAATCACTTTCGTTCTGGGCTGAACTGCACCGACATTCTAGCATCAGCATTGCTTTTGGCCCAGGAAGCAGCTAACTATATGGCAGTCGCCATCGATGGGCCTCATGCGCTCAGCAAAGGCAACTGCGCCATGGGCATGGAGAGAGGACCCATCTAGTAAAAGCCCAGCACGCTTGACTACCATCGGTCAGTGTGTCGAAGCGCAGTATGGCCTACTACCATCGAAGCTTGGAATAGGCTATTGGTGCGGCCATATGGTTGATTACGATGAGGTCCTTTTGTTGCACTTGTTGCTCACTTGATATCCAAGCTTTTTGTATTTGCTGACTTTAAATTGTTCCGTTTGATCATAGAGTCTTAGGAAATGCAAGTGGGAGGTTTTTGCCCATGTTGAAGACCGCAGGGAATACATGGATACACTGAAGCAAAAGCAAGTAATGGACCTGAAGTTCAGGTCTGGTACTCAGCTTGTGGACAACTACATTAAGATGCGGAAACGAGCGCAGGTTGACTATGCCCGACGATTGCGTGTCCAAACCCCAAGTGCTGCTCGGTGGAAGAAAGACTGTGATGCATGGAAAAAGAAGAGAGAAGAGGAAGCATCCTTGCATGCGAGGGAGAAGATGAAGGAGGCCGAAAAAAGGAGTGCTGATGCGAAGATGAAGCAGAAGATGGCGGAGCCGGAGATGCCGATGAACGACGAGGACGAGGAGTATGATGAAGCGTTCACCCAAGCCCTCGATGACTTGGAGGCCGCTTACTATAAAAAAAAGAAAGAAGAGGAGTATGATGAAGCGTGCACCCAAGCCGTTGATGACTTGGAGGCCGCTTACTACAAAAAAAGGAAGAAGAGGCCAACGCAGCTGAGCGTAGCCGTACCAATGAGTTTGTGGGAGAGGATAGTGGTTCTAAAGATGAAGACTTGCTTCCCGGTTATGTTTCGGATTATTAGGGTCGTTTTGTTAGATGAATTCGGATTAGTAGCTCATCGCCCTAGCGGACCTATAATTTTATTGTAATAAACTGTTTCCGTGACTTTTAACTGTGCTGTAATGGAATATTATAACGGATGTAATGCAAGCATGTTAGGGTTTAGGGTAAATTATTTAGGGTTTAGGGTTTTTAGGGTTTAGGGTTTAAGGTTTTTTGGGTTTAGGGTTTTTAGGGTTTAGGGTTTACGGTTTAGGGTAAATTTTGACAAAAGAATAGTGCGTATCATACATGAAGACAGTAATTACATCGTACAGGGTACTACTGTCCCGGAGCCTATCCCTGCCCCTGCCCCCTACCCCTCTTCGGCCTCCTCGGTCGCACGTGCCCCGACGAGTAGGTGTAGCGATCCGGTGGAACACCTCGAGTCGCGCGAACGTCCTGCATTGGAGTCATCTGTGATAACTCCTGCGTGTAGGGCGGAGGTGCTCCTGCAAGCTGTGAGGGGCCGATCTCAACCTCCTCGTCGCTGATCGATGCGTCAGTGGGGGGGTCATTAGGTAGTCGATAAGTCCGCGACGAGGTGCCGGCTCCCTGGCCCGACGTCCAAGCTGCTCCCTGCGCGGAGGTACCCAGGACTCCCCAGGCTGCTCCCTGAGCGGAGGTACCCACTCCATGGGGCGAAGGCCAGGCTTCCCAGCCTGCTCCCTGAGCGGAGGAACCCTCACCATGGGCCGACGAGCCGGGTGGAGCATGAGTGAAGTGCCTAGATGCCTCTGCTCCGTGCACCGAGGACCCCCCTCCGGAGGAACGAAGGTACGGCGTAGTGAACGCTGTGAAAGGTGTCGTCGTAAGTCACACAGTCATCCATATTAGAAAAACATAGGTAGACGAGGTGGGGTACACGGAGTTACCTCTGGTCTGGGGTGCAGGAGGACGTGCTGCGGGTGCCGGTGCAGGAATTTGAGGCGCTGCGTCGTTGGTCGAACAAGTGAGAGCCCTCATCACGGATCTAAGCGTCGCACGCATCCGCGTGTACGAGGTGCGCTGCTCGTCGACTGTCAACGCCAAGCCACCCTCCAAGCGGCGACACACGGAGTCCATCTCCGTGTAAAGTAGTTGCGTACCATCGACCTAATTTTAGTTTTAAGTTACATGAAAGATATATGTAATGAAGTACTGATATATATGACAGATTCAAGTACTCACCGCACGGAAGTAATCCTGATCACGGTGCACAGGGTAAGTGTCACGCACGGCGACGACGTGTGGCTGCTGCTCTGGAGGAACGAAGGTGACACGTGTGCGGGTACGAGGCTGGTACCACCGGAGGTACATCATGTACGAGTCCTCGATGTGGGGGCGGTACTCATCAACGACGTCCTCTGTGGCAAGCAACTAATCGTCCACGTACGGCCGCAGACGTGGAACCCATAAGTTGCCGCCGACCTGTCCCCTCCGAGTCAGCCTAAACACAAATTTGAGTAAGACATGTCTACTGCGATTAATTTTTCAAAGTCAGTTGTTAGTAGTACTTACCTATGAGCATCTGCAGAGACGGTACGGATGATAGGGACGGGGGACGGCTGCATGAGACCGAACTGGCGCAAAACACACCTTGGGCAGTGCGGTTCGACGAAGATGTCGAACACCATCGGTCGGAGCGTCAGCCAGAAGGCCTGGTCACGTGTGCACAACGTGGACAGCCCAAGGGGAGCTCGTGCGTGGATAGCCTCCTGGCTGTAAGGCTCCCAGATCACGTCGGTCGGCTGTATCCTGTCGAACTCCAGCATAAACTCGTTGTACGACCGCGTGACCTGCATATGTGCCCATCGTCGCTGAAATATAACAATAAATGGGTTAGAAGGTACGATACGAATTAACTATATACGTCAGCTAGGAACACGAACCTGACGACGGCACCAGACTGTACCCATGGTGGGGAAGTCCTCGGGCGGACGTTGCAAGTACAGGTCCTCCTCGTAGGCGGTGTGATCCACCACAGGTCGACCAATCGCGAACCGTTCAGCTGCCCATAGCTGTAGAAGGAGGGGGCAACCAGTGAGCACAGAACCTGCTTCTATCTTGGTACACGCTTCGCAAAGCCCCCTGTACGTCGCCGCCAGTACGGCAGATCCCCAGCTCCACTGTGGCACTGCTCCCTCGTCAGCATCAGCGATCGCGCGCGCGTAGGGGATCATGACCTTGTCGACTGCATGTCCCGCGCTGCTGGTGAACATGACCCAGCCAAAAAGCCACAACAAGTAGGCCTCCAAGCTCCGTTGCACAGAGTACACGTCAGCCTCTGGGTGTAGCTGATCGGACTGCAAAAGATATAGTTAATAAAGTTGAGTAGAACTGTAAATTGATAAAATTCTTTTAAATTAGGCCTTACGGTAAACTGCATGAGCCACTGCTGCGACGGGCCCATGGTCGTGTACGGAGGGAAGCTGCTCAAAGCTGGAAGTGCAGGGTGACGCTGTACGTGGCCGAAGCGGGCCATCATGTCGTCTCGCCAATCATGAAGTCCGTCGACTGGCCCAACGGCATCGCCAGCGAGGGGAAGGCCAAGCAAGAAGGCAACGTCCTGAAGCGTCGGTGCGACCTCCCCGCACGGCAGGTGAAACGTGTGTGTCTCCGGCCTCCATCGGTCGAGCAGGGCTGCTAGAAGAGACCTATCGAAACTCCACCTCCTCGTCTCATCGGCCTCACCAGCTCCAGCCTCAATAAGACGACACAACGGGAGGAGGCCTGCCTCACGTAACCTGCACATAAAAATTTTATGTTATTAAGAAGCCATGTGTACTTAATTGGGAGAATTGAAAGAGTCAACGGATACCTGGAACAGAACCGAGGGTCCACTGGAAGTAGACGTCTGGACGGTCGCGGTCGAAGTACGGGCAGATTGGCGTTCTGCACCGCAATACGGTACGAGCGGTGCTGCAGATCGATCCCTCGATCTAGCAGCTCCGGTGTGTCGTCCGCCATCTCTGCATGACAATATCACAGTTAACACATATGACACATGCAAATAGAAAGTGAAAAAGTATACAACAATAAATTTAAGGTACAACAACAAATGATCGAATTTAAAACATAAAGACTGCACATACAACATGTAACAGAAATATATTCAGATACAAGACTGAGATTATGAACATTACATCCGGAATATAGGTTAAAACAATAAGTTTGTTCACTCCAGTTACAACAAAGAAAAAACCGTACATTACATAATCTTAACCAAGCTCTCTACACATCACAACACGACCGAACCACGAGGCACGCGTGCACGCCTTGGCCTGGTGGGCCTAGAAGTTGTCCCTTCTCCTGATGGCGGGGTACCATCCAATCCGGATCCGGATGGCGGGGCTTCTGTTGTTGTGGCCATGTCTGAGTCCTTGGGGCACTTCTTGTAAGTATGTCCTTCCTTGTCGCATTTGCTGCAACGTGTGTACCTTCCACCTGCTTCGGACTTATCCATGGCGTTTCGAATACGTCTTGTCTTCCGACGCCCAGCCTTGTCTCTGATCTTACTTGGGTCTGGAATATAGGTAGGTTGCGGTACTGTACCTGTAAAATTCCCCGCTATGCCAAAACCATAAATTTCATGTGACCATGTATGCAATATGGCTTCCTTGGTGAAATAGGGAGATACAAAAGTACGATCAAGTATTCCACACTCCGAGCTCGCTGCAATAACATGGGAACATGGTTTGTGGTACAGTCTTGGCTTGTGGCACGTGCATGCGCAATACCCATCCTCTCTAAGTATGCATTCTTGCACAACTCTTCTTCTATATATTCCACGCTTGGCCTTATCAGCACACAAGATTTCAAATCGGTGCTCTCTAGTACCTTGAGTTATAACTCTATGCTCCTTTGCCTTCTTACGTTTTTCCTCCAGATAATTTGTCAGCATTTGTCCGAAGAAAACACCTCGCACTTGCATTGATAGGGCAGCGACTTGGTACCGGTCTCTGAAATATCTGCATGTTCCATGCAGGATGAACTCAACAATGGCAACCAAGGGAAGGTCTCTAACACCACGCATCACCCAGTTGTAAACTTCAGCCAAATTAGTTGTCATAATACCAAACCGCGCTCCGCCGACATCATGCAGCAAAGACCACTTCTCCTTAGGCTCATTCTCTATCCAGTGCGAAAAATTTCTCACAGCAGATGCCGATCTCCTTCTGATGTTTGGACCATCTGTGGGCAGCGGTCCTAAGGACTCTGGACCATCCTCACCAACAGGTGCTGATCGGCTTGAGTGTTCTTCCATATGCTTCGTTGTGAGCTCGTCCAACCTCCTCCAAAGCTCGTTGAATTTTTTCTGTTGATTCTGTCCGCACAGCCTCTTGAATAGATCCATCAAGCTCTTGCGCTTAAACTGCTTGTAAAAATTAGCACCCATGTGACGCATACACCACCGACTTTGAACATCTGGCCAATCTTTACCATATCCCATCTCTGCATCACCGTGCTTCAGATATTCAATTGCCCGAAGAAGGCCAGCGTGACGGTCATGAATTAGGCATACACCAGGCCTCATACCAACAATGCTAACCTTCACCTGCTTGAGAAACCAGTACCAACTATTGGTATTCTCGCTCTCCACAAAAGCGAATGCCAGTGGTAGAACTTGATTATTCCCATCAACGGCAATTGCTGTTAGTATCTGACCTCTGTATTTACCTGTTAGAAATGTCCCGTCAATACAGAGTACTGGACGACAATGCACAAAAGCCCTGATGCAAGCACCTAGTGCAAAGAAAGCTCGTTGCAAGACCAATACTGTACGGTCATTCTCCATGGTTGGGTATGTTATAAGATCTGTACATGTCCCTGGATTTCTAGCGGCTATGCATTGAAGAAGAGATGGTAAATTATCATATGAGGCTTTGAATGTGCCAAACCTCATCTCGATAATCTTCTGTTTCGCCCTCCACGCCTTAGCATATGAAATGGTGTATTTGAATTTATCTTCGATATGCCTTATTATTGACCTTGGCTCGTATCTCAGATTATGCACAACATCTGAATACATCTCTGTAGCAATAAATGCAGATATCATGTTTCTGTGGTACTTCTGTACACCTTCCAAGTGACAGTTGTGCTGGGTGACTATTGACACTTTCCAATAATCCTTCCACTTTCCCTTGAATGAATGCACCCTCCACGGACAACCATCGCTGGATCTCATGCACTTAACTTCGTATACACACTTTGTGGACTTTGCTACCCAGAACTCCCTCTGCAGTGATACAGCCCAAAGCTTGACTGCCTCCATCAATTCTTCCTTCTCTGCGTACATCGCTCCCTCGATTATCTCATTTTCCTTATACTCCCATGGAACATGGTATCCCTCTGAAATAGCAAGTCCAGAGAAGTCTTCATTAGACCACTGCCATGGATTCACATTGCATCCTTCCTCATCAGAAGATTCATAACCCTCCACTTCCTCATTCGCCGCATCTTCGTTTTCCATTTTCTGAACAATGGAGTTGATCCTCTCGCCCTCATCTGCCAAGCCTCTCGGCTCACTGGTTTCTTCTTCTCTTTCTGGTTGCTGCACATCATGTCCCTGTTCTTCTCCTTGTTCAGCACGGTCATTTCCCTCTTCTATTTCAGCATCAGTCCTAACCATGCTTGTACCCTCCACATCTTGCAGGGTTGCATTGTCTTTATCGTGCACCTCCATGAAAATGCTGGGTTCCCAGCCCCGCTGCAATGCATTTTCTACGTACCATTTCCATGTTTCGGTGCAATCTACCGACATCAATTCCCAGAAGCATTCTTCGTTGCCACGGTTGACTACTACATTTACTTTTATTGTGTTCACCTCTGGATTGATACGAAATACCCTCATTAACCAGTTACACACTGACCGAAAATTTCTTTCCGCTGGCCTATCTATCCCCTTTAGTGTTGACCCAAATTCAGACAGATCTATACCATACGGCCCATATCTGACAATGCCACTACCATGGAACAACCGAAACATCACTTTGGTTGACATATCTATTCAGAGAAAATACGATATTCGTCACATTTCAAATCATGCAATCCATTGTTTAAATCATAAAAGAAACATCATTATTTCTAACACCACATTTGCAATGCTCTAACATCATTATTTCTAACACGAACTGCAATGCTCTAACATCATTATTTATAGATCTAATATACATACTACTCACAGATCTACCCAGAGTCAACTAAAAACTAAAAAACTCTAGTGCACATTATATTTTACTAATGCATAGCAACAGACTTGTAATGTATGAGAAACTTACCTAAAAACCGAGGTCTCAAACTGGCAGGGCTTCGCCGTTACTTCCTTCTCCTCCCTCCTCTCTTCTCCCTTTTTTTCTGAAAATTTTAGTGAATATAATGAAAATCTGAAGGGGGGCTGGGTATATATAGGTGGCGACCAAAAAACGCCCACTGTGTGGGCGTTTTTTGGCGGCCAGGGGGCCGCCTGCAAAAGTGCACGGCCGGCCTCGCCTGTTTTGCAGGCGGCCCCCAGCTGGCCAAAAAACGCCCACTGTGTGGGCGTTTTTTTACTGCTCCGGGCCCGCCCGCAAAACATGCCGGCCCTTTTGCAGGCGGCCCCCTGGCGGCCAAAAAACGCCCACACAGTGGGCGTTTTTTGTCCGCCAGGGGCCCGTCCGCAAACGCCGGCCGGCCGTTTGCCACGTCACAAAAAACGCCCAGACAGTGGGCGACTAGTTCTGTCATTTTTTGAAACCGCAGACTATTTTTGTAAATTTTTTTTAAAAAAAATTAAAAATAAAAAAAATTCCCACCACTGACCTGCCAGTTTCTCCCCGCCCCCTCGCTCACGCGCGGCATCAGTCACGCCGACCGGCTGGCCACTCCTGTTCACACCGCCGCGCCTTTCCTTCCACGGCGATCTCTCCGCGGGCGGCAGCCGAAACTGGCAACGGCATTCCAATTCCAATAAAAGAATGCGCCTTTGCGCTGGCCGACGCCTTCCACCTGCATTCCCCGTTCAGCTAAACCCTAGCCGTCGCCGGCGCGCCGACGGCAGATCCATCATCAGAGGCGACGCGCGGCGGTCCTGAGGAGAGATGGCCGACCCGAGCTCCCAGCGGCTCCCCGCCGCTATGACTGATGTTCCCGCCGCAACCCAGCATCAAGCCGCGGTGGCCGCGCCGCCGCAGTCGCACGGAGGCGCTCTCGGGTATTTTGCGGTGGCCGCGCCGAAGCAGGGCGCGACCATGGTTGCGGCGTCGTCGTCCCCGCAGGGCGTTCCCGGGTTCGCGGTGGTGCCTCAGGGGGCCGAGAACGTGGCGGCTCCGGCCTCCCCTCAAGGCCCTCCCGGGTTTTGGGCGGCGCCGGAGCAGCTCCAGCCCGGGCCCGCGCCGCAGCAAGGTGCTCCGGTGATGGCGCCGCAGCAGGGCGGAACCATGATGGCTCCGCAAGAGCAGCATTTCGCGCCTGCGATGGTGCCTACCTCCCAGCAGCTTATGCAGATGCTCGTTCAATCTGCGCCCATGCGCATGATGATGGCCTCGATGCCCCAGCAAGCCCAGGCCCAGGCCATGGTTGCTAACCAACCTGCTGCCCAAGCCCAGGCCACGGTTATTAACCAACCTGCTCAGGGTATGTCGCAATCACAATCTTTGCCCATGTGCCATCGGTCCATGATCGAGATACAGCAAGCTCAAGCTGGACACATGACGGTACCTCCACCTCTGCCACTCGGCCCTCAGCCATTGATTCAGCAGCAGCAGCAGCAGCAGCAGCCTTCACAAGCTGATACAGTGATAATGGCACAACCCCCTCTGCCTCTCGGCCCTCCACCTGCGATGCTTAAGCAGCAGCCTCCACAAGGGGCCACGATGATGATGGCGCAGCCATCTCTGCCATTCAGCACTCCATCAGTGATGCTGCAGAACAATCCACAGGGCAACCAAGTGATGATATCACAGCCACAATTCGCTGCTCTACCATGCAAACGCCAGCGTCTTGACCAATATGGTTTGTGATCAACTTCCAGTTATCGTCTGACTACTTGTTTTAGTTACGCGACTACTTGTTTTTAATTAAGGAGTAACTGTATTACAGGGATGAGTAATAAATGTTCTAACATAGATGTATTCAAGTTGATGGAAATGGGTTACCCGGTTGGAAAAAAAATAGATGTATTCAAGTTGGTGTAGACTAGAATTTTTACATTTGTTGTATAAGTCTAGAAGAATAGAACATAAGTCATATCATAAACATATGTAGTTAACTTGGCCTATGTTTCATGCTAAATCTTTGAAGTAATCCTGGGAATAGCAGTTCCCAGTATGAAATTTTCGTGCTGCTGTGCTGTTGCTTCTTAAGCATTGAGATTAGGGAGCCTGTCTTTCAGATTTTTTGAAAAACAATTAGGAGATACATGTCAGTGTAGCAAGTCTGCATTTTTAGCCCAAATTTAGATTTTAGATTCCAGTTTTGTTGTAAAGAACTTTTGAATGCTTTTGTCGAGGATCATCATGATTATAAATCCTGAGTTTAGAACTAGTCAATAGAGTTCACGTGGATCTAGTCTGTTTGGCTTAGGGTTTGCATTCCTGTCGTTTAATGCAATTCATGCAAATATTAACAGCCTGCTCAGTAGTGATTTCAGAATCTGTCAATACCAAGTAAAGGAAAAAATGTCTATGTGGATCTATTAGATTCAGCTTAGGCTTGGCACTCACCCACTTTGTTGGGTGCCCTTACTTCTGCAGCTATTAAACATGCAATTAAGGTTCTTTTTTTTTCCTCTTAATGGTGATGGGATTGCCAATTCTTGGGACTTTTTAAACCCCTACACTTCAGCGTTAAGTTTGAAAGACTGATTCATGGTTCTGTTCCAAGTTAAGATGTTCTTTTCTCGACAGATGGTGTGATAGCTATGTATCAACGTTCACCAATACATCATGTACGCTACCATACCTGTACCCAATACGGCACAGTACAGATACATATATTGGGAGGAATCGGAACATTGCGATGTAAAAATAAAGAAATTAATTGCCGATATGGCTTCTGATACTCAACGATACCTCAGTCCGATACTTCTCCATGCATAGTCACGAAGAGATGGAGAAATGGAGAGAGCCTGGAGGCGTCTGGTCTCCAGTTCTAAGAAGAGCACAAAATCTTAGCATACTTGGAGAGATGAGAAGAGCATGGACAACCCATTTTGCTAATCATTGCTGTGTAATGTTGACCTGTGGTGCCAAAGCTGCGTTGGCAAAAAAGAGAATTGCAACAGGAAGAAAGCAAAGCAGTGGCACTGGCTGGCTGGCTTATGTGCAAGACGAGCTGATTTTACGGTTAAGTTTGAGGTCCTTATATGGGCTGAGTGGCCAACCGCCCAGAAAATAGAAGCCCATCTCATATTTCCTTGTTCTATGTTTTCTTTCCTCTTTTCCCTTTCATCTTAGGACAGATATGCATTCAGCATGAGCATTTCATTGTTTTAGATGTTGTTGCTCTAATTAACTGCTTTCTTGGTACCCAGAAAGTTCACTTATTTTCATAATTTTTAAAGTTTATTAGTTATATAAATATATATTTTTATTTCCCATAGTTGTGAGTGTATCAGTTCTTTTTAGAATTGCGTATTGCCAGACCGTACCTTTATCACTCTATTGTGTACAGTGATAATTTGGTGATAGCTTTGTTTGTTTCTGTTCCTAGATTTCTTTTCTTTGGGCTTGCTTCTTAAATGGAAGTAAAACACAACTTGAGGTTGATGAAATCATACTTCATGTACCCCTGAATGACTTCTATAAATCTATGCTTCGTGGTGTGTACGCGAAACTAATTTAGTGTCCTTTACATTTTGCAGACAACACTTATGAACAGCAAATGACTAGCCATCGGCAGGAAACAGCAACAATGAATGCTGCAATGGGACAATCTTATGGGACTAACTTACACAATGGGGTACATAATGATTATTTTGTTTTTTAATTCAGAGTGACAAATCTTACTAAATGTTAAAGTGCTGTTTTTTTAACTTATCCTTGGTGAATTATTACAGTTTCCTTATTTTGGTGCACCTGAGCCCTCCCTTCCTCCAGACGCAACAAGCACCCTTTATGTTGATGGTCTCCCTGCCAACTGTACTAGACGGGAAGTTGCGCGTATCCTTGTGTCGATGATGATTTCTCTTTCTGATTTTATTGTGAGTCTGAGTTGTTTGCCATTCTTTTTCCACTGATCAACTATAATTTACATTCAGGTGTTGTCAATCCATATGTCCTTTTTTGCATTCCATCCTTCAACATTGAGGTCTTTGGGCCCATTAACTTTTGCTTAGATATATTTTGCCAATATATGGGGTTCCTTGAAATGAGACTGGTCAACAAAGCACCTAATAGACATTTGTGCTTCGTTGATTTTGCAACCCCTGCACAAGCTTTTCTCGCCATGAGAAGTCTTGAAGGTATATAACACTAGTTTCTTATACAGTTTTCTATGTTTAGATGCATTTATGATGTTACTTGCCCATTTTGTCCTTTATTTTGAGAAAACTATCTTAGTACATTATGAAACTGTTTAAACTAAAACATGTGGTACTGGATGGTATTTTCTAACTCTGTAGTGATTATGAATGGCGCCAAGCAATATTTCTACTTTAAGACTGAACAATGGTTCAAACTTCTTGAGTCTTGACTTTTGTTAGCCTATCTCATTTGCTTAAGATATAAGACAGCAGTTGTTATATCTGATAATTTTGATGTGCGCTTTGAGCACAAAAGGAAAAAAAAAATGTTAGGTATAGAAATGATTCTGTGGCAGCTGGATCAGTAAGTTAAGATTCTAAATTCTAATAATCTAAGAAAATACGAGTATACGACCCTTCTCTGCCACGACATTTGCATACAGTGGCTGGCAACGGCTTCTCATATTTGATTTGCCAATACCTGTTCGTATTGTCCACTTCAGTGCCAATATCTGTCTAATTCATTAATCAGTTTAGATCCCTACGATAGCATAATCCACCGACTTTTTGTCCCCTTTCATACTTTATTTTGCGTAAACTTGTCACATCTTATATTTTCAAATATGTCAGTTTTGTAGCATGGGGTCATTGCTTGATTGGCTGCATCTTTGAACAAACCTTCATTTTGCAGGCTATAGGTTTGACGAAGAGGACCCACACTCGCGCTATTTGAACCTGCAGTTCTCTCATTCTCCTAGGCACTGAATTGCGCAGATCTAGTTTTCTTCGACACCATCTTGAATTCCTGATATCTTGACCTGGCAACCTTGTTCTGGCTTTCATCAGCAACTTGGACTTTGTCTAAAGGCATTAGCTTAGCCTATGACAAACAATTGTTTCAACTGACAATACTTAACTACTGGAGGTTGCCTTGCTGTACGATATGTTTTTTTGTTATATAATTTAGCAATGTGACAAGTATGTTATAGTGGATTGCATTCTCTACTGGTGCTGATGTTCTTGGGTAATCCACTTCATTAATTGATATTGCTAGCAGGTAAGTGGGACTCTTATTATCAGTTGAGGGACAGCCACAATTTGCAGGTGCCAGTGGCTCCAGCCTGTTTTTGGAACACATTGGTTTGCATGGTTGCCATGCTTATTTTGATGTAAATGAATTCATGTGAATTGGATTGTAGCATACTTGTTGGTTTTCGTGGTAGAACGTCAAAGTATTTTTTGTTGCTGATTCTGAGTCTCTCATCGTCCAAATCAGTGTTAGCAGAGAATTATTTCATCAGGGTTGGTTATTTGGATGGGTATATAACTAAGTTGTCGCAATGCTATGATTTTGTTTTCGATTCAGTTGTCATAAACATGTTTTCTGTCCAAACTTGGCTATTTACCAAAAAAAAAAATGTTTGTCAGAAGCAAGCAAAACTAATATTCTCCGTTTTTAATTGTAAGCAACCAGAAAACAAATTTAGGATTGGACCTGTAAACAAGTGGTAAAAATTGTACACACATACATATTTGTTTCGCGACGGTAAGCATCGGAGCACAATATTGTAGAAACAAATCAGTTGTACAGAAATTGAGGTGTAAAAGTGATACATAAGAAGCAAGTTAGTAAGAAAGTACCATTAACAGGTACATAAGTGGAGATAAAAAAAAGTTGCTTCAGGTTCAGGAATGTTTGTAGTGGTACGAGCCTATAGAACAAACCCTGTTAAATAATGGCTAGAGTCATTTCTTGGATGAACATCTGGCACAGGGGCGACGCTACGTTGTGTTTGCCTGGTGCCCAGGCACCAGGGTAAAAAAAAAATTATGACTAAGTAGATAGATTTTTACCATGTATTCCTATTAAAATATTTTGATCTTCATAGTAGTGCACCACCATAAATTTGGACTTGGCTTCGCCACTGATCTGGCAGGGCTTGGCCTGAAGCCAGTCTCTTTAAAACCCCCACTAAACTCATCGGTACAAAAGTCTAGGTTCAATCATGCAAAGATAGAGCAGATCCAAAATATCTAAGAATCAATAGCTTTTAGTTCAGATTAAAGACATTTTATCTTAGAATCGTGGACTTAAATTTTCAACTTAAAACACCAATGTGGAATTTGGTGGTCATCGGATTTTTTTTATTTTAAATTGCAAATATAAAATACATTTCCAAATCTAGGTTGTACCAAGATAGCTTTCAAACAAAAACATATGGCTCGATGTTAATACTTGTTAGAGTTTATTTTTGAAGATGAACTACACAGCTATTAAAAATGACAAAATCAGATGAACTAGACAACTATTAAAAATGACAAAATCAACTAAAAGGTACAAGTAATTCTATCAAAAAAAAGTTACAAGGTATTGAGAGAGGTTATTAATTTCGTAAAAAAATTTATTAGCGGATGCATATAGTGACTAATCACTTCATCAATGCTGAAAAGACAAGTAATTATTTCCAAAATTTATAAAGGCTCAAGAGTCAAGACATACTAGTGTCAAACAACACAAAAAATCATACCACATGAAACATTTGATGGGCCTGATAGCAATTGATTCGGACATTTGGCCCAGCAATGCATAATCCTATGATGCGCTCAGCTCACTCCAACCCACACGGCTCCAGCGCCATCCAGCCCCCAGCCCCCAACCCCAATCCTCCTCCATTCCACTCCGCTTCAGGGCGGCGGCGACCATGGAGGAGCAGCAGTTTCTCTCGAGCTTGGGCGTCAGCCTGAGCAACATGCAGCGCAACCTGCCGCGCTACCAGCACCCTGACGGCGTGGAAGTTCGCGATCCGTTGATGCAGTTCACGGCCGGGATGCTCGTGTATGCGTACGACGCCATCCCCGACCCACCCGTGTCCCCTGCCGCGCCGCTCGCCTCCGCCGTCGCCGCGCGTGCCCCAGCCGACGGCGTCGACCGCATCAGCCTCCTCCCCGACGCGCTGCTCAGGAACGTCGTGTCGCGCTTCCCCGCCAAGGACGCCGCGCGTACCGCCGCGGCCCCTCGCCGTCGTCGACGCCCACATCCTCCCGCGCTGGGTCCCTTCCGACCACATGATGACCGGAGGCGAGGACGCCCTGTCCAGGGTCGTCGCCGTCGCGGCGTCCCGCGTCCTGGACGCGCACCCGGGCCCCTTCCGCTGCGTCC